>JAMXBD010000344.1:600000-1122277 GCA_024138025.1 Combretum micranthum
ATAATGTATTTATATAATAGGTTATCATTAATTAATGTATTAAGGATATATATCTATAAATTGACTAAATTTTGTATGATTGACTAAGGGTGAGCGGGTAACCTATTGTACATATACCTACTTGGAACCTTGCTTGATCGGGTAGGCTCTATATGGGTATTAAGAATTGGTAATAGGTTCTGGGTATGGAATTTTTGAAATCTACTTCAATAGGATAGGTTATGGATATGGGCATTTCATACCGTTCACCTACTCTAAAACCTGTACTCTACTAAATATAAGGTAAGGTCATGGATATCCTACATTTACCTTATAAAAATTAGATAAAACAATATTAACTTATTAACAATAAAATAGTATTATTTATTTTTATTAATTTTTTTGTTAATATAAATATTATTTAAGGCATTAATACTTCTTCTTAACTATTTAGTTTTTAATAATGCTAAATTCCTTTAACCTAAAAAATATTTTATGTATTATGCAAGGATAATTAAACTAAAATATAAATCTTTTAATGAATTTTTAGTAAATTTATTTGTTCTTTTAGTGTTATCTTCTCTTTTGATTTTCCTTCAATTAAAGAAAGTTGCAGCTTTGACTTTCACGTATAAATAAATTCTTCATATTACAGAACTTATGATATTAATAATTATTTTTTAAATTACTTTCCATTAGCTGTTATTATAAATATATGAAAAGGAGGTGATTTTATATACTACTATAAATTTGAAATTTAAAAAAGGAAAAAAAAATATAAAATGTTTTATAAAAAAATTGCAGGTTCTACAGTATTTAGCACCTAGAGATTTTACGGGGCATAGGGTATAGAGTATAGGGTAGGTACGAGATGCTGCTGATAGGTTTCGAGTAGAAAAATTAGTACCCTATACATAAGGTAGGGTATGGATAAGGTTTCATACCTTATTTACTCTGTACCCACTCGCTATGAATGATGCTAATAATAAAAATATGCATTACATGTTGCTGTTTTATATGATTATTATAGTGTTTTTATATATTCATATAAAACGACATGTCAATAAGAATAATGGAATGCATTCCTTCAAATCTTCTTCTTCTTCCTCTTCCTTGTTATTATTATTATCTTTTTTTTTGGTCAACAAGAAACATTATCTCAAATCAAAAGAATGGAATCTCACTCCAAGAGTCTTCTCTCATTTTTGTATTAAATTATGCAGATGTTGCAAATCCTCTATATGTATCATCTACGGCTTGAAAAAAAAAAAAAATATATGTTACTTGCATGGATAATAACATTATTTTAATAGCCAAAAATATTAAAAATGAAAGACACAAGTGAAGATAAGGAAATGGGGAACGTGCTATAAAGAATTATTAAGTGGAAAACAATATAAATTTTAATTGGCGAAAGTTCAGGTGACAAGAACCTATCAGAATATCCATAGAAAAGTTGTCTTCTCAATTGTTTTGGTTACAGCAAGTAATATTACATATACATGTATAAATAATATCGTTACTCATAGACTTACATACATATCATAAAATAAAAAGACCTATCTAGTTTTTTGGGAAAACGAGCTAAAGTGTTTATATCTATTATTACAGGATAAATTCATATGGTATTTATAGCATTTGCAGATGGGGTAAATTACACCAGTAGATCACAACGTTTAGGGATAAGTTATTTTGGGTGACAACATTTGAAAAAGTTCATTTTGGATCACAACTTTTTGGGGCTAAGTTCATTTTGGGTTACAACATTTGGAAAAATGATTCAATCCAGGTCACGATGGACACGTGTCAAAAGGAGAAGGAAGACATGTGTCAACAGAAGGTGGCACTTGTCCACCGTGACTTGAATTGAATTACTTTTCTAAACGTTGTGGTCTAAAATGAACTTACCCCCTAAACGTTGTATCAAAAATTGAACTTCTCCAAACGTCGTAACCCAAAATAAACTTTTCCAAATGTTATGATCCAAAATGAACTTACTTCCAAATGCCGTGACCCACTAATGTAATTTACCCTTTGCAAGTGTGGAAATCTAGATGATGCTATCATGTATGTATTGCACGAATTCCATGCTTCATGTAACCTCAAAATGTTTTTAGGTTAATACACTAGTTACCGGTGAAGTGGCTTAACATTGTGGTTCACTGGTTCTTGATATTTGAGTAGGGATATCTTATATTTTGGTGGAATATCGTCTTGTGTTTCTTGTTTGATCTATGAGATAGCAACTAGATTGTAGGGTTTTATTTATCTTTAAATGTCACAAATGGCTCCTGAACTTTAACAAAATATGTAATTATATATTTAAACTTTGAAATTGATTAATTTAGTGCATGAACTTTGAAATTGATTAATTTAGTACTTAGAGAACTTTTTGTGTACATTAATTGATATCACGAGGGTCTTATTAGCGTGTACAAGGTACTAAATTGATTAATTTGAAAGTTAAGATATCTAATTACATATTTTACCAAAGTTCAAATACCATTCATGGTATTAACCCTTTATTTTTTTACCTCTAAACTGTGCGTTTTGTTTGGAAGTGTTGAGATTAGAGTTTGGGATAATGTTAGGAATGATACCTGAACTTTTACAAAAAATTCAATTAGATATTTAAAGTTTGGTTTTGAATAATTTGGTACCTGAAATAAGTTTTCGTATATATTTTCCTACCTGAAGTTTGGTTTTGACAATTTTGATATTTGAAGCAAGTTTTCACATACATTTTTTCTACTTGAAGCAAGTTTAATTAGGTACAAAAAATGTACTGAAATTTTTTTTAGAACCAAAAATGTAAAAACTAAACTTCATGTACCTAATTGAACCTTTTATAAAGAGTTCATATACCAAATTGTTCAAAATCAAATTTTAGGCACCTGATTGAACTTTTTGCAAAAGTTCAAGTACCATTTTTTACATTAACCCTTAGAGTTTTAGTAGATATTGTTAAGTGAATGTTGCATGAATCTCACAATGTACATAACGTGGTTAATAATTGGGGAGAGAATTTAAAAGGAAGTGGTTGATTGAACAGTTAATGTAATGAATGGTATCTGAACTTTGACAAAATACACAATTAGATACTGGGACTTTAAAATTAATCAATTTAGTATCTAAATTTTGAAATTAATCAATTTAATATTTGAAAGAAGTTTTCATGCACACTAACAATACTTTCTTCAAGTTCTTTTAGGTATTAAATTGATCAATTTTAGTTTTTCAAGTACTAAATTGATCAAATTTAAAGTTTAAATACCTAATTGCATATTTTGCCAAAGTTTAAGTACCATTCATGACATTATCCCTTGATAGAATGTATAAATAATCTTAGAGATAATGTTACAAATGGTACCTGAACTTTAGAAAGATATGCAATTAGGTATCTGAACTTTGAAATTAATTAATTTAATACCTTAAAACTTTGAAATTGATCAATTTAGTACCTGAAACAACTTTTCGTGCATGCTAATAGTACCTCCACTAAGTTGTTTCAGGTACTAAATTGATCAATTTTATAGTTTAGCTATTAAATTGATTAATTTCAAAGTTCATATACTTAATTGCATATTTTATCAAAGTTTATGTACCATTCGAAACATTAACTTAAAAATTTTATTACCTCATATACATTTGTGACCTAGCATCAACATTGTATTTTTGGTCGATTATAAACTCATTCTTTGTCTGAACTTTGTTTGGTCTTTACGAGTAAATGTTTCACATATTTCTATTGTTTATCTAATCTTTAGAGCCCTTGAAGTGCTAAATGAAGATTTATGACTAGGTATTTATAAACTCGCACCTTGATAATTGTGTTGTTGGAAATATTTAGAGAAAAGACTTTTTAAGCTTGACCTAATCCAATTAAGGCATGAGTTTTCCCTTAAGCCTCGCTGCCAATTCCCTTAACCATTCTTAGCCATCCTTAAGTCTTTTAATCAAACTCTCCACACTTGACCAAGAGAATAAATACTCAATTTGACTTTGTCATTCGACTAAATGTCTCCCAAGTACATCATGACACCCCACTCTCCCATGTTCTTATGATCTAGTTTAGTGGTTACACTATCACTTAGCATGCGGTATTCATAACCATCTGAGCTAAAAGTTTAATCGTAATATTAAGGTTAAGAATATTATTAAGGTTAGTGTCACAACCATTCGATCTATGGGCCCTTATTTGTATTTTGTCATACTTCTCCTTATTTATGGGCTAGAACTTTGATTGGATAACTATGGGGTTTTGATGAGTGCATAAGGATTCGAACTTATGATCTCCTACTTTGATACCACTTGACATCTCCCTAGGTTTGGTGAACTCAACTCTACTCGACCACGTAAGGTTGCCTTGTTGACCCACGTGCATCAAAAATAGCCTGGTCATCGCGTGCATTAAAAATATATGTTATTAATAGACAAAAAAATCTCAAGCTATAGGTCCAAATGTTAATGTGGCTTTTCTATCTTTCTTTTTCTGCCTAAAATAAAGCCCATGGTCGAAGGCTTGGAGCCGAAATACCATCAAAGAGAGCAGTACCTTCTTGGACCTAATTTAATCGGTCTCTATCGTGGATGCACCAAATGGCATGCGTATAAAACTATGAAAAAAGTGTGTGAAGTTGCCTCCCGTATTCACGGACTAGTCCAAATGGATATATATTTATGTCCTTCGCCTTTATTTATAGCTACTTGTTTATTATTAGTTAATATATATTTATATATAATATGCTTAGGTGTGATTTTGTTAAATTATATAACAACTTTTTTGTTATATTTTGTTTAGCATGATTAAATATGTAGTTAGAGTATTTAAATAAAATTGGTTAATTTAAATATTGACAAAATGAAAAGAGAAGTGTTAGGAAAAAAAAAGAAGAAAATTAAATATTTAAGCAGAAACACCAAAAAAAAAAAATTGGGTCAAAATCTTGCCGACCCACCTCGACACTGACATGTTAATGGGTTGTTCCCAGCTCACCCTCTTGACACCTGGCTATGGGTCCACAAAATTAAAACCTAGACCAACTTGGGGAGATGTCTAGATACCACCTTAAGATGAAGTTTGATATAAAAGCTTAAGTATATAGATATTGTGTAGGTTATTATATAGCAAATATAATATAAAAGTACCATTATATCCCTATTTCATTATTTTAGAATAAATTAAAATTTACTCAAACCTATTATATCTACATATACACATATATATATTATATGCATATATAAATACATATTGTGGATTTTTAATTATTATTGCTACCGAGAAGGGGCATTCAAACCCAATACATCTAACTTGGAAGACCAATGATAATATCACTAGATTACAATACTATTGGTTATAGATATTTATTATGTAAAATAATATATTTGTTACACATATAGTTTATATTGTATACCATACATATATATTATCAAATGGATTATATATACATACAATCTATTTATTTGTTATATATATAGCATACCTAATGCTTAATTATATGGTCTTGCCATTTTCTTATAATTGTAATTGGACTATTGAAATAGTTATTATATTAACTCTTATATTTATTTTAATCATCGTATGATTAGTTGGATAATTCTACTAATGGGAAACTGTTTTTTTTTTTTTTTATAATGTTATATCAATTATATAACATATTGATTATATTAATTTTATATTAATACAATACATATTGAATTATCAATATGCATATTAAATAATCAATATACTTTAAATCATCAATATGTTATTTATGTAATCTACGTATTAATATATATTTATATAAGATATTATACATGATCAATATTGTAAACACCAAGATTTTTCATATAAATAGAAATGAATAGAAATAGAAATATAAAAAATAGAAGGTTAGTGTAAGACTCAACAAAGACCTTAGAATAAAAATTATAAGTGGTTATGAACTCATATATATCTATAAACCCTAAAACAAAGTTCTATAGATAGTAATAGATATTAAACATAGAATTTCGTAGCTAGTATTGAAAATCCAAAGTATATAAATGATTTAAATAAGACTTTAGGTGTATTAGGAAGTAAATAATCAATAAAGCTTATAGTTAGAAAATAATAACTTAAGGATGAATCGTTAAGGTTATAGATACACAATAGAAACAAAAACATATCCATAACTCATAATTTAAACTCCAAATAAATATATGCACCACACTATTGTTCTAGTTTCGGAATTCTAAAGCTATTAGAGACTAAAATGAAAATTGACCTATTAAGCTTATAAAACCCTAATTGCGTAAGATAAAACTCTAAAAATAATTAATTGCATAAACTTTAAACCCAAAGTTAAACCCGATAATAACTTAGAAAATTTGTGGAAGCTTTAAATAAATTTTTTTTGGAGATATAATCCCTAAATAGTTGACATATTTGTACCCATTTAACTCAATAAACTACCCTAAAACTAAGATAATTAAACAAATAAATAATATTATAATAATTTCCCCTTAATTTCAGTGCAACTTCGAACAGATTCATGGTTGGGATTTCCTTGAGAATTGCCAGCCAAAATTTTACAAAGAAAAGAGGTCAAGTGGGTTGAGAAAGTCAAGGCAAATAGACACAAAACCAATTAAAATAGCACAAATAAGCCTTCATTAAATGCAGCAAATACATGCACAAAATCAAGAATTTTTTGTGGAGTTTCTTCCCTCTTCTTGTCTGAAAATAATGAGCTGCTACACATGTATATAAATGACTTCTTAAAGAATAAAACAACAAAGACAATTAAAACCTACAAAGCACCCAAACCTTAGCTAACAAACCACTGCAAACAATAGCCAAATTCATCCCCATTGGACTACTAAAACACATCCAAACATAACTTCATAAACAAGCACATAATAACAACAAAACAAGCTTAAGAGGGGAATCAACAAAGGTAAAAAAATTCATTTTCAGCTAATACACACATAAAACATTAGCTTAACAAGTGTTTTTGTTAACCTTAGGGTCGTTTCAAGTTTTGGCGGAGAGTTTAACACCTTCATATAAGCTCAAACAACGTAAAATTCAACCTTAACACTCTATATATGTATTACAATATGTTGAAGCTAGGAAATCATATGATATGAGGATTATAAGTTGTTATTTGTGTTGTTATGTCACGAGAAATAAGTGTAAACTATATCAAAACACTTAAGAGTAGTTTAAACATAAGTATAATATGTATATATTATAAACAAAATAGTTACAGCCGAAAGAAAAATGAGGAAGAAGATGAACAGTGTCAATACCAGCCCTATGCCGGTAGTGTACATACTTAACACCGCAACGTACATGGATAGGTCGGCAGTATTGGGATGGCATGCACTGGAAATAGAAGCTATGTAAAATTTTTGCTACGTTACTTCAGTGAATGCCAACGGTGTATAATCTCTTCATTGGTGGTGTACGTTGTACACTAGCAGCCTTTGAAGCTAGTGTACATTGGAACTTAGAATGTGTAAAAATATACGAACATCGACATCCTTGAGTTCAACGTCGGTGTACATGAAAATTTTCCCCTTGGAAGTCCTCGAAGTCTGTTTCATCTATAAACAGATTATATATATATATATATATATATAAAGAAAAAGATGAAACAGAACATTAAACATAATAAATAAATAAATAAATATGAATATTAACATGTATAATATTTGAATAAGAAATAACCTTTAGAAACTATTGCAAATAATACTTATATATAATAAAAGATTAAAATTACGATAGTTGTATCATATAGGTATATATATACACAACAATGGAAAAGTAGATAAGCTAGAACTAAAGATACTGTGATACGTATAAATAACAGATAATAACACGAATAAAGATCAAGAGAAACACGATGAAACTAAATGATAGAAAATAAATATTAATTACCATAATAGGTCAAATAATAAATGATATAAAAGTAATGATAAAATATTGCTCTATTGAATACAAACTCTACAATTACCCGATAAAAATATAAATATCAAATAAGATCAAGAGAAGCAATATGGAAATAAAATATTAAAATAATAATTATTACTATAAAACCACTAAAAGATCAATACAAGTAGTAGAAATAAAATCAAATACCAATATCGGACACTTAGACACTCATAGAAGTTTAGTTATATAATTTATGTTTTATTGATGAATATTTTTATTCATCTCAATAGGAGACCTTGATACTCTTGATGATTTCCCAGTACAATATTACGACTAGCTATCATGAGCAGGTGAGTAACTCAGATCTATTACATTGCTTGTGTTTGTAACTAGTGACATTTGTAGTGCAAAGATAATAATATGGTTGTTGTAGAATATACTGAGTATGTGATGTGAGTTGTATGTTTGGTTAACAAATCAGAATAATAAAAGTGATAATACATATTGCTTTATGACTTGAGAATAGCATGTTATATGTCGTGTGTGTATTGTATGATCACCATAAGCCTGATTATAAATTACTAGCTTTATAATTAAAATAGTCATACATTGTACGAACTGCATTATTGCATATTCAAAAAGGATGACAACCTGCTACGTATTAATATTTTGGTTCTCTGTTAATGCTTGGTTTTATAAAGTGTTAGTTCTTTCAAGGTTTTCTTTGTTCCATCGGTTGTACGGGAACTAAGTGGCAACGAAGAATGCCGCCCATAGTATCCCTTTGAAATGATTAATACTTAGAGAGTTTCTAAGGTATGATGCAGGAAATAGTCAGTCAAAATATCCTAAAATTAAAGTGATAATCCTAAAATGAGAAATTGTTGATTTTCTTAAGTACTTAGTCTCTTATGGGCAGGTGGGTCATTAAGTAATTGTTCTTCAATCCTAAAAGAGAGTAAATCTTTTTTTATTTGGATTCTAGATTATTCTGGCTTGTATCTGTGCATATTTTTATTGTTGCATTACATATAATTTGTTAATAAACTTGCTTGATGTGTAATATGTCTGGTTATTCACTGAGCCTATGGTTTCGCTCACACTCCTAAAGACCTTTCGGGTTAAATCTACGACCATGACTTGTGTCTTCAAGGAGTATGGCTCCATAAGAACTTAGAAGCTAGAAGAATATGGGATCTTCGGGTTATGTTATTTATCTCTATTTCTAGTTATAAGTTAGTTAGTACTTATACTATCAGATTATGTACTTGGAGACTTATAGAATATAATTATGATTTGTAACACTATTATGATATTCACTTTTTGTGATGGTAGATATTTACTAATTTATGGCTTATATGTATTTATCATTTCTTATCGATGTAACTAAAAGATCCTGTTGTTTGAAAATATGTCATTCTCTGAAGGTTAACTAGTAATAGTATATAAGTGTGACTTGTGTTCTACTACTATAGTACCCTTGGGGTGTGACAAATATATTGCAATTTACACACACACACAACACACACACACACACACATGACTCATTTGTCCCTAAAGGCTTATGGAAGAGGTATTTATATGAGAAGGATTCCTTGTGGTTATCGATTTTCATGGAGAATGTAGAGTAATACTGAGTTGAGGATAATGATTGTAGCTTTGGACATTAAGCCATGAGACTTATGTCCTAATTCTATTCAGAGTTGTAGAAATTGGGAGAGTTCGTGCCAAGTGACTTTAGTTCGTTTCACCAAGTACCTAGTTTCAACATTCGATTTGCCAAGTTAAGGGGTCATTTCCAATCCCTTGTGCATGAATTAGCATAATGTATATGGAACCTAAGAGCATGTTTTGCTTGTGGCAAGGAAGGACATAGGGCTTCGAAGTGCAAAAATTTCGGTAATGCAACCTATCTTTTGCACTTACTGTAAACAAAGAGAACACTATGTGGCTGATTGTAAGGAAAAACCTAAGTGTGAGGATTCTAATATGAGAAAAGCATGATGGTAGCTAGAATATTTGCCTTACAACAATATGAAGAAGCTCCATTAGTTGACACTTTTGCAGGTACTCTCTTAATTGCAAAACATCATGTCTATGTGTTAATAGATATAAAGGCAACACATGCATGCATAGCTAAGAAATCCATGAATGACTATGGTTTGAGTTTGAAGTGTTATATGATAGAATAATGAGCATTAATACCCCTCTGGATGTAAAATATAAGAAGCCTTGTAAATGTAGAAATGTTGATGTGTTGATTACTAATGTAAATATGTCAACTGACATGTTAGTTTTACCCATGATTGAATTTGATGTGATATTGGGAATGAATTGGTTGAATTTATATAAAGTCACCATAGATTGTAACAAAGCGAATTAAGTTTTGATTTGGAAACTAGAAAAGTTACTTATATTCTAGAAAGAAAGAGACCCAAGAGTATATATACCATGGAATTGTAAGAAAAGACTACGAGAAAGATAGTGGATGTTGAAGAGCCAAATGTTGATATGGTACCGGTGATGAAAGGTTTTGTAGATGTTTTTCCTAAAAAATTATGGGGTTTACCGCTTGATGGAGAAATTGAATTTGGAATCGATGTCATATCAGGAGTCGCTCCTATATAAAAAGCTCCTTATAGAATAACCCCTATAGAATTTAAGGAACTGAAAAACCTACTAGAAGAGTGACAAACCTTGGATTTATTCATCCTAACATTTCACCATGGGGTGCTCCAGTATTATTTGTGAAAAAGAAAGACGGAAGTTTGAGGATGTGCATAGATTACGAGAACTAAATCAGGTGACCATTAAGAACAAATATCCTCTACCCAGAATTGATGATTTGTTTGATCAGTTGAGAGAGGCGGCTATGTTTTCGAAGATTGATTTAAGGTATGGTTCATCAACTCAAGATTAAACAATAAGATATTTCTAAGACTGTCTTCTATACAAGATACAACATTTTGAGTTCTTAGTTATTCCATTTGGTTTGGCGAGCGCCCTGCTGCTTTATGGACTTGATGAATTGGGTTTTTAAGGATTATCTTGATCAATTTTTCATCATCTTCATTGATGATATATTTGTATATTCAAGAAGCATGGAGGAACATGAAAAGCATTTGAGACTGGTTCTACAAAGATTAAGAGAAAAGAAGCTATACACAAAGTTTAGCAAATGCAAGTTTTGGTTGGAAGAAGCTGCATTTCTGGGCCATATTGTTACAAAGAATGAAATTTCAATTGATCCAGAAAAGATTAGAGTTGTACTGGATTGGCCAAGACCTACAAGTGTCATAGAGGTGCAAAGTTTTCTAGGTTTAGCAAGTTATTATAGAATATTTGTTTAGGGATTCTTGAAGATCATATCTCTGATGATGAGATGAAATCAGAAACACATGAGATTTGATTGGAATGATAAATGTGAAAAGAGTTTTCAAGGATTGAAAGATCGATTGGTGTTGGAACCTATATAGCACTATCAATCAATGGAAAGAATTTGTGATTTACATGACGCTTTTATTCAAGGATTGGGATATGTCCTCATACAGGATGGTAAAATGACAACCTGTACTTCAAGACAATTGAAACCCCATGAAAAGAATTATTCGGTTCATGATTTAGAACTTGCAGCTGTGGTATTGACTTTAAAATTATGGAGACATTACTTATTTGGGGAGAAATGCAAGATATACACTAACTACAAAAGCTTGAAGTACATCTTTGCTCAGAAGGAACTGAATATGCGGCAACGAAGACGGCTCGAGTTAATTAAAGACTATGACATAGAAATTTTATATCATCCGGGCAAGGCTAATGTAGTTGCAGACACTCTAAGCCGAAAGAAAAAGGTAAATATGGTAATCATGATCACCAGTCAAAAGAAAATTTTAAAAGAACTCTAAAGACTTGATGTTGAAATAACTTCTAAGAGGATATAAGTGATGCTTGCAAGTTTAAGTCTACAACCCCCTATTCTTTAACATATCAGCAAGGCTAGAAGGAAGACTTAGAAGGAGAAAAGTTAGCAAGTGCTATAAGAAATAGAAAAAGAAAGGGATTGAGAATGGATGACCATGGTTACATCAGATATAGAAACCGGTTATGGGTGCCTAGGGTAAATGATTTAAGAAAAGAAGTGATGAAGAAACCTACATGTCAACTCATTCTATACATCTGAGTAATACTAAAATGTATGAATATTTAAAGAAGCATTATTGGTGGGAAGGTATGAAAAGAGACATTGTGGATTTGTGTCTAAATGTTTAATTTGTCAATAAATCAAGATTGGGCATCAGCGACCCAGTGAGGAATTACAATCATTGTAAATTCCATCAGGGAAATGGAATGATATCATTATGAATTTCATGACTGCTTTGCCAAAGACTTTGGTTAAGAATGAGTTGGTATGGGTAATTGTAGACCAATTAACCGAGTCAGCACATTTCATTCCATTAAGGGTTGGTTGTTCTTTAGAAAAGATGGTGAAGATCTACATTCGAAAATAATGGGACTTCATGGAATACTAGTGACTATTCCATCGGATAGACATACGAGATTTGTATGTCAATTTTGGAAAAAGTTTACATGAAGCACTTGGCACTCAGCACTCGGCTTTAGTTTAGCCCCGCTTTTCATCATAGAATGATGGACAGTCTGAAAGGACCATTCAAATTTTAGAAGATATGCTCAGGGCTTATGCTTTAGACTTTAGAATCGTTGGGATGATCATTTATCGTTGATTGAGTTTGCTTATAACAACGATTATCAAGCAAAATACAAATGGCTCCCTATGAAGCTCTGTATGGAAGGAAGTGTAGACCTCCTCTGCATTGGGGTGAGGTAGGTGAGCAAGCTACTCTTGATCTGGATTTGATACAACAGGCAATAGATAAGATACAGACGGTTAAGCAAAGAATGAAGGAGACACATGATAGATATAAAAGTTATGAGGATATGAGAAGAAGACCATTGGAGTTTGATATTGGTGATCACGTATTTCTTAAGATATCTCCAACAAAAGGTGTGATTAGATTCGGAGTTAAAGGGAAATTAAATCCCAGATACATTGATCCATATGAGATTTTAAAGAAAATTAGACCATTGGCATATAGATTAGTATTGCCTCCAATTTTGTCCGATGTACACAATGTTTTTCATGTGTCTCAATTGAGGAAATGCATATTAGATTTAGAAACCATCATTAGTGCACAACAGCTAGAAATCCAACCAAATTGGGCATAGTGGAAAAGCCTGTCAAGATTTTAGATCGGATGGATAAAGTATTGAGACGGAAAACGATTCCATTTATCAACGTTCAATGAAGCGGACAAACAAAAGAAAAGGAAGCAACTTGGGAAATTGAAAATGATATGAAACAGAAGTACTTAAGTTGTTCAATTAGTAAGGTAAGACAAGTTTCGAGGACGAAACTTCTTAAAGGAGGAAAGAATAAAATAACCTAACTTCTATGCTTAATTAATATTTTAATTTATACATATATATATTTACATTGATTGATTATGTATGAAATTGTGGTAAAAGATGCTTAGTTAATAATATTGAATGTGTGAGCATAATGTAACATTGTAATGCATTGTATATTTGTTTAAGAAGAAGCTCAAGTAATAATTAACCCCAACTTATGTTTAAGCCTAAACCTAAGTCCCAAATCCTTTTAAGTTAAGCCCAAAGCCTTTTTATTTTCTCTTATTTTTGTTACCTAACAAGACAAAGTAGATGTAGGATAATTACAAAGCAACTTTATGCAAGGAAACAAACCAAAACAGACCTCCAAACCGATATTTCCAACAACAACAAAAAATCCCAGTTTTTCTTCTTTAATTTTTACAAACAATCCACCTAATGCTTATATCCAGACTTAGTATTCAAGTCAAAGCTGTATAAGGTAATGAGTTACATATTTATGCGATTATTTGTTCATTTATTTCTTTCATAAATATGAAATCTCTATTTTAATGTTTCCAAAATGAGTTGTTGGTAGTGTTGGTGATCTAAGTTAGTTCATAGAGTTAATTAGATCCTTGAAGTGGTGATGGATAAGTTGATGTATGTGCTGAAGTTGTTCTGAGTTAATGAAGGAGATAGGATGGTTGTGATGTGTTCAAATGGTGGTTAGAAAGTTGTTTGAGGCTAGGAATGTAGAGTGTGTGCATGATTAAGGTTTTTATATATATATATATATATATATATTTGTAATGAGTGTTTGTATGTTTGTAAAAGTGAAAAATTGATGTTAAGTGTTAAAAAAATGCTTGCTCTGTTTTCGAATGGAAAATACGTAGGAAACATGGGTTAGTGCTTAAGTCGTGTAACTTACTGATTTTGGAAATAAAGTTTTCACAGAAAAACATGGGTAGAACACGGGCAAATGTTTCTAACTATGCTTCTCTGTGATTGGAACGAAGAGGAAATTGTGATAGCACGAACAAAACATGATTCCATGCACCACGTCGTGCTTCTCACTATTTGTGAAATGTATTTGATTAAATTGAAACACGACATGCGCTAATCCACCATGCTTTTCACTGATCATTGGAGGGTTTTTGTATATATGAAATGAGAAGTGATATACGTTGAATGTTTTTAGGTGTGTTTCTTGTTTAAAAGAAACACGGGGGTGTACACGGCTTTGTATCTGGATGTGTATCCTTTAAAAAATAATATATATATATATATAATAATTTAATCAAATTTTCAAAATTTAAAATAAAGCAATGTATTATATTTATGTGTGTATGAATAATAGATTATAATTCAATATGAGTTTTCTTTAAGTTTTATAATAGGTAAAGAACTTAATTTTTATGGTTATTGATATTAAAAGTTATATAAATTGAATTTATTTGTTCTATAGATTCTCTTATTGCTTTGAATTCATCTATTGATCATTTGCCTAGTATAACGTCTGGTATAGGTACATGATAGCTTGATTGATGGTCGTTAAATTAGGCATAGTTGAATAAACTAATATCAAAGATGACTTTGAATTGGTTGTGTGTGTGCAATTGAATCCAGTTCAGGGAATGACAACCCTGTTAACAAGGTTAACATGATAGTTAGGCGCTTAGGCCATACTAGTCATGATGCAATAACGTTTATAAGTGGCTTAGCGAGTAGTTGATAGGGCTAACAATATCAACATAACATTTACTTATTCTTATGAGGAAAGAATATGATTTAGTTCACGCTTAGGAGACCAATTGAACTAAGTGATATTATAGATTAAGTTAATTAAGATGAGAAAGAAACGACTGCGATCTCTAAAGGATGCTACTATTCTTTTCAATTAGATGTATGAGATATAGGTATTTGGGTTACCTATATCAACCCTCTGAGCAACTGCTATACTTAGGACCCTAGGTTCCCTAAGGGTGCAATCGGAGTTTGAACACTCCAATATTGATTTGTTTACTTAATAAAAGATAATTAAACTTTTGGGTACCGCATTGCATTAGTTTAAGTGTTCTTGTCACTTCGCATTTGTTTTTGTTACTGTGTATTAGGCTTTTGGCTAATATTGCTGCTTTACAGGTGTTGTTGATGATGAATACTATAATGATTTGAGGTACATGACTAATAGAGAAGCTTTTATGGGTGAATGGGACGGCCAAGCACCCATGTGCAAGCAAGGATGTTTTAATCAAGTTTTTAAAACGACAAATGGAAATGAAATGTAATTTTTTGTTATGGGCTTGTGGGGTAAGCCTTTGTTTGTAATATAAGATTTAAAGTTTTTCTTTTATGTTTTATCCAGAGCAAGTTTTGTGTATTTTTATCACTTATTTGACACTAAAATTATTTATAGTTTTGTAAAGATGACCTACTCATGTATTAAATAGTTTATATGAAAGTTTTATGAAGTTATTACAGGTTTAAACAAGCAATCATCATAAACATTATCATTTTAGACAACTTTACGTATAATACTTATGTGTTATACGTGGTTAGGGACTGGGCATGCCTAATAGTGAGATTATAGACTAGGTCTTTACAACATCGACAAAAATGAGCAAAAAGACCTCGATGAGTCTTCAATGGAGCGCTTAACATTCAAAGTTACAGCTTATTGCAAGTTGGAGTACCTCTTCATGTTATCTTCAATGATAAACAACAGAGAGAGCAATAAGATGAGGCCTAAAGTGAAGGAGATGTTGTGGCTAGAGATTGACATTGGTGAAGACAATTGTTGGCAAAATGTGAGTTTATCACATCTGAAATATTTGTTTTTATTTTTTCCAGCAGATGTTTATATTATATGTACAAGATGCGATTATTGTGGAACAAGTAAAATCCCACGTCTAAGTTGTGATTTAGCTATGGTACTATCTTACTAAATAGCCACATAAAAATGAGATTCTTTTGTAATTTACCATATTAAATGTTCAAAATGCAATTTTAAATTGGTATATTTTAGTAATTAGTTACATATAAATAATATTTTGATAATGTTTTTTTTTTGTTTACCAATGGTAGACACATGCTTTACCTTAAAAGTCAGGGGTAGGTATGATGCAATTCTATTTGATTTGCCCCCAGAACCAAATCGCATATTACAGTTTGTTTTTTTTTTTTTTTTTTTAATTTCAAACCTAATCATGTGGTTTGGTTTGTAATTAGTTCGGTACGATTCGGTATGGTGCAAACCGTTTTCATTATTCAAATAAAATACATTCATTGAAAACTTGAATTACATATTTCTTATCACTAATTTTAAATACAAAAATAATATTTAAAGTTAATTATTACTTAAATAAATGTAAAAAATGAAAAATTATAATGATGAGAGATTTCATCCATCATAAATATAGAGCTCGAATAAGCAATCAAGGGGGGATGAGTGAATCCTTTTTGTTATTATCAAAAGTAATGAATAGAACTTAACAATAAAACTATAATTTTATACTAGTTTCATTCTCTTAAATTATCTTGAACTATAATTATATACGAGATTTGAAAAAATTAGAACTTGTTATCCCAATGTAAGATACAAATTTTAATTTGTTGTGCTTCTAATAAACATATTATTAATTACATAAACCAATAAATAACTAAGTAATAAAATTGAATTGATCTGTAAGACAAAGTAAAGGAAAAAAAAAATTTCTTTAGAGGACTAGAGGTTAAAAACAAAAATTTAACTTATTTGTAGACACACTTCAACAGTCAAATTATGACATGTCTAATATAATTCTATTATAATGAATGATACACATCTAAATAAAAATTTAAAGATATAATTAAAATTTTTGATAAAATATATAAAAGAAAAAAAATATGTTTGGCTTTTCATTTTCTTAAATATGTGAAATACTTCAATTTGGGTCCTGAACTTAATTGCAAACTATTTACTCTTTATCAAACCAAAAGGACAACCAAATTGTATTGAAAAATAACCGAAATTTTGGTTTAATTCAGTCTGATTAGTTTCCGGTTTGATCGGTTATTTTGCACAGTCCCACTAAAAGTAATCATAGTAAAAATAAAAGGGCAAAATTATATTTTAACTATAAAGATAATACATAGAAACCTTTTTTAGATATATTATAATTAACCATAAAAATACTTTTCCACAATTAATTCTAGTGTTTGTTGGTTAATTTATTTTAATTAGAAAATGTTAAAAGACCATATAATTTTACAAAGTAAGTTCTTTTAAAAAGTATTCTTTCTAGACATCTACATTTTATAAGCACGAATTCTATAAGATTGTTGGCAAAATTTTTGGAACTTAAAATGCAATAAGCCAATCGCTTATCTATCCCCGTGCCGTGATAGAGGTGCCTAGATATACTGTGAAAACGAAAAGATTTATGAAAATATGTTTTCGTAAACAATCTTTATAAGATTTTGATAACTATAAATAAAGGGTTTGGATTGTTTTATCCTACTCTCTCATTTTATTTTTTAATTCATAAATTTATAAATAAAATCATCTAAATATTTAAAATATATTATAAATCATTATGATATTATCTTCATAGTTTTAAAATATTGTATCTTATGCTTTTAAATCTCAATCATCTATCGGGCAAAAAAAAAAAAAAAAAAAAAAAAAGAAAAGAAGAAGAAGAAGAAAATCTCAATTATTTTTATGAGATTTTTAGTAAGTAAGTGAAAGAAAAAAAAAGATTTAAATAATTTCATTTCTCTTTTCCCAAATTTTTTAATTTATAAATCTATAATTTAAATTCTTAAAATGTCTTATATATATTTTTAAGATTTTTAAAATATCTTATACTTATCTAAATTACATGTTAGAATATTTTAAGGGCATAGAATAGATCTATATATAAAAGATTTCGTTCAACTGCACTTATTAATAACGGTAAAAAATAATGTAACCATTAAAATATAATAATTTTTTTTCAAAAAGAATTTGAATATAAAAGTACTTGCAAATTCGTCTTGGGTTTTAATTATCAATTATTCCCTGATAAATATATACCGCACACATACATCTCCAAAGCATTCTATCATCCTTAAAATTAGAGATAAAGTAAAATAAAATTCTAAATCTCATAAGGCATGTACCAAACTACAAATCCTGTATATTAAAAATAATCACATCATATATATCTATATCTATTTTTATTAAGCCAATTTTGTTATTTAATGTTAAAATATCATCATCATCATCGTCATCAATATTTGTTATTTGGAGTAAAAACTATTTCCACTTTTTACATATATATAATAAATAAATAAAGTCACATTTTTCAAAAGTATCATCACATTATTCTCATCATTCCGTCAAAACCGCCTGTTCCACCTCCTTTAGACTTTATCCCAAAGCACCCCTTCTTTTATATGTACAGCTCCACACTCCTGCCCTTTTTTCTTTCCTCTGCTCAAAAGGAAAAGAAGGATATAGAGAAAAAGAGTCCCCTTTGCGATTGCTCGATCCTCCCTTAGTTAGGGTTTCTTTGAATTCTTCCAAAAAAAAAAAAAAAAACGCTCTGCCAGGGTTTCTTGAATTTCTTCCTGCGAAAAGCTTTGCTAGGGTTTCGATTTCGAGTCCCAAAACACACAATCCTAGGATTTTGAATTTCCTTTTTGAAGATGCGGATAGAAGCATGTGTGAATCTAGGGTTGGTATAAAGAATTCGACGATTCTTGATCACGATTGGCTTATGGAATTTGGATTCATGTCAAGAACGATGCAGTTGTACCTTATCGGATGCCGATTCCGGTTTAGATCGGCATTCGACTCCTACTCAGTCGCTTGTGAAGCATTTTCTGAAGGACATCAAGAACTTGTTTTGGTTTTGGTTCCTATTTGGGCCAAATTCGGGTCTCTCTAGTGGTTTCTAAACCGGATTTCGATAGTCAGAGTGTTTTTTCTCTGAATTTAGGGGGAAGTTTCGTACTTTGTGTGGTTTGGTTGACTTTTTCGAATATGAGTTCGTGTAAGATATTGTTTGGTGCGAAAGTAGGGCAGCAAGGTGACGACTTCGTGGAAAAAGATCCGTCAGGAAGATACGTTAGGGTATGGTAGTGATTTCTTGGAGTAATCGTGTTTAGCTTGTCAAGATCACTACTTTATATATGTTGATTAAAAAAATTTTGATACGATACATACATACATACATACATATAGATAACATAGGAGATCGTATATATTGTTATTTGAGTTTCTTGTTCATTGTGTTTGTTTTTGATTGTTGTGCATTAGCTAGTATGTTTTATATACATAGTTTCTTGAAGATGATTATTCGATAATTATTGAGTTTGTGACTTGAGTTTATGACTAGAGACTAATTGCTACGCGTAATGTAGAGATATGCATTCGTTATAACGCACATTATAGACAAAGAAGAATGATTTTGTTTTGGTAGAGGATGGTGTCCCTATCATTAGGCACGGTAATTGGTGTCATGTTATTTGAGAGCATTTAAATTGTTTAATTATGAAGACTTTTTGTAACAGATATTACTGTTTTCTAATGTTAAAACGTTGCAATATTCTTCCGTGCATTTTCAATTTATGTACAATGACATACGTTTTTCTTTCTCCAGTACGATGAGATTTTGGGGAAAGGAGCATTCAAGACTGTGTATGTTTCTGGGATCTATCGTTTTTATTTTCCTACTTTCACCTTTGATGTTTTGGTTTTGCATTTCATCATGTTACTCAGTTTCCTAGTATGATTTTACTTATTGGATTTATGGCTTTTTATGGAATTGCAGATATAGGGCTTTGATGAGGTCAATGGAATTGAGGTTGCCTGGAACCAAGTGAATATAGAGGATGTTTTGCAGTCTCCTGAACAGCTTGAAAGACTGTACTCTGAGGTTCATCTACTGAAGACGCTAAGGCATGAAAACATTATTAAGTTCTATAATTGGTGGGTGGATGATAATAACAAAACAATCAACATGATCACGGAGTTGTTTACTTCTGGGAGCTTGAGGCAGTGAGTTTCCTTTGTTTATTTATTTTTTTTTTTAAACTTGTCTTTCCTTCCCTCATAGAATAAAGGTGAGATTATTTTCTAGATGTATTTCTTATTTATGTATCTGTGCTTATGATTGTACAGATATAGGAAGAAGCACAAGAATGTTGACCTGAAGGCAATAAAGAACTGGGCAAGGCAAATTCTTAGGGGCTTGCACTATCTCCATAGTCATAACCCCCCTATTATACATAGAGATTTGAAATGTGACAATATATTTGTTAATGGGAACAATGGAGAAGTCAAAATTGGAGATCTCGGACTGGCAACTGTCATGCAGCAGCCCACTGCTCGAAGCGTGATTGGTACTAATTCTGGATACTATGACAAGGTTTTGATGACTGGTCCAACTAAGGACTTGACATCTTTTGGTTTTCTACATAGGTACCCCAGAATTTATGGCCCCAGAGCTTTATGAGGAAGAGTACAATGAGCTTGTGACATTTATTCATTTGGCATGTGCATGCTGGAGATGGTCACATGTGATTACCCATATAGCGAATGCAAGAATCCTGCACAAATTTATAAGAAGGTTACTTCTGTAAGTTCTAAAATCCTTCCATCTACAATAATTTCTCACTCCCATTGCTTCTCCCTCTCTCTATTATGGAGTTAGTGTATACTGATATGAATCTCGATTTGTTTTAGGGTATAAAGCCTGCTTCTCTTTCTAAAGTGAATGATCCCCAAGTCAAACAGTTCATAGAGAGGTGTATCGTTTCTGCATCTTCAAGATTGCCTGCTCTGGAGCTTCTGAAAGATCCTTTTCTGGCTACGGGAATTCTAAGGAGGTCCAATCTGATCAACAACCAAGCATGCTTAATGCAGCAGTTAAGGCAATACCGTCATTGCAGGCTGAACATCTCCTATGGAAATCGATCCCAACTGCAAGAAGCTCTCTGTTGGTTCCTCTATGAAAAGCAGTGAAGAAGCTCACTTTTTGACAGTTGAGCTGCATAGATTTTCTGGAAACATCGAGTTCAGGTTACAAGGGGAAAAAGCTGATGACCACACCCTCTCTCTATCATTGAGAATTGCTGATTCATCTAGTGAGTCAATATGGTGATACCTTGAAATTTTGCTCAACGTTTTATCCTCACAAGTAATTTTCAAGATGCAATTTTCTTTCTACAGGTCCTGCGAGGATTATAAATTTTGCATTCTACCTCAATACGGATACTGCAGCATCATTGGCAGGAGAGATGATTGAACAGCTCGATCTATCAAAGGAAGACTTCATTGTCATAGTTGATTTGATGGATTCTGTGATCATGAAATTAGTACCTAGCTGGAAACCCTCACAAATAGCAAACAGTTCATCTGGAGATTCAGTTGTACTTCAGAACAATGGACATTCTGGATATCATTGGGATGCTGAATCTACCGCAGTTTCTCTAGATACGGCTGTAGATAAGGATGTGCTTTCACATTTGGCATTCATGGATATTCATGGCAACCAAGCATCAATCATCTCAGACGAGTCAGTTGGGCATAACCTAATGGTTGCCTCAAATGTCCATGACAAGCCTCATGGTTTTGATGGCCAGGGTTTTGAGGAAATCTCTCATGACTCCGATGATTGCGGTTTCAGCTTAGAATCTTGCAATAATCATGGTGTGTATATCATTACTTTAGGTGCTGCTAGGAAAGGATTTCAATTCACCTTTGCTCTGCGTTTTCGGTTAATTCTTACTTCTAATGTTCCCTTCCTCTTTGCCTGCCAGATAATGATGAGGACGAGCTAAAGCAGGAGCTCAATGCAATTGACTCGCAGTATGAACAGTGCTTCCGGGAACTTCAGAGGATGAAGGAAGAGGCTATGGAAACTGCAAAAAGGAAGTGGGCTATGAAGAAACAAACCTGTATAGCTTGATAGTTTTTGGATCTGGTAGTGCTAGTAGTAGGGAATTTTTACTGCTTAGATTAAGTTGCAATTCCTTCGTGGCAATCCAACGAGGGAATTGTTCTTTTAAACTCAATTTTTTTTTTTTTTTAAATTTCCATTCATTTGTTGCTTATTCAGTTACGTTGCCTAGGTTTTTCCAATTTTTCTTTCGTTTTTTTGGTTGTTAAAAGTTAATTTGAGGCTTTGAAAGTTCTGGTGAAGTGGCTGCTTCAAATATATATTCTGTGCGATTTGTGCATTTTACTCGCTCAATATAAAAGTTGTCGTTTGTAGAACCATTACAGAAAAATATCAGTACAATTTATATATAATAGATGTGAATTATTAGATTTGAAACTCCCGTTTAGTTGGCTTTATAAAAAAGTGATTCCTTGTGCATTATTTGTTTGGCGAGAGTTTGAGGAAGGTGTAAACTGGGATATCGGTTTAAATTTCAATTATTAGAAATCGAGGAAGCTATGGTCCTATAGATTTATATATCTTTCGTCCAAACATCATTATCTGCGTTAGATCAAAAGAAGCTTTTAACCAAAATTGTCTCTCTCTCATTAAATTAAATTACAAGGAGTTTTTTAGAGTAAAATTATCTAATTGTTAATAGAGAACTCCGTAATCAAGGATAAGGCGCATAGTATGAGATGAGCTTTATCACTTGTTAAACATGTACGATTTTTGGTTCTTGGCATTGAACTAGGAAGGATATCAACCAAAATTTTTCCATGAGTATGATTAAGGCATAAGACAAATTGTATAAACTCAGCTTTATCACTTTGTTAAATAAGTACAATGTTTGGCTCCTGGCATTGAGATAACAAGGATATCAACCAAAATTTCGCACCCAAAATTTTTCGCACTGAGTATTAAAGGAGGAGGAACAGGTGGATTAGATATAAAACCTTATTTTGTTTCTTATCCTATAAGATATGCGGTATTAAATTTTATACTTGAAATTTATCTTATAGTACTTTTTATTTTTCATATATCTCTATCCTATAAAACTACTGGGTACTTGTAAATTTTTTTTTCTTTTTTAAAAGTTTGTAATGATATGTACAGTTTTGTGTAATAGAAAAAATTATTTTATTTTTATATATTTACAATAAACTACCAATAAGAAGAAATTTTAAAAATAATTATTTTAATATTATAATTTCAATGGTACGCATAATTTGTTTATATGTGAAACATTATCCATAAAATTTAAAAGTGAAGAAGACAAAATATAGTTAGTCCCGATTTCTTTTATTAAAAATTCTTAATCCACGTTTCAATGGCATTTCTATGAAAAAATTATAAAAGAAAATAAAAAATTAAAAAGCAAAGGTAGTGAATTTGGCTTTGTTAATTTATTTTTTTATATTCTACTCTAGTTTGAAAGTTGCATTAGATTAGGCTTTGAAATTGGGAAGTAAGAGGGAAAGTGAAGTAAGATGATAAAAACGATTATACCAGAGGAGAGGCAGAAAAAAAAGAGACCTTTTAAATAAGCTAATATCTTATATAAAATTTTCTATAATAAGTCGGCTTAGGGTCTTTTTTTTTTTTAACACGTATTGAAAAAGAATTATTATTTATTTCTTATTTAATAATATTATTTTTATAATTTTTAATAAGATGGTATAAATACCTTGGAACTATGTGTTTGAACATATGTTCCTATTTGGGTATGGGACATCAAGATCCCATACCTCTACCTATACCTATACCTTATCTTACCACAACAAAATAAACAAATTTATATTCTTATCCTATTCCATACTCTTTAATACCTATCTAGATTCTCCTTGGTTGAATATGGTGCTTATGGTTACGAATTTAGGTTAAAATTAGCGTCAAAACCTTTAGCTTTCTGCGTAGTCTGATTGGCTTAAGGCTTGTATTATATGTTGCAGAGTAACATTGGGTTTAGAAAATTTAGATTAAGCATTCTCTGGTAGAATATAAAACAATTTATTTATTACGCATTCATAGGTTCTACGTTAGAAGATTTATTGTGAATATTTTCATATGTGTAGGCTATTGTGTAATCCACTTGTAAGATGTTAAGTATAAATATAAATTAAATTTATCAAAATTTAGAGAGAATAAGTTTAACAAAATATAAATAGAGCTTCATCCATGTAAAACGCATATTAAATCTTTAATATAAGTTTGTACTTAGTTTATTCATATTGTATTCATTAATATTTTTTATTTTAAGTTGCACGCACTGCAATTAATATTTGAAAGGATTCCCTCTTAAATTGATTGATTTTGGATGAAAATAATTGTAATATATTTATAAAATAAGGTAAAAAAATATATAGATTTCAAAGGGCCTATAGGCTAAATTGGTTTCACAAGAATTTGAAATGAATCTATCATTAATTTAGGTTATATTCCCCATGCTGGCAATAAGTTTTAAGGAGTTAGGTCCATGGTTTATGATAGTTTAGAGAGATTTAGTTTGGTGTTCTTAAAACAAGGATGGTAAAACTAAATGATTTGAATGGATTTTGCCTCTGAGTAAGCTCGGTAGAAACAAGAAAATAAGAAAAAGTTTTATTTGTATTTTTCTGATTTGAGATCTTATGATATTCATGGATTTTGTTTTGCACGAATGGAATGAAAATAACAAATACAAATAACTCTCTTAAAAATTGTCATAAAAAATTTACCATTCGTAGAATTCTTAAGGGAAAATCTAGTAAGACACCATACTAAGAATGATACAAACTAAAGGATCTTGTTTACTCACCACAATTCATTAGAGAATTGATAAGATTTAGGGTTTTGTTAGAACCCACAATTCAATATTGATAAGTTTTAAAAAGAAAGAAACAATGTTCTCTTTATGGCTATAATTCAGTGGAATGTTAAACTGTTTATAATGTTAACAAAAACTATTTACACTAGTCCTAATAACTCAAGGAGTATATTTTCCATATAAATAAAAATAGAACACAAATTGTAAAATCGTAAATCTAATATAAAACTTTAATAAATAAATGCTGAATTAAATTAAATTAAATATTAATAACTAAGTCCTTAAATTACTTCATTTAAGTAATCTTGAGCTCCTAAATTAAAAATTCTCGCTTGGAACTTGATCCCTATCACCAAGGTCCACTTTCAACCTCTCTCATGACAAGCCCATAAGAAAACCCTATAATGAGTACACTCATATTGTTTATCAATTTAATAAGGTATGGCTAAGTTTGACAATCATCAACTTGCAACAACCTGTTGGAAAATTTTGTTTGTGTAATTTTAGGAGTTTTGAATTGAAAGGATATGGACAACTTCTTAAACAGATATTACACAATGCGTAGAATTTCAACTACAATTGCCTAATCTGGTTTGTTTGCTACAAATCTTAAGGATTTGATGAGAATGGGGTTTGATAACAAAACCCATTCAAGAAGGTATAATGCATTAATAGATAAAGGAAAAATCTTTTTTTATCTCATAAATAAGGGCAAAAGAGTCATTAAATATAAGCAAATCACACTATAAAATATAATACATAAAAAATGTAAAATTGTTGAAATAAATAAAAGGTTTGGAGCATCTACTTAACAAGTTTTCAAGTCTAGATCTTTTGTAGCAAGCTAGAGCAACTCAAAGTGGTTTGGATCTATTGAGACTAGTATGTTCTTATTGTTGTAACACTTGTTCATACTCACTCACATTAATCCATATCAAAATTAAGTCATCAAATGACCTCTTGTGCACTTTAAAACTATCTACCATAATCTTCTCCTCATCATTTGACATGCTATTCATCACTCATTGCAACAAGTTTTGTAAGCCTCGAGATCTAAATCGAGTTGTTGGTCTATCGGTCCTTTTAGCCTTTTTTCCCCATGTTAATCCAAAGGACACCATCAATCCTAAGACTCTTTCTTAAAAATATCTTTATTTGACATAATTAAGATATAGAGAAATAATATAGTGCCATAAAAACCTTACTAAGATTTACTAACACTTAGATGAAGAATAAGCCACTTCTACTCAAAATTAGTAAGGTTGATGTAGTATACTCCTTCACATGTGATATGCTATATTTGAGTCTCTTAACATTGTATCTCTTTCATGTTAAACGCTCTCTCTAAGCTCACTTGTCATCTTCATATCACTTCTTTAAAACCATGCATTGCATGTAGGGAACATACGCGTCTTTGCATCTCAAAACAATGAATCTCTAAATCGATCCTTAACCAAAGGATTACATTTCCTAGCACACAGTAGTTTTCAAAGGTCCATGTAGTGTTCTAGACAAAGAATCAACTTTATATGGCTACCATCGCGTGATAAAGATAGCCTTTTCCAATGCTTTCATGCTATGTGTCACGCCCTGAGGGATACCTTAAATGTGACAGTCTACTGTAAACAATACTAAAGCTTAGGAATAACTACCTTAGTCACGAAAAGACTTCCATATCATGTACAAGGCGTACATCACAACCAAGGAAACTCATCGAAGTAGCGCAATTTACATTGATAACGATTAAGTAACAAGGCAAGGAGAATACTTATCATAAAACATAAACATGATTGATAACAAATCTTAGGGGCATACCTTCGCTATTATCTTCAAGTCTATATAAATACATTTCTTGGTAATCTCCAAAATATTAACATAGCATACATTGCATATAAGGAAATTATAAAATCAATTCATCCCATGTTCTTATTGCTTCCCTAAGAGTTTAGAAACCATCAATGATTTCTTTAATATCCAGATCTTCGAATAGAGCCACGAGTATACCTGTTTCAACAAAGATCTATGGGGATATAAGCTTATAACTAGCTTAGTGAGATATTCCCTTTTATTCGCACCTTGATATCAAACATGTTTATTTAATTTTCACACATATGTTATGCGTGCTATGCAATAATTACATGATTACACACACACACATACACACACACACACACACACACACAACACACACACACACACACACTCATATATATATAGTTATTCGAAAACTCTATATAGAATGGATTTACCCCTTCGTATCGAAGGTTAGGGAACTGTTGATGAAGATTCTCTCGATCTTCTACTACTAGTCCCCAAGCCCTCACCCAAAGCATTCAGTCGGCACTGCTCTGAACCTAGAGTTGCATTCTTTGAGCGATGTTGATTCTCTAGGAAGGAGCATGGCCCATGTTCGAGCACATTAACAGCCCATCTAACTCCACGCGTAGAAGTAGTAGCCATCTGAAAGAAATGTGACTCGACGGATGCTACGCGTGAACACTTTATTTTCCTTAAGCCAAATCTTATTAAGGTTTTTTAGCGGTGATCAAACAATTTAGCAAATAATAAGCAATCATACATGTAGGTAGACAAAATACTTAAACAGACAATTCGAAATTGCGATATTCTTAATTCTCATTTCATCATATAAGCATAAAATCAGATATGCATATATATCCCTGAATTCCCCATACATGTTTATTTTTATCTTTTCTTAGTATACTAATGCCGCTACTCTACAAGCACAAGCAAGGTAACAAAATTAAGAGGAAAACTCACTCATCCATTTCGCAATCTTCTAAGTTGCAGTAATCCTCAGGAAGGGACATCCTGTATTTCTTGTCATCTAGAAAAAAGAATACCTAGATGAGTATTTTGTATAAATTCTACTTAAACTTTCTAATTTTATTTCATTATGTTCGCCAAAAATCGCGTAGAATGAAATTCCAACTTAAAATGGCCGTAACTTGCTCATTTTAACTCGGAATTTTGCATATTATATGTCGTTTTCTACCTAATCAAAAAGATATATCTATTTTTAAAATTATTTTATCATAAAAAACTATTTGGGTTTGGAAAAGGTAGGGTATAGAATCATTACGAAATTCCAATTCCTTAGAACACAATTTTGCAAACTTTTTTTCATCCAAAAATCATTAAACAAAAATATAGATATTTATATGATTGAAAAATCCTTTAAATATATATACATATAGACTCATATTATATGCATGATTTTAGTGACGTTGCCTCAAAATAAAGTTTGTGAATAATTTTGTAAAGATAGAGTTTTGTGAAGGGTCATTCTTTGACTTATGATTAATTTGCTATTTAGAAGGTCATAATTCAAAATATATATACATATATATATTTAAAATCCTTAATGGTTTTATATTGTTCACAAATTCTTATTCAACAATTTATTTTTATAAAACATAGTTTTCCCTATTTGTGACATAAAAACTCAAATGCATTTCTTTTTTAAAGAATTTTCTAAGTTTGACTCTTTAAACAAAATTATAATTTTTTAGATTTTGTAAATGTGAAATTTAATTAATAAAAATCATGATTTAATACTTATTTTGAGCCCTTGAATGTTTTATTTTCATGTTAAACTCTTTTAACTAATTATTTTTCAAAATATGAACCTTTATGTGGTTATGAGGAAAATCATTCCAAGTTGTATAAAAGATGTTTCAAGTTTTAGCATATAAGAAAAATTTGCGAGTGACTTACTCTAAACCTTCATGCTTACAATATTTCGTTATTAATTCATAATTTTGCTATACATGGACCTTCATTTGAAAATCTTTAATTTGTTACAAGTGAGTGTCTACTCACTATAAATATTATTTGTATTTCCTTAATTCCATAAAAAAAAAAGGATTTTTCCTTCTTAAAACTTAGTTCTTTAAGTTGTATATTGATTTTACTTCTATGTGGATTTTAACTTAGTGAGTAGGTTTTAAACTTAACTTAGAAAGATTGTTTGGTTCTTGATTTTAATTATAAAATTGGTAAAAATCCTATAATTAAGTTTTTATGAAAATCTACATAACAAAGAATTGTCATATTAGAGTTTTAATAAATCTTACATTGCTTATTTTGAAAAGAGAAACTTTATTTACTTAGTTACTTCTTAAAGAAATCCTCTTTGTTGATACTTTCAAAAATCCATGATAAGCTTGTCTAAGTTTTTTAAAAGAATATATTATTAAAAACAATTTCCAAGTCTTTAATGAAAAATCTTTATTAAGTGACAAAATTCATTTTAAAGTGAGCCTGGTTTCATTTTTCCTTCTTTAAGAAAATCTCCTCTTCATTTGTGTTGAGACAAGAATCAATATGATCATGCATGAATATGAATATGTACTTAGGAGAAGGAAAAGAATATCACATAAGAATACATGAAAGATATAAGAAGTAATAATAAGCAATAATAAGCAAAATGATAAGCAAAATAATAAGGTCAAATATTGGGAACCTTAACTTCATCAAGGTATCCCAGTCAAGTATTGTGAACCTTAGCTTCATCAAGACTTTCCGGAACTAAGAATAGACTAGTCCTAAAAAGAAAAGAAAAGAAAGAAAGAAAGAAAAGATTATAATAATAAGAGCAATAATAATAATAAGAATAATAAGAGCATGTTAGTGAGAGTTAGTAAGCATTTAGGCTCTAAGAAATACATAAATATACATATACTTAATAATATATATACAAGGTTAGGTTAGGAGTATAATAACAATAATAACAACATAATATCATAATATAGCAAAATAACATATTAGAAATCCTTGGCATGTGCAAAAACAAAACATGAACATGTTGTTGCTCCTATAACTCACATGAGCTTTAAGAAATAACATCATGGTCATGCTAAGTTACATGACATGGGAAAATAATTGTAGAAAATCTTTACCTAAAGATATGTATGTGTTGAAGAAAGAAGGTGATGGTTGTAAGAATACGTGGGTAGTAATATATGGAAGATGGTTTTTGTGTAGAGGAAAGAAAGTTGGAAAGAATCGTTTAGAGAGGGTTTTTGGTAGAGAGAAATTTTGTGGACAGATTTTAATAGAGTTTTGTTATGTAAAAGTGAATGTGTGAAAAAAGTGGAGGGAAATAGTGTAATTATAGTTGAAGATGGAGGAAAATTAAAATTTAATTAAATAAATGAAAAAGAAAAGAAATTGATGGCATAAAAAAGAAGAGTAATTAAAAATTAATTTTAGAAAAAAATGTAAAAGAATTTTAGTAATATGTGGTGTAGAATTTTTATGAGAAAAGAAAATTGTAAGAAATAAGTATGTAGGTTATAAGAATAGGTAGTACAAAAAGTAGAGATAGATGAATAGTTATGAATAGTGTAGAATAGGATAATGAATAGTAAACAAGACTAATAATTTATCGATAGTAAAGAAAATACGTGTAAAATGCGATATCTAATATTTTTAGTTATCGAAAAATTATAAAACTTATATTTTTGAAATCCTTGTATTATTACGAATCTAACGGTGTCATCGCAATATTTTTACTATTACTACAAGCCCAGGACATGCTTTTCGAGAATAGGTTTCGTTCGGGTTCGAAACATACTAAAAATTAACGAATCTGATATTTTTAAGCTTCTCTATATTATTACAAACTATTATCCACAATTATCTTAATTCCGTTGCTTAAGGTTTAAGAGCGTAGGATTGCTGGATCTAAACACTAGGGTTTGTAGTAGACTTTGTTGACCTTTAAGGTTTCGGTTTGACTTCCAGCTTTTTGATTTATTCGTAAGATCATAAAATTTTGGGGTTTTTGACCATGTCACATTATTTAGCTAATTTTTAATTAATCAATTTATCAGTTATTAGTCTTCTATTAGCCAATCGAAAGCTAATTCTATTAGTAATAGGAATTCAAGTTCTACTACTTATCAACTTAGGTTTTGACTTTTAGACTATTTACTTAAGTCTTATTAATACTTTTATGCCCTCCAATTTATAGGACTATACTTATGTATGTAACAAACAAATGTAAGGATTAATATCATTAGTACCAAATCTTCTTGAGTGTTTTTACTCTCTTTGTGGTTCTTATCATTCAACTCCATGAGTAGCACACACTTACTTTTGGTCAATTTGTTTATCTTATCAACTTAAACTAAAATATAATATAAATAAAATGGTAATATTTGTCTTGAGGTCTTACATATCCCAAATCTCTTATACAAAATGTGCAATTTGTGTTCATTTTAGTCCATAAAATTGGGAACATGTATTTGTCTTATTTAATACAATGCAAATAATGTCGATCACATGTGACACATGCAAAATAGATTGTTAAATTGTTTTTGGGGTTAAAATAGCTTATCGGTTTAAGGCTGAGTTATGGTTTTGAATTATCAATTTTAGGTTTCATTGAGATATGCTTTAGGATTAGCAAAATAGTGCTTAAGTTTAGGGTTAAGGCGTTCATTGGGCTTATAAAATATCTCTCAAATCCCTCTTGGCGATTTCAACATATCATCAAAAAATTTTAGGAGTTATAGAGTTAGAATGGGGATTTGGCTTGATGAAGCAAGAGGCTCCATTGATAGGACATGGCATATAGATCTTACATTTCTTAATCGAGTGCCATAACATGATCAAATATTCTTGTATCTAGTAACTAGTAAGCTAATGTGAGAAGATAGAACTTGTGGTGGTAGACCATTTGTGTGCACCGATAGATCCTTCTATCTAGCTGCTTTAATGTCGCTGGTTGGTCCTTTTAGACTCTTTTAGCAACTAATGAGTAGTGCTGCTTCATTTTTTTTATGTTATTGTAGGCTTGACTAGGATTAAAACTTGTTGTATGATAACTATTGCAGAATAAATCACAACTTGATAGAATAATAAAAAGATAGTTTCTTTTTGTAGTGAGGTAGATTCTTCCTTTCTCTCTTTTTATTTAGATGAGGTGGATTGCTAACTTCATTCCATGTAAAATCTTGGCAACATGGAAGATAAAAATAAATGATGATAAAATAAAATAAATAAATGAATAAATAAAAGAGGGCGCAAAGCTTAACTATTGCCATTTCTTCACAATGATCTCAAAATAACTCCATTCCATCTTGAAATTGTATAAGGACATGGCATGGCACTAGACTTAATCATGGGAAGATAGAGATATGCAAAAGGAAGGATTACTTATGAGAAGCCTAGAATGATTCATGTTACTTGAGAAGGGAAAAAGACTTAACTTGAATTGTTATATGATGTGAAGAAAACACTGGACATGGTAAAAAATTATACCAATTTCTTTTTAATTGTGGTAGCTGGTCTAAATGATACCAATTTTAGTTATGCAACAGTTGATGTGGAAAGATACATAAGAGAATTTCAGTACTCATAAAATAACAAATAATAAAAATAAATAATAAATTAAAATTCACATCTATTCGTGAGATAGTAGACAAATTCAATTTACATTAGCTTGACAAAGTTAGCCCAATCAATGTAAATTTCACCATAATTGAAATCTAACCAACAACTTAATCAATGCACATTTTGAAAAAAAGAACTCCCAAGCTCAAAACATTGTTAGTAGAAACATTAATTTCTTTGAACACTAGACCATATTCACTAATTAAGCAAGCATAAGCCATGCATTACCAAATTAAAGCAACAAGTTAACCATGTTTTAGAGAAATCTAAAGTGCAATCTCAAGTTTGAAAAAACAAATTACCATGAAGGAAGAAGAAGGGGAGTGGGGGGGAGGGGTAGGGAAGGCGGCGCAGGGCGTGGACAGTGCCAAACAGGTATTTAGTAAAGTAGGATAGAGATGGGCCAGTCATAGTTTCTTGATATCAGATCCCTATCTGGAAGGAAATAAGCCAATAGAAAGAAAGCAATGAGCTATGTCATTTTTAGGCCGAATTTTTATTTAGGCCCTTAAATGAACAATTTTTATATTTTAGAAAGATTTTAGTTTCATTATAACTTCTTATAGACACCTTTAATTTTAATGTTGTTTATGGCATTTTATTTGTCTTTTCATGTAATTTATGTCCTTAAGTTTAGGACTTTTTTATTTTTTGTAGTTTTTATGTTTCTATTTTTGGTAATTTGTGAGCCTTCTTATATTTGTACACCTTAGGGAAAAAGGATTCTCAATTATCATCAGAATATAATTTTGAGCTGCATTTGATCACTTTTCTTCCCAAATTTCTAATTTACACATAAATTTTTGAATTTTGATGCCATTTACCTAGCCATTCTTAGAATCGATAGGTAATAGGAGATTACTTTTCTACAATCGTGTGCAATTCGATGGTTTATGATAAACCCTAGGTTCTTTTTGCTGCATTAGAGAGAGAGAGATTGAATATATTATTGATCATTATAATTAATTAACACTAGTATTAAGTTTTATGTTATTGTTTTTATCATCTACCATTGATAAGAAGAAACTATTGCTACTATTACTTAGAAGCTTGTGATCATTTTGGTTGCTCTTGTGGTATAATATAAGAGAAGGCCACCACTGTTGACTTCAAATGAGACTTAATCTTCACAAATTGAAGAAACAAACTAGGCTCAATAGCTTTGTAGCTATTTTTATTGCTATCTTTGTTATTAGTATGTTGCCAAAGTCTATGATTAAAAAGTGACTATCAAAGTTGTTGACTTGTTGTCCTCAGTGTTAGGTAGGATGTTGATTCATTATCATCAAAACTTATAAAAATTGATTAATTGATTAAATGATTAAAGGATACTTCCTTCACTTTCATACTAAAAAATGATTTAATGATGTTATAACTACCCTAACATCAATGGTATAGTGATAGAAGACTCAAATATCTCTTATACTCATTGATATAGGATGTTGATATAATGTTTGTAATATAGGGACTTTATGGGTTTTTTTTTATATATTTGTGAACTAAAATTAAAATGAATATTAATGAAATCAATCATTTAATAATACTTACAAATAATGAAATGGAGTTGACTTGTGATTAAATCATATATCGATATTACACAAAGCTTATGAAACAATCACCACTGTTAAAAAAAGGGTAAATGTCGTGAACGATTTTTGAATTTCAGCAAAAAATGCAATTACATATATTAACTTTCAAATTGATCAATTTAGTACCTAAAAGAACTTTTTTTATACATAGAATATATCTCTATCATATTGGTTAAAAATGCTATATAGGATGACGATATTAGACAATTTAATGGAGGTACTATTAGCATGTACGAGAAGTTTTTTCAGATACTAAATTGATCAATTTGAAGTTCTGGTTCCTAATTGTATATTTTGTCAAAGTTTAAGTACTATTCACGACAATACCCGTTAAAAGAAATAGTTGTGTTACATAGTGATTCAATAAACAAGCTTGTAACAGTCTAATTAAATATTCATGAGAGTGCAAATTTGAATAAAAACAATGTATAAAAACTCTCTTTTTAAAATATTAAGTGACAAGCCTTAATGATGAGGTTTCTTAATAAAGAAAGATACTCCTTTGAACTTTGAACTTGAACTATTACAATAGTTGCCTATTTAATGGCTCATGATTAACCATAATACCCTTACATTAAAACTGTAGGTCCCAAAAAGGCTAACAAGAGAGGGGGAGAATTGTTAGTTAAAACTTTTTACTTAAAAAATCAATTTAAAAGTTTTACTATTTAAATTTTTATGTTTCTTTTTATGGTGGATGCACATCGTGATGAATAATAAAAATTAAAATGCAATAAAGTAAAGGAGACAATGATTTATAGAGGTCTCTCCTTGTGAGTTAATCCTCTCATCCAGCTCTACTATTGGGGATTTGGTCTTCCACACCGGTCATTCTGCTAATCCAATAGCACAGAAAAATTATAATCATTAATAGCTTTTACCTTGTCTTTCTAGCCTACCACTTGTCTATGCACAGACTATGGGACTTGTGTAATCTAAATTATAAGTTAATCCTCACTTCAAAAAAAGAAGAGATAAATTTGTAGCAAGAGAAAAATATATGATCTCTAAGTTTAAGCTCGAAATCAATAAAGAAATATATAAAAGATAATGCTCGCAGTGTCTGTTTAAGTATAAGTATATATATGTTTGCTCAATAAGCTTTTCGTAGCTCGAAGAATCTTCAGAATATTGTATTTGTTATATTCTTAGAGCTAGAAAAGAGTTGAATATATATATATATATATATATATAGTTTCTTTTTTATTGGTGCTTCCTTGAAGAAAACATCAAATGTTTATAAGATCTTTTAACGGCTTGGTTATTGCTTGGATAAGATTGATATCCCTAGATTTATGGGATATGAATATCTTGTTTAATCTTTCATACTTCGAATTGAGTTGAACATATCTTATCCCGCTCCTTTTTCATTAGATGCTCTTGATGTGTAACTTCACTTGAATCTTCAACAACTTGTATGGATAAACTTCACTTTTGAATTTAAATATCCCTCTTATTTCAAATACATCTTTAGCTGATAAAAAATTAGAAAATCTTATCTTCATCCGTTGATAATTATGTTGAGATAAAAATATGTTTGAACTTGTTCCAACATCTCTATTGCTAGTTGATAAAACATCTTCATTAAAATCTGAAAAAAAAAAAATTGGTAATAACTTGTAAAAACTTCTTTGAAAATCATGTGAAATACTTCAAAAAATTCCCCATTGATTATTATCCTCCTTATATGGAACAAATTAAGTGAATTATCCAAAACACTTAATTAATGGAGTTGGGGCTTCAAATAAATCCAACTTGTATTTTGATATTTGATAAAGAACTGTATGTTCATTTATTTTATGAACTGAGATAGAATTCGTTCAATTGTCTGTTCAAATGTCTATTCAAATGTCTACTAATATGTCAAATGGATTGTCTACTTAATTATTTGTAAAACTGAAAATTTTCGATCTATACACTTAAAATAGATTTATTAGTTATCTTTTAACCTTTTTGTTATCATCAAAACTTATTTAGGAGAACCCAACAAAAACCAAACTATTAAAATAAGATAAAATGACAAAAATATAGCTAATGGAAGTAAATGAAATGGAAATCGATAACATAGAAATAGGACAATGGAAAAACTATTATGTACGTTCTATACACTTAGCTTTAGCCATTTGATCTATGTTTAGTCAATGAATAGATCAACTATGTATCAATTGATTGCCTTAAGTTGGCTACCTGGTTGACCTCTTCTAGTTTTGTGATAGGAATCATGAGTCAATTGGTCCTATTACTCGTGCTAGTGTTAAGGGTTTACAGAACTTTGTCACATCCTTACAAGCTACCCTAGTTGTCATGATACATTATATAACCAATTGAGGCCACCAAAAAGTTACATGAGTATTACATAGCTAACATGCCCCATAGCATGAGTAGATATGGCAGGATCGAAGGTTATTTAGAGCAAGAAAGACATTGTGTGTGTGGTGTGTTTGTGTTATATATAAGTCAAATATAAGAATAACTTTACAAGATTCCAAAGTCATCACATATTGATAGCAAACTTTATCAATAGGACTCCACCAATGCACTCATAATAAAAGATCATAAGATATTTACAAAATAAGAACTGATACTTATTACAAACATTAGTCTTCAAACTTCACTACATCAACAAAGTCCTCTCTCAAAATCCTAATTACATAATTCCTTTCACTACACTAACTCCAACTTGATCTTGGTCTTGGTCTTCCTCTTAAATCTTGTAAATAGGAATCCATTGGAGTGTGAGCATAATAAGCTTAGTGAATAACAAAATATTAACACGGTTCAATAAAATCAAACAAGGTTTTTTATCAATCATATGCATTGCAACAATCAATCGTATGCAATAAACATAGTTTGGATAATCAGAGTTTAAACCGATGAAGATTTATGCCCCCTCTTAGGCATTGAAGGAACCAGCTTAAGCATATCACCTAAGAGAGACTAAAAACTAAGGTAGAAGAAGCTTTATTCATTTTTACATAAGAAATATAATATCGTAACTTGACGTTAGAGCTTAAAAACTCTACTAAGTATTAACATTTCATATCGACACCATAGGCGATGTCCTTCATCTCCTATTTATCTCCTATGGAATCGAAAGAATAGTGACAACCTTTTTTGTTGAACCAGATATCAATTTCTATTTATTGGAAAAACTCAAAGTATCCATAGAATCAAAATGTTAATACGTATTGTGTTTACCATGCAAATGTAAGTTATGTATGCATGTAATGCATGTCCATTTGATTTAAAGATCAAATAGAACTTATATCATTTTACTTATGACCATATCAATTTCAAACAAATTCACATGTTTCAAGCAATATTAAGAAAATTATTATCACTTTAATATTAAAGTTTAACATTCATCAAGGCATCAAACAATATGCATTATTCCCAATCCCCATACACGTAATCAATTCTATTTATGTATTAGAACGAATGCTACTATTTTTACAAACACAAGTAATGAGAGAAGACTCAAGTTACTCACTTGTGCATCTTGTCTAATCGTCGTAGCAATCGAGTGGAAAGTTTGAATCTTGAGTTAAAGAACCTATAAAACAATAAACATACATTACTACGAACACCTTTACATATAAGTTTCTATTTAAGCTTAATATCTGGAGTCTAAATAGTACTAACTTAACATGTCACTAATATAGGTTTGTATGTGCTAACTTAATTAAAATTCTATAAAATATCTTATACTAATATTTGTACATATATATACTTTATATCCTTTATTATTATTATTATTATTATTATATATAGGAAGGATCATGGCTGTGATCTAGGCCGTGATCACTATCACGGGCACATTAGCACATTACACCCATGATAAAGGGTGTGATAAAACTTCTAAAATCCACAGGGGAGATAATGCCCCCAATTGCAGTCATTATTTAGGTCATATTACCTATTACGGTTGCGATCAAGCCTTTGATCACATATGAAAATTCTACTTGAGGAGATAACGGGCTCCATCACTCTCATGATGTGTCAAAACTTAGTGATCCGAGAAGATCACCCCCTCCATCATGCTCGTTATCACATAACCTTAAATTGTGTTTTCAACTTTGAAATTTTATATTTCCATACTTCTTTTTATGACTTTGTTTCTATCAAAAACACTTTCCTACTTACATATAGAGTTCATATGCTTCTTTCATAACTTCAAAATAGCATTACAAGTACAAACTTACACTACACCATTTACACACCACATCAACCTTACTTAAGGAACCAAAACTCATTATAATTCTAATTTGAGCCTTCAATCATTTTTTTCATCACTTATATTCACTCATCTAACATTAACATCTTCAACAACTCCATATTCATCATAACCCTAATTACACATTTATTTTACAAAATAAATAAAGCAAAGATACTAATAACTTACGTAGATGGAGCCTTGACTTGAAAGAGGTTTTTGAAGAATTTTAAAAGAAGAAAATGAAAGAAATATTGTGTGTGTGAGAGTTGGAACATGACGCTAGATTTGGAGAAGAAGAAGATATATTTTGATAATTTAATTTGATAATTATCTCTTATAATTGATAAAGTAACTTTTTGATTTTTGAGGCACATAAGGACATGTTAGAGTTTATGTCTCGAATTGTGTAGCCCAATTTATGAGGATACAGAACCTAGGCCGTTACCCTAAAATTTTACACCATTGGCCTTTACACCTAGGCCGCTGGCCATGAGAGAGCCGACCTATTCTTTTATGTTGGTAGCCTTGAACTAGTCATATTTATACACATTTACATATGTGTGTTTTTGTTAGGGTTATGAAACCGTCATTGTAATACACACTTGTACTCCCTATTCAACAATAATGAATTCTCTTTCCTCTGCTTATGGTTTTTTCTGTTAAGGGTTTTCACGTAAATCTATGTACGTGTGCTTTACGTTTATTACCATTATTTTTAAATCCTTTTATAACAAACTAGTACTAGAGCCAAAGGTTTTGTTTTCTCACTATAATGGCAACTATTAAATACGATATTCCATTGTTGGATCACAACACCAAGTTTTCATTATAGCAGGTAAAGATGCGAGTGATTCTTGCACAGATGGATTTAGATGATTCACTGTTAGGGTTTGATAAGATGCCTTTGTCATGGTCACCGGAAGAAAAACAACACAAGAATCGAAAAGCCCTATCTCAGATTCATCTACACTAGTTAAATCAAATATTGCAGGATGTGTTGAAAGAGAAGACTATTGCTTCATTATGGTTGAAATTGGAATAGTTATGCATGACAAAAACTTGACTAGCAAGTTACATCTGAAGCAACGACTATATTCTCACCGTTTGATAGAAGTTGCGTCTTTAGAAGATCACTTAACCATTTTTAAAGAAATTGTTTCTGATTTGGAAACTTTGGAGGTTAAGTATGATGAAGAGGATTTAGCTTTGATTTTATTATGTTCTCTGCCTTGCTTTTATTTGACCTTTAGAGACACCATACTATATAGTCATGATTCTCTTACAATTGATGAGGTTCATGAAGCTATATGCTCTTTTGAAAGGATTAAGCATCTTGTAGTTGGATTCAAGCCTCAGGTAAAGGGTCTTGTTATTCGTGGAAAGACCCAAGAATGCAATTTTGGCGGTAATACTAAGGGTAGATTGAAGTCTACAAATAAGAATAAAATCTGTAGGTATTGGAAGAAAAAAGAGTAAATTAAGTCTGAGTGTTATAAATTATAGAACAAGAACAAGAAAGCTGCTATGAATGAAAAAGGAAATCAACTAGAAAAATCCAGTGAAGCCGATGTAGTAGAAGAAAATAGTGATAGAGAAATTCTTATTGCTTTCGATGACAATCTAAAAACAAGCGAGGAGTGGATTCTAGATTTCGGTTACACTTTTCATAGGTGTCCCAATTGAGACTGGTTTTCAACATATGAAATAGTATCTAAAATTTCCGTTTTGATGGAAAATAATGCTTCTTGCAAGGTTGCAGGCATTGGCACAATAAGAATTAAGATGCATGATGGAATTATTAAGACACATGGTGATGTGAGACACGTCCTAGACCTGAAAAGAAACTTGATCTCTTTGAGTACTCTTGATTCAAGAAGGTACAAGTACACTGATGAAGGTGGAATTCTAAACATTAGTAAAGGTTCGCTTGTGGTGATGAAAGGGCAGAAAAGGACTACAAATTTGTATGTTTTGCAAGGTTCTACAATTAGAGCTGATAGAACCATCGGTTCTTCTTCCTTGTCAACTAGTGATGTTACTAGACTTTAGCACATGCGTCTAGGGCATATGAGTGAAGCTAATATAGCTAAACTGAGTGGAAGAGGACTTTTTGGTGGGCAAAGCATTGGCAATTTGAAATTTTATGTATACTGCATTTTTGGGAAGCAAAAGAGAGTTCGATTCACCAGAGGCATCCATAATACAAAGGGACTTGATTACATTCATTTTGACCTTTGCGGACCAACTAAAGTGCCTTCTAGGGCATGTTCTAATTACATGTTGACGATCATTGATGACTTCTAAATTTTAGGTGTTTTTCTTGAAACAGAAGAATGACTGTGAAACCCCAAATTCTTAGAATCGGTTTAGCTTAAAACCCTATTTGGAAGTCAATCGAAACCCTAAAGTCAACAATACCCTAGTTAGACGTAATAGCTTAAGTCCGGCAATCCCGAATAAGCAACACGGAGAAAGTAAGTAAGAGTTTAGAATGTAGAAAAGTGTGTAATTACCCAAGGAAGCCAAAAAGATCAGATTAGTAAAACCGCGAATCGTTTTGAACTCGATCGGACACAGTTCTTGAAAAACGTGTCCCGGGGCTCAGAATAGTAAAAATATTCCGAATATACCGTTAGACTCATAAAAATATAATGATTTCAAAAATATGAGTTTTATAATTTTTCAGTAAGTAAAAATATCAAATATCGCAATTATACGCGTATTTTCTTACTACTGGTACTTAAATTGTCATGTCTATTTTACATTATACTATTTATTACTATTCTACACTATTCTTTTCTCTCTACTTTTTCTTACACCTACTCTTACAAACACCATAACCTATAACCTTTACTTTTTACTTTTCCCATAACTTTATTTCACATCTACCTTACTTAATATTACATTTATTTAACAAAAATACAAAATAAAACTCTCTCTCTCTCTCTCTCCCTCTCAAAGCATGGTCGACACCGCCCCCCCCTCTCTTTCACTTCTTTCACACAACTACTACTCACAAATTTCTCTACAAAAACTCTCTCAAATTCTCCTCTCAAAACTCTGTCCAAATATCCTCCCAAAACTCTCTTAAAATAATCTCAAACCACTTTCTACCTACACAAAACTTATAACCACATAACACTCTAAAAACCTTCTTTAGGTAAACTTCTCTTATTATTTCTTCTCATCATGTCACGTAACTTTATATGACCATGGTGTGAGTTTTCAAAAACTAAATGTTATGGAAGCTACACTATGTTCATGTATTGTTCTTGTTCATGAAAATCCATTTATGTATATATTATTTTATTTTGTTCATGTTACTATTATTATATCTAAGTATTATTATGTATTTATATATATACATATTCTTTAGAGCTTATAAGCTCACTTGCAATTTATTTATTTCTTTCATTGCAATTTATTTAATTCTTGCTATTTTAAGACTAGTCTCTAGTCTTAGACTTATCTTCATCAAGTCAAAACAAATTTTTTCTTTCTTTCATTTTTTTTTTCTTTTGGGACTAGTCTATTCTTAATCCCGGGAGCATTGAAGAAGGTAAGACTCCCAATACTTGACTTTATTTAATATTTATGTTATTTTTGCTTGTTATTATTATTCTCATAAGATCATGCCATTAAGATTGTTGTCCAAATTTTTCAAAGCTCTAAAAATACTTGATAAAAAGGAGATTTTGTCACTTAAGAATAAGTTTATATGAAATATAAAATCTATGGTTTAACAAAAGTAAAGGTTATTTCTTTCCAAGTTTTAAGAAGAACTTACTATAATTTTAGAAACCATTTTTGTTTTGAAAAGCTTTTAAATCATTTCTTTATCACTTTGTTTTTCAAAAAGAAAATGATTTTTGATATAAAAATGATTTCAATGAAAACATAGATAAAGGAAACCTTATGAGGAAGGAATGAGAATTTTCAAATTAAGATCTTTTCAAACAAATGGTCAAATAAACATGAAAAGTAGCACTAATATAGAGAATTTAGAAGAAAATTACTTTCGAAAAAGGTCATCTAGGAGAAATAATAAGTCAAACATAAAGTAATTCCTTGAAAACAAAAAGAATCAAAATATACGTTTGAAAAGATTTACAAAATGGATTCTTGTAAACTATATTTTTCTAAACTCCTAATTAACATTTCTTTTTTTTTTTTTTACTCAAGAAACATGAATGGACAACAAACACTTGAGCATGAATAAATATGATCTAAGTAGCTATAAAAAGAGGATTTTTCAACTATAAAGATAACTAAGTATTTATCAAATAAATCTTGAATGATTTAAAGTTTGAAACAAAATTGTTTTTGAGTTAGAAAATTCGTGGTGAATCTGATCACCACTGTTTCGGGACCTAAATGGTTTAGTTTGACAAAAATAGTTTTAGAAATGGATAGATCTTTCTGAGTAGGTAGAAATCGGTATATTATATACGTGATTCCGAGTTAAAATGACCAAGTTATGACCATTTTAAATTGAAACTCTCTTTTACGAACTTTGACATTCTCACGACATTGTTTTGTCAAAATTCAAGAATATCATCAAGAAATACTCATTTTAGGTATTTTCTTTGGCTAGATGATTCCGAGGAAGAATACCTATACCCTAAGGATGATTTCGATTAAGAGGATTGTGTGAGCGACTCATCCGTGTAGAAGAATAGTCGACATGGCATCGTGAGTTTATTTCCTTAAAATGCTTTACTTATTTGTGCTTGTAATTTAGTTGTATTAGAATTAAGAAAAGAAAAATGATTTGTATGAGATTCTTTGATCACCTTAAATCCGATAATAATAATGTTATGATAAATAAATAAATAGATTTATGCATACCATGAAGTGAGTCACATTGCATTAGGTTATTATCCTTGGGTGAGAATGATTGTAGCTTAGGTCGGAAGCAACACTTGGCGGAGTGATCGAAAGCGATTGCTTGGCGACATGAAGGAAATGCTTAGCGGAAGATCCGAAAGCAAGGCTCAATCAAGTAAACTTCATATGCTTAGCGATGTTGATCGAAAGCATAAATCTTTTTAACTAAAACTACTTGTTTTGAAGTTATGTATCATCAAACCCCGAATGGAGGGCGTAAATCCATTCAACATATAGTTCTCGGAAAACTATATGCCTTGTTTGCCCACGTGTATATTGCATTTCATTTGATTGCTTAAACAACTTGTTTGAATTTTTGTTACAAGAAGTCATTTATAGAAATAGTTCTCACTAAGCCTATTAGCTTATACCCCTATAGATATCTTTTGTAGTTCAGATATTTGTGGTTGAGGCCACGTGGACCCTGTAGCCATGTATTTCCCTTTTAGTTAAGGAATTTCAAGATAAAGTTAGTGTTGGATAAGCTGTAGAAATACTCTTGTAATAGATTTGTGAATAAGGGAAATATCCCTAAGCTTTGTAAGATCATTGTTATGAATCAATGAATGTTATGAATCCTCTTTTCTTAATCTGTTATTATATCTTCTTAAGCTTCATAATTTCATGTATGGTCCTCTAAATTTGTGAGAGCACGCCTTACACTTAATATCAAAGCTTTTAGGATGACTAAGGTTGTCATACTTAAGCTTTAATGTTGAGTGTGGTGAACCGTTACGTTTAGGGTACCCCTTGGGGCGTGACAATGACGTACTATCTACATTTAAGGAGTGGAAGACCATGATTGAGAAATAGACAAGGAAGCAGGCAAAACATCTTCTCACTGGTAATGGTTTAGAGTTTTGTCATAATGAATTTAATGATTTATGCAATTCAAAAGGAATTGAAAGGCAATTGACAATTGTCGGTAGTCCACAATAAAACAGTGTGGTAGAATGGATGAATAGAACTATTATGGAGAAATTTCAATGTATGCTTTTAAATGCTCATTCACCAAAGTCATTTTGGGCTGAAGCGGCTTCTGCAACATGTTTTCTAATTAACTAGTCTCCTTCAACTGCTATTGAGAAAAAAAAACTCCACAAGAGGTATGATTTGGTGCTTCTACTAATTATTCAAATTTAAAGGTTTTTTGATGTCTTGCATGTGCTCATGTTGATAATGGAAAACTAGAGCCTTGATATGTAAAGTGTATATTCCATGGTTATAAGTCTGGTGTCAACGGATATAAGTTGTGATGTCTAGAATCGAAGAATGTCATAATTAGTAGATATGTTATTTTTTATGAGACTGTCATGTTCATGACATACCTCCTAGCGCTCTATCTGATAAAGCTTAAAAGAGATCTAGTGTGCAAGTGGAGTTTGAGATTTATTCATGTTCTACACCAAAGCCTACTTCTCAACCTAGATAAGAGACACATGGTAGTGCTATTTCTTTACCACTACCACATGCACAATATTCCATTGCTAAAGATAAGGCTAGGAGAGAAGTTAGACCTCCATAGAGATTTGACGAGGTAGATTTGGTTGCTTATGCTTTAAATGTAGCTGAAGATATTGATTCTAATGTAGAACCATCTACTTACTCAGAGGCAGTTAGTTGTGATGATTATGGTAGATGGATGATTGCTATGTAGGAGGAGATGAAATCTCTTCATAAGAATAGTACATGGGATTTAGTAGAAATCCCTAAATGTAAGAAGATTGTTAGTTGCAAATGGGTATTCAAGAAAAAGGAAGGAATACCAAAAGTTGAAGAACCCAGACATAAAGCAAGACTTGTTGCAAAAGGCTTCATTCAGGTATTGGTGTAGACTTTATAGATGTGTTTTCTCTAATTGTAAAGCATAGCTCAATTCGAGGCTTGCTTGGTATTGTAGTGATGCATGATTATGAGCTTGAATAATTAGATGTGAAGACATCTTTCTTACATGGAGAACTTGATGAAGACATCTACATGCAACAAACAGAGGGTTTTATAGTCTCAGGAAAGCAGAACTATGTTTGCTTGTTGAAAAAGTCCCTTTATGGCTTGAAACAGTTACCTAGACAATGGTACAAGAGGTTTGACTCATTTATGACTTGTCATGATTTTAAGAGAAGCAATTTTGACAGTTGTGTTTATTTCAAGAAGAGTAATGATGGGTCATTTGTATATATTTACTCTTGTATGTCGATGATATGTTGATAGTAGCTAAAGATAAAGGAGAGATAACAAAGGTCAAAGCTCAATTGAGTAGAGAGTTTGAGATGAATGACTTGGGAGCAGCAAAGAAGATCCTTAGGATGGAGATTCTAAGAGAAAGAAAAGTAGGTAAATTGTACCTAAGTCAAAAGGGTTATATTGAGAAAATACCTAACAGGTTCAATATGCAGAATGCTAAAACTGTTAGTACTCCTTTAGTAGCTCATTTCAGACTTTTATTTGCCTTATCTCCATAATTAGATGAAGATGTTGACTATATGTTATGAGTTCTATATTCTAGTGCAATAGGATCTCTTATGTATGCTATGGTTTTTACGCGTCTAGACTTGTCATATGTAGTCAGTACAGTCAGTAGATACATAGCAAATCCTGGTAAGGAACACTAGAAAGCAGTTTAGTGAATTTTCAGATACTTAAAAAGTACTACTAATGTTTATTTTCAATTTGGGAGAACTAGAGATGGAGTCATTGGATATGTTGATTCTAAATTTACTGGAGATTTTGATAAAAGAAGATCTCTAACATGGTATATCTTTACTATTGGTAGTTATGCTATTAGATGGAAAGCTACTTTGCAAGCTACGGTTTCTCTATCTACTAGTGAAGCTGAGTATATGGCTATTACTGAAGCCTGTAAAGAAGCTATTTGGCTTAAGGGACTATTTGGTGAACTTAATGAAGACTTGCAGATTACTACAGTCTTTTGTGATAGTCAGAGTGCCATCTTTCTTACAAAAGACCAGATGTTTCATGAGAGGATAAAGCAGATTGATGCTTGGTATCATTTTGTGCATGATTTTATTACTTGTGGTGATATTGTTGTGAGTAAAATTAGTACTCATAATAATCTTGTAGATATGATGACCAAGTCACTTCCTATAACCAAGTTTGAGCATTGCTTGGATTTGGTCAGTGTTCATTGCTGATTCATTCCTTTCAAGAGTTTGTGGAAGAGGTGGAGAATGTTTTGTTTTCATGTCAATGATTGGAGTCTATGTTTCTCCTTTGCTATTGAATTCATGTCAAGGTGGAGATTTGTTGGAGTTTATGTCCCGAATCCTGTAACCTAATGGTACAGTGATATGAGGAACCATAACCTAAGCTACCAACTTACGCGCAGGGCCTTATTTACACCACTGGCCTTTACACTTAAGGCTGCCGGCCTATTCTTTTAGGCCGGCAGCCTTAAACCTGCCATCTTTATATACATTTATATATATATATGTGTGTGTATGTTAAAGTTATGAGATCATCATTGTAATACACACTTGTACTCCTTATTCGACAATAGTAAATTTTCTCTCCTCTTCCTGTGGTTTTTCCTGTCAAGGGTTTGCCACGTAAATTGATGTGTGTGCTTTACATTTATTGTCATTATTTTCATATCCTTTTATAACAAAACTATTTTTTGTGGATGTGTGAGTGTATGCTAGTTATTGTGGAATTAAGGGCTTGAAATTGCAGAAAATTGGGTTTGGTTTTGCAATAAAATGCATCAAGAAACTAGTAACTGAAATCATTACAAATTTTTGATAAATTTGGTTTATAAATTTTATTTAACTAGAATTTTCTTATGGAAATATACATTGAGATTCCTTATAATATAAAGGTTAAGTTTTAGAAATCCAAGTTTCTAAAGGACTTTGAAAGTAAAATAATTGATATATAACTTAAAATTAGTTACTTCAATTTTAATTCTCTAATGACTTAGCTAATGAAGAATTCGAAATTAATTAAATTAACGGGCAACTTTAAAAGAATTAAATGAAATTTTGAATCTTTATTTTTATTTATCATATCCCATACATGTTATTATACTTAAGTCTAATAGCTTAGATTCATTCAATTTTTTATATTAAAAATGCATTGATTTTAAACCTATTCTCTAAACTTAACTTATGGAAAAACTTGGGGGTTACAACTTGGTTAAAAAAATATTGTTAGAGGATCCATTCGATAATGAATGTTATTTCTTTTTATGGCTATTTGATCCATTTCTCAAGTTAATATAGTTGATTTTGCATTTGAGTGAAAGGAAGGAAGAGTTTGAAACTTTGTAGCACACATGAGGACATGCCTAAGCTTGAAGGTATGGTGATGGACACGCTCAAGGCTATGCTCATGCCCAAAGGCATGGTGGATTTTTTTGGAAAGGTGAGTGAATTCTCACAACAGCCAAATTAATGGCCATAATTGTAGTTGTAAAGAAATTACATAGGTGAAGATTAGAAGAAAGGCATGCCCTTGCCCATGCTAGTAGCCAAGGCCAAGGCCAAGGCCTTACATACCCCCACTAGCCATACGCTTAGACTTTAGCATTGCCCATACCCTAGCAAAGACCTTGCTTGCTTGTTATGTAATTTTCTACTACTTTTATTTTAAGGTAAATATCATATTTGGTACCTAAACTAAATCTAATCTTATAATTAACTACCTGAAGTTTAAAAGTATCAATTTACTATCTATAAACCTTTCAATTTCATTTATAGTACATAGATGAAGGAGTTAATTGTAAAAATAAATAAATTTTAGATATTTAATTACAAAAATTGGCAAAGTTGCAGTAGTTAACTGCAAAAGAAGGTATAGTGTAGGTAGTGAATCAACTCCTTTAAACTTCAGGAAGTTAATTACACAAATTGACAAAGTTTTGGTACTGAATGTTGTATTCATCTTTATTTTATTAGATTAGTTTAGTGATTGACTAATTTACCATTGCGCTAGTTGTGGGATATAAAAAGGATTTATAAGGCATTGCTTCGAAGTTCTTTTGACTCTTATATTTTATTGCAATTGAGAATTTTTACAATCTTATCTTATCTTTGAAATTTTGTGATTGATTGAAACCTTTTTTGTTTTTATTAGTCATACATCATATCGATTGATCAAAAGGACTACTTCGATATTTTCTTGGTGCATCATATCCAAGATATGCATAATTCATATCCTTATTTTTTGTTTGCATCAAAACCCTAAGAAACATAAACATAAATATACATTGTTAAGAGAGGTTAATTGAGAGAATCCTTATGATCGATCAGTATACAGAATGCAATATGTATCATCTTGGTAGTAGAGTAATCTATTCATATTAGTCTGTCTTCATGTTAGCCTCTCGGTCAATCCTTGAGTTGATCATACTCGGGTTGATCTCTTTATTTTGCATAGGTTTGAACTTGCTTCTAACTTATCTCGAATCATTTGACTTACCCCTTACCCTCAATTTGGTTGGATGATTTCTTTCATCATTATGGTGTTGAAAGAATTCTTCTTCTGACCTTGTTTCTTTTGATACTAAGATCTTCCTGGCACCTGAATAAGCATTTCAAGATTTTAAATTTTTTTTAATATGCGAAATTTCATTCATCATTGCTTTTAGACATGAACAACTGACAACGTCTTAAAATAGTATATGTGTTCCCAAGCTTGTCATAAATCACTTGATGGTCATACTATTAAAGTATTCCTAGCAACAAATGAGTGACATTATAGGAATCACATCACATTCTTAATAGGTAAATACCAAAAGGTATCAATATTTTGAGTAGTTAAAAGAGATATAAACGCTTGGAAAAAGTATCAAATGGGGTACCAATGATTTGCAAAGTTGATTTGAAGTATCGGTGTTTGGATTAGTTTTCAATTAAACCTCTTTAATTTTCCATCAATAGTTAATTATTAATACATTTTTTGGCTCACTTTACCAAATGTTAATACCACTTTTTAACCACTCAAAATGTTGGTACCTTAAATGAATTTAGTCCCAAAATGTTTATACCTCTTTTTAGCCACTCAAATATTGATACCTTAAATGAACTTACCCTAAATGTTGATATATTTTCATGTAATTTACCCCATTCTTAATATAATCACCTAGAGCTGAAGGCACACAAGCTTCTTAATGGAGACGTGCAACTCCCTAATGGTTCGACTGACAAAAAAATTTAACATTTTTGGTGTTGTGTAATTTACATATCAACTTATTAGGGCTGTAGACGAACCAAGCAGCTGAGTTTGGCTCATTTTAGGTTTGGTTTGACTCGAGCTTAATCAATAAATAAATCGAGCTTGAGCTTAAAATAAATTTTATTTATCTAAACGAGCTGAGTTCAAGTTTCAATTTAGACTTGTGACCCAATACTGAACAAGCTCGTTTAGACTTATGGGCAAGCTTGCGAATAGATTTATCAGTAGATACTTTAACAAGCTTGTGAACAAATTTATGAGTTTCATATTTATGATAGATAAATATATAATTAAAATAACAAAAAATAATCGCTATTTAATATATATGTATATATATTTAGTGACTCTTATACAATATTTTTAGGTGTGACAAAAATGGAAAATCGACCATCTAAACTAATTGAGCTTGAGCTTAAATTTTATGCTTGATAAATAGCTTGGTAGGTTGATAAAAAGCTTAATTTAGCTTGAGCTCGATTTGTAAACGAACCGAACTTGAGCTTGAAATAAAACTCATTAAGCTAAATAAGCTGAGGATAAGTCTAGATTTTAGGTTTAATACAACTTGGCTTGACTCATTTGTAGTTCTACAACTTATTAACCCCATCTACAAAAACAACACTACGACGACTACTTCCATCAATCACATTCATATAAATCTTTCTTTGTACCAAATACTTCATATGAAAAGATTTTTGCCCTTACATTTACCTCCAATTGAATGTGCAAAGACTCATACACTGCAATCAATATTTATTCTTCAAGGTGGCGAATCATCTCATGGTCATTATCGCTTCTACCAACCTTAATTTCTTCCCTTTTGCTCCTATTCTCATTTCGAACATTATGTTGCCTAATGCCAATAATTAAAACACTTTAAAGCATTTATATCTTACTTCTCTTCAATTGTTTTTATTCTTGACTTCTTACTTGTAGTGCTTTATCCTTATTGACATCTTTCATTGTTGTTCTCTATAGTAATTTTTTCTTCACCTTTTTATCTCTTTCATTTGGTTCATGTTGATGTGTTAGAAATTTCTACCCTCTAAGCCTTTGATGCCTCTTGAATTGAGCTTCTTATTTAATCATATCTTCTAATGTTTAGTACTACTGCAACTTTACCACACTACTACATATTAAATCTAAGCCCTCTAATGAATCAAATTATTAATTCTTTCAATGACTCTATATGCTCAAACCATGTTAATAACATCTCAACCTCTTCATATGCTTCTTTGTACTCATCTTGCACCATCTTAGGATACATAGTTCCATAAACATCTCATATTTATAATAATTAGACACAAATTTTTGATGCATCAATCTTCACATTGATAGCCATGTCATAACCTTTTACTTATCCTCCTTATGTCTTTACTCCAGCTTTAACACATTATTTAGGATATAGGGCTTTTAAAACTGATAAGTTGTATTTTATGTTTATATATATATATATATATATATGCAAACTAAAAAAATATGATAGATATAAACAAAATCAATATTATGCACGAGTAATGAAATTGAGGTACTATAAAAGACAAAATAATATTGCGTTACTAGTAGAAAAGAATTCGATGCAGGAGTATTCCTGGTCTTTCGAATTTCTATATAAACTCCTTTTCCCTAACTTGAGATGGCATGGAAAATCCTAGAGCACTCTTAGCATTCCCAAACTCTCTCAAACACGCTTACACATTCCCTACAAACACTCCCTCTTCAAGCTCCACAAGACGTCCTTACATAATACACTTTCATCACAACACACTTGTACTCTAGTAGTACTTTGACATCTACCTCCTACTGTATAATTATCAATTATCACTTCCTTGTTATTACTAAGTGTAGAACATCCATTGTAAACAACTATTTGCAACAATAATATTGCAGTTTCTAAGACTGCTCTTCTTCTTCTTCTTCTTATTTATTTTATATAGTTTGTTGGAGATTTAACGAAAAGGGAACGATATCTATTCTTGATAATAATTATTATCGTCTCTCTGTTTCTATCATTTGTTTGTTTGAAACTCTCAACTTTTACTATTTCTTCTTCCCTTTTTACCTCACCTGGTCTCTAATCCTTTCTCCTTTTATTTTATTTATTTTATTTTATTTTTTAGGTAATAAGTTTCATGGTTTTCAGTTTAGATTATCTCAAATTATACTACAGGCAAAAATAAAATCTTCACCCTTAGAAAAATTTGTGTCTTAAATAGATGGGATGCCACTTAGATGATAAGTAATTAAAGAACTTACTTGTTGAAAAAATGAATGAACATATCATTAATACACTAAGTCATTAATGACCAATATAACCACTTAATACATTATAAATTAACCATTCTTCTAAAATAATGATTTAACAAAAAAATGAGGAAAAGTTTGCTAGGAGTGATTTATTTATCTACAATATTAACAAAGTCCAGTTGTTTTTATGTCTTCTGAAAAATATTAGTGTGTTGGATAAATACAAACTATGAAAGATACAATTGAGCATATGTAATACAATGCATTGTGGGCCTTTTTACCTTTCATTATTGTTTATGAATTTGAATTATTTATGATTATTTGTGAATTTTGGGGTTTATATGTTTAATTTATAGAAAGTACAAATGAATAAAATGATTGAATTGATCATTTAATATAAAATTGTACAAGTAGATTAAATGACCTCAATTAGTGGGTTGACTTATTAGACCCATCAGCCTTGTTTTTTAGGGTAGAATCAAAATATTATGATTTATTGTTAAACAAGTCACAATAAATTAGCCTATTTAACCGACATCCAAAATAGATCGGAGCGGATAAACCTATTGAACCTACTTGGATTGCATCGTTCAGCATTACATATGCTAAACTTAGTAGATATAGCATGAAAAACACTTAAAAAATTATCTAAAACATGATGACTTTGATTTAATTATGTGTCCATTTTTTTTTACCACTGCACTCCGTGAATCATGATGAAGTTTTTATGTAAATTCGAAACACAAACCCCAACATTTACCATTGCAGAAAAAAAAGTGGGAGAAAGTGAAGGCATAATTTAAGGGGTAGATGAATAAAGCGGTTATAATAAATGCGTCCTGCTTATTGCAAATGAAGACAAGTTTCATTTGACGTGATGATAAATGAAGCTTAAATGTCGGGCTAAACAATGTGATGCTTAGTTTGTTTGGATTTTGTTCTGTATTGGATCTGTATCGACAATTTATCGATATTAGATCAGTATCAGTTTAATTTGGTTAGTTTATAAGTGAAACTGTTAGTTTTTTATTAATATCATATCTGTATCAATTCAGTATGGATTCGATTTGAAAATAAAACCTAATCGACCGTCCAAATAGGCACAATATTTATTCCTTCCATGTATTCCTAAATTTGTGGAGGTGGACGGATTGAATAAAGACGACTATAATAAGAAATCGTTAATCAGAAGAAACCATTTAACTATCACACAAAACTAGCCGAATCAATGAATTATTATAGCCAGCCAACAAAGACAATGATTAGGTTTCCATCTCTTCATTTTTAAGAAGCACGTTATCTCTCGAAGTTCCAACACAGCGACAGCATCATTATCAGCTTTATCATTTTAGTTGTCTACATCCTAGTAACTTGCCTCCTCGATCATGAGTTGTCTGAATGCGAAATAATAAATCTCGAGCTGTCCCATCGGAATATCTTGTATCATTGACCATGAGTTCTTTATGCAATTCCATGAGGCCACATAGCGTGCAGCCTGTGAATGTTTAAAAAGAATCTGGACCCACTAGGCAAGCCTTATAATGGTCTTGATTTTTATTTTTCTTTGATGGGGGCAATGATCGGCTAAATGCAGGGAAAGGAGGTCCCTGCCAACCCAAAAGATTTGAACGTGCAAATAAATCGGACTGATTTCACCAACTATTCCAACGCGACTTAATATTTACTTAAAATTCCATTGGAGAATTATTGAATAGACTGCCAGCTATTTGAATAATTTATCAAATCAAGTTTAAATTTTATATCTCTAGCTCAATTAACTCATGAACCTCAAATATAAACATTATTGGAATTTGAATCAAGAGTTGAGTATTAACTTCATTGCAATTAGAATTGAAATACTTTTTAATAAATCAGACTTGAATAAGATTAATCGAGTTGAGCTTATGTAGTATTACTTTGAGCTAGGTTTGAACTTATGCTCAAACTCAATACTGTACCATCTCAACTTAACTCGTTTGTAGCCTTGGAAGAATAAAATCATGAACAATATCATTTTAACCTTTTAGAATACTTATAGTTGGAGTACTGATTTTTTCATTTTTCTATTTTTTTTTATAACTCTTGTTTAATATTATTCTATGGTTTTCATAAATGATATAAATGATGAATTGTGCAACCTCTCTAGAGCACTTTAAAAATTGCACAGATCTCTAACCTTTTCAAAATTTAGCACTTATATTCCTTGAAAAGTAGATATGGCAAATGAAATGAAAATATGGATAAATTGGTGTTGATGTGTCATTTATTATAATATATGTTTTATAATGTTTAAAATATATTTGCAAAAAAATGAAAATTAAGAAAAAAAGGAAAATTCTATTAAGAAAAGGAAAAAATAAATTTAAAATAAACAAATAACTTAGGTGAAAACAAATTTACTTACTTATTTTGTCGTATGAACAACGATTTTTTATATATTAGCAAGTTTACCTTTTTAATTTCCTTTTTCTTTTTTCTTTTTCATCATAGCATGTAAGATTTGTACTACTCCTTGTAAGATTTATTTGTTATATACTGCAGGTTGATAAATTTAACAAATATCTCTATAAATTAAATTTATACTCTCTTTTACATTATACATAGGTGGTATATCATTAAATGTACCTTCCATCCTACTTAAAACTTTCAATCAAATATTTTATCATAATCCCCTCATACCACGATTGACTTCGGATCATGTTATGTAGGAGTTAATCTTACTTAAATTAATATATTTTAAATATTAAAATATTATAATAAATGACACATCAACACCAAATTTCAATCTCATTTCCATCTCCTAGGATGTGAATGCTGATTTTTTTAACAAGTTGGAGGTCTGTATAATTTCTAATATTATTTATAAACACTTTGCTAGTATTTTGAAAGAACTTGAACCAAGAAATTACAACTAAAATTTATGATCACCCAATACTATGCTTTATCATAGAGTGGATACTAGATGTAGAGGTGGTGCTTACGATTTGGTTCGATTCAGTACAGAGATCAAAACAAACTGAAGGGAGATAGTTTGGTTCGGACCTATAAAAAAACTGAAATATTTTAGTGTAATTTAATTTAGTTTGATTCAATTAGAACAACTCTCAAAAGCACTAGCTTTTCTAATTACATTTCATTAGTCAATTCACCTCAGTTGTTATGATCATAACATGTAAAATTTGATGCAAGATTTCAAGTAATTAAAATTCTAAAAGTGATCTATAAACACATGCATATAAACAACAGAAAGAGTGAATAATTTTTCCTCTAAGAAGTTGAATGTGCTTCTCAATTTCATCACATAAATTACCTACTAAATCATCTATAATATGTGTTGAGAGAGGAAAATGAATATGCACTCGCAAAACACGGGGCTCATCATGTTCTCGAACCATAAGACTTGTGGCGGTTCACCTTGATAAACCAAACCATGGACCATTCGGATCTTTCAGAGCCGGACGTCAAAAAATGCAAGAGAAGCATCCTGCAGTTTGGATTGGTTAAATGTATGAAAAACCTAATAGAAATGAACTTTACCAAGACATGGCTTCAAGTGCAAATGATGAGTAATGTATATGCACTTAATAGAAGATTTTCTCTGCTATAACGATTTGACGACGAGCAACGTTCTGTCATCTTGTGAATAAAGCTACATATACCAAAAACCTTCCATGCTCTAGTTCCTATATCAAGGATGAATATTCACTTGCACAGTGATGAAATTACCGAATTCTAGACAATGAGGACGCAAACAGCCGGAAGTGGACCAGAATAATTATCACTTGGGTACAAATTAGCAGAGGCAAAACCAATCAAGTCGAATGTTATAAGGTTTCCTTTTTAGTGATCATTATTTTTTATTCACTCGCCAGTTGCTACTGAACAAACCAATACTGGATTCATATCAAAGAGAGAAGTACAGAAACTTGGGTTTTGTGCTCCAAACACACCTCAACCAATATGCTTCATACGGCTTACAATCATGTATAACGGTCATCAAATACTGTAGCTACTTCATTCACAAAAGCACCCACATGAAATTTCAAATGCCCTTCCTATGCAAATGCACTTCATCTACCAAATGAACAAATCCTGTTATAGCAAAACCAGGAATCAACCGAGAAGCATGCTTTAGCACCTAAAGCATCTGCCCACTCGACTCAGAATTGGCTGGACAACCAAACTTTTCTTTTCACAGTACATGAGCTATTCCTTGTATTGCTCTGTTCATCTCTAGATGCTAAGGGGATGAGGGTCTAAGCACAAAAGTCAAAAGGCCCATCAATTCAAATGAACATATCTCAAAACTTGTAAATTCATGTTCACAAAATTCAGTAGATATTGATTGTACATATTCACAAGGGGATTCACTGAACCAATACAACTTCAACATAATTTGCACACTTGCAAGAAACAAAATTCCAAGGGATTTTCTAATTTCACAGAAATAATCGGCCCAACCTGAACAGTTTGAAGCATCCTTGCACGTTTTTCCAGTGAGGTGGCTAATACACAAATTGGACTACCAGTTCTCCTTGACTATTTTTGACTTCTCGAGGATGAACTTCCCTTCCTTGTACTTTTGGGTTTCTTCATATGCTCTTTCATACTTCCAACCCAAAACCTCCCGGCAATCACAGCAATATACATCCGCTACTGTGTGAAGTCCAGTCAACAGCTGTCTATCCTCCCTAGGACCTATGGCTACGTTCATGGCATGGGAGAACAAAAAGGCCCGTCCATTCCTGCCCTATTGACAAGAGATTAACATCTGCTGCGAGTGAAGCCTATTTTGTGATCATAAAAATATGGCAAAATGACAACATTTATCCTAATTTTCAACAAGTTTAGAGGTATCTTAATTCAACGAGCACAACTGATTGGAAACAGTGGCAACAGATAATAGGTTTCCATTTTTCACAAAAGAACAGAATAATTACAGCAACAGAATACCAAAAAATGTCATGTCTTTGCAATATAGTGCCTAACTTCTTTGCTTGTGCATTACAGTCCTTCAAGAAGGCGGCGAGCAAAAAAAAAAAAGGTCTTTTTGTCAAAAATAAAAAGAAGCCACTACTCTGCACTCATTTGAATGTAGACTCAGCATGGAGCAGTGTTTTCTTTTTAATGGAATAAATACTTAAATGCATGATGTTCATACTAATACATGGAAAACAAAAGGTGAAAGAAGTTTTGGTACTTGTGTAATTTACCGTAAAGAAAGAACTAATCTAACAATTAGGAAAATTTCGCCAGTTCCTAATGGATGCAAACTCCTGATTTAAATTCTTATTTGCACAAAAGTACCAGCTACTGCTTCCAGACAACCCCACATGCACCAAAAAAAGCACCATTGTGTGGTTTATCAAAGTTTATTTATTCAATTACTGTCCTGTTTTATGCCAGGCACTAATGATGTACGACGACCTTTTGATGCTGCCTCAGCTTTGGCCTTTTCTATCATACATAAGAACACCGGGTAAATTACAATGGAAGGTTACAATTGAAAGGAAGTTCATTTTATGTCATAATATTTTAAAAAATTCAAAAGAGTTCACAAAGTTTATAAAAGTGTTTTTGAGATTTAATTAAATATTTTTTTCTATTAAAACATGTCAATGAAGCCTTAAAAAAAAAAGGATTTTATAGGTTTTAATTAAATATTTCTTCGATTGACATATGTCAATAATAACCTCAATTGCCCTACTTTTCTAACTATTATGGTCTTTCTTCACACCACCCAAAAACGTTACAACCTAAAATAATCTTACTTACTAAACGTTGTGGCCTTTTGAAACGTTGTGATCTAAAATAAATTTATCTTTAAACTTTTGTGTCTTTCCAGTATAATTTACCCTAAAACACCTGATAGGTGAGAACAAAGACATAAACATAAAAGTGAACAGGCAAACTTAGATGTTCAATGAGTCTTTACCATCTCCATTTTTTTTTCTTTTTTGTTAATATTATACTAGACAAACACTTTTAATATGCAAAGTTTCGATTTCACCAATAAGTTAAAACTAGAATATAATGTACATGAACTGTCAAGAAAAGCAGAATTGGCAATGAGTTTTTTTTCCAATCACCTGAAAGTTTTTAGAAATGACATCATCATGAAGGGCCACATTGTTTCTGCAATTACAGCAACTATACAACCTCGGCCCGATCACCTCTGCCATCGCCAAGCTAAACCACCAATTTCGCCTTCCTTATGTTCGTCAAAATCAACAACCTTTACAACACAAATACAAAATCAAAACTATAAACACCAATGCATACCAAAACACACCCAGTCCTAAAATTCACTATCCTTATTTCTTTTCTTTCTAATTTTATTCTTCCAACAATCAAGTAAATATTAACAACGATGCATCATCACAAATTACAAACATGTACTTCATCAAAAAATTTAGTACCTTTTTTTATATTTTTGCTTCTTTTAGCCTGGACCCAGATTAGAAACGAAAGCAAGATGACAAGAAATCTTTTATTTTAGTCAATCCATAACAGTTAAAATTACAATAGCAAACATGGGTCAATTGCATGGTCACTAAAAAAGAAAAAAATAAAACCCAAAATGAAGAACAAGTTAATTTAGTCCTACAAAAAAAAAAAAAAAAAGGCAAAATTTGTACCTAAAAGATGATCAGTTGACAAGGCGACCGTAGTATAGTTATGCGTGGGAATTGCAGTGATTAGTACTTTAAACCGTACACTGAATTTTGGTTTGAGAGAGAGAAAGAGAGAGTAGGGTTTTGATGAAACGGGTGGGGCGGGTAGAGGTAGAGGAGCGGGAAGAATGTATGGTTGATGGAACAAGTGCAGAGGTTTGTTTGCTCGGTAGACTCTAATAATTAGGAGACGAATGGCGAACTTCACGACTCTTTTTCTATTTCGTTAAAATGGAAGTAGGGGATCCAACCTAACACCGTTATAGGAGAGACCAGAACCAGATGCTAGTGGATCATAATATCATTTACGAGTTTACCACCATTTAGTTAACTTAAATTACGCCACTACTTTTTCAATTTTGATATGTTGAGAGGAGTCTTTATTCTATGTTGCAATGGCCTATTTATCCTAATAATTATATGCAACCGTCCCGGCACCAAAGAGGGGATGATTGTTTTATATTTTTAGGAAAGATTGCATTGATCATCTTTACAAACTTGAAAAAATAATGGATATTTTATTTTTTTAGAACGTTTCATCTTCTACTTTTGTGTAGACACCATAAAACAAAATTAAATGGCATATAATATGGAAATATTATATTGACATGATAATAAAATAAATAGTTATCAATTTTCATGATATTTCAAACTTATCAATTAAAAATAAAGATAGTAAAATAATATTACTTATTAATATATAATTAAAAAATGAATTACAACCCGTTTAAGCTAAATAGATAAAAAAAAGTACTAACAGTCAATTCACTTGATATGATTAGTCATTCATTTCTTCCTCGTTCGACATAAAGCTGATATTATAGTGTTTACTTGAAAAAAATGATAATTCATAATAAATTGCTATCACGTAAAATGATAAATAACAATTCATGTCTCTAACCCATGAATTGTATCTATTTTTCAACTTTATCATAAAATACCCTATTTTGAAAATAACACTATACAATTATCCTCTCTCTATAATAAATACAAGTAGTATTATAGATATTTTACTTTGTACTCTAATAATTACTTATTTTACATTTTACACCAAGTAAACATTATAATAACCATTACAACTCTATTACATTCTCTTTGAATTGGAATTCTATTCCCCTCTTATTCCATTCAGCAAAGTGAATAGGCTGTAAAGTTTGCTACTCATTAAAAAATAAAAACTCTCAAAGGATGCGAAAAATATCATTGTAAGGTTTTAATAGAATTGGTCATAAACAATTTTTCTTACAGAGAAAGTACCTAAACTTTTTTAAAATTTCACATTAAGTACCTTTTAAAGGAAACCATCCATTTTTCTTTTTGGTCATTGATGCGAAAAGTAAAAGTAATTAAAATATTTTTTTTCGTCTACATAGCAATATTTATTTTTTTTACTTTTTTATTATAAAATTAATTAAAATATTATTTATTCTTTTTCTTTTCTTTTTCTTTTTCTTTTTGAAATGGCGTAGGGGGCCATGCATTTCTTCTCTTCTTCCCCCAACGCTACAATTCTCCATGGGAGCTCAATTGCAGTTTCAAAAACATGGAATCAATGCCAAATTCATTTTTTGATAATTTATTAAAATTAAGTTCTAGAAGTTAAAAATTGACTTTTCATGTTCTTTATAAAATTAAGATTGCATTTTTTTTAATAATCGATTTCAACCTTCAAACTTAGGTAATGGCCATCAACAAAATCTTAAAGAAAATTTTAGAGAGAGAAAACTTCATAACTATGAAGTTTCTATAGAAATAATGTAGGGAAAGTTAAAAAAAAAAAGAACCTTTTTTTAGTATGTTCTACGATTTTTTTTCTTTTTATTTGTGTGTGTGTGTGCGAGAGAGAGAGAGAGAGAGAGAGAGAGAGAGAGAGAAGGGAAAGTTAAACAAAAAAGAGTTTTTTCAAAGTATGTTATGCGATTTTTTTTTATTTAAAGAAGAAGGACGAGGAGGAAAAAGAAGAAGAAAGGGGAGGGAGAGAGAAGGGGGGGGAAGTTAGAAAAAAAAAATATTTTTTCAAAGATGTTTTGCGTTTTTTTTTTTAATTTGAAGAAGAAGAAGAAGAAGAGAGAAGGAAAAGTTAAAAAAAATGTGCTACGTTTTTTTATTTATTTGAAGAAGGAGGAGAGGAGGAGGAGGAAGAGGAAGAAGAAAACATTTTTTTTTTTTATTTGTTTGAAGACGAAGAAGAAGAAGAAGAAAGAGGAGGAGGAGGAGGAGGAGGAGAAAGGGGGGAGGAGGAAGAAGAAGAAGAGAGAGAAAAGTAAAAATAAAAAATAGAAATTACCTAAAAACCAATGTGGATAAGAAAATATAATATTGTAGTTAAGTCTACTTGCCACATTAATGAGGAGACGAAAAAATGGATGATTTTTATCATATGTACTTTAAGTGACACTTTATAAAATTTTAAGCACTTTATGTGAAATTTTGAAAAAGTTTAGGTGCTTGCTCTGTAATAATATTTATTTACAATTTTATTACGAATGAAAAAGTTCAGGTGCCATGAATGACACTCAGCCTATCAACATATAAAGATGATATTATTATTATTATTATTATTATTATTTCTTTTTGTGTAATTTTTCAATTTTCATGACTCATGGCAAAAAATAAATAAATAAATAACATCAAGAATAAACTCAAAACAAAAAAGAACATAGATTATTTATGTCTAAAAATAGGAATTGATTTGATTTTAGCACCAATCTCTATTTTTGGGTTGCGAATGATATATATTTGTTGGTTTAGTTAGATTTATTTATTTTCAATAGTTTAATAAGTCGTCCATACACCACCCCCCCCCCCCCCCCCCCCCCCCCCCCCCCAAACCCAAAACCAATTTTCATACTTGTTGATTAGGTTTAAAATGATATGAAATTAATAAATGTTTTATTTTATTGCCATTTTGATTTAATATTTATACATCATATGTTATTTTGTCAAGTTTTGTGGCCTATATAAAAGCAGGAGTAAATTGTAGCATTTTCTAAAGGTGGAGTGTCCATGTTTTTTCAAAAGTTTACAAGGTTGGTCCATGTAATTTCCCCCATTTTTTAATGATTTTATTATAAAATAAAGTATACTTATAAAATATAAAGGGTAAATTACAACCACCATTCCTATAAACTTTTAAAAAAACATCTACGCCCCACTTTTTAAAAATACTTTAATTTCCCCTTACTTTTATATAGCCTTCACAACATTTGCTTACATGGCGTATGATATAGAATTATTAAGCTGATGTGCAAGTAAAATCAATGTTAATAAATTTCTATGTCATTTTAAACTTAAATGAAAATAAATAAAAGAAAATTTTATTAAAATATATACTTGAGCAAACTCTCCGTGCAACTATTGCTAGAAAAACACTTATATTACTTCAGACTCTAGATTGTTGCTTCACAAATTCAAAATCAAAATACAAACATTTCTCTTCAACCATTTCCTACAAAATCTTATTAAAACTATTCTTCTATTTCCTGATTTCCCACTTCATCAACCTTCAAAAAAAAAAAAAGAAAAAGAAAAAACAAAAGAAAGATACAAACATTCATAAAAAAAGCACTTGGCTACTTCTAGAGTAAACTAAACAACTCACTAGCATAACCGGTGTAGAATTTGATTCATATGGTAGTAGCCGATTTCATCAAAACAAAAAGGGAAAGTGTTTTTACTTTAGAAAATTATAAACCCCTGAAATTTTTATAATTCTTATAAAATAATTCTAGAAGTCTAATACCAAAACCAAAACCCTAAAAACTGAACCAAGTTAAAACCTAATTTTGAATAAGGTCAAACACGAGAATTCTTAATCTTGAGAAAAAGAGAACCCTCAAAACAAAAAAAGAAAATTCAACTAATCGGTTGATTCAACATCCATACATAAATCAAATCATCTATCCAATTCCTAACACGCAAATCAAGACAATATATCCAAACAATGTTCGATAACAAAATACTAAGATCTTAAATCCTTCTGTAGATTTTAGAATAAAAAATCTCAATTTTCACCAAAAGTCAAACTGAGTCAACCCATAACCCTAGACTCGGTTAAACGACCCTGAGAACTGAAAAATATTAAATAATCACAAATATAATGAGAAAAACCATAGACATCGAACTAAAAATATAATACGGACAAAATCCCAAAATTTTATGATCTTACGAATAACTCAACAAAACCGAAACCCTAAAAGTCAACAAAACTTACAACAAACCCTAGTGTTTAATTTCAGGCAATCCCGCGCTCTTAAACCCTAAACAACGAAATTGAAATAATTGTTGATAATAGTTTGTAATAATTTAGGGAAGCTTAAAAATATTAGATTCACGAATTTCTAGTGTCCTTCAGATCCGAACGAGATCAGTTTTCAAAAACCATGCCCTGGTACACCGGACGGCAAAAATATTCCGTTAATACCAACAGACTCATAAAAATATAAGGTTTTCAAAAATATCAGTTTTAGAATTTTTCGATAGTTAAAAATTACAGATATTTCCTTTATATGCATATTTTTATTGTTACCGGTATTTTATTTGTCTAATTTACTATTGATAGTACTTTTCCACTATTCATTACTATTCCTCTATCTATTTTTTTCTTATTACCTATTTTTACACATACATACCTATTTTTTACAATTTTCTTTTTCCATAAAAATTCTACACCACATATTACTAAACTTCTCTTACACTTTTCTTATAAGATTAATTTTTAGGGTCTGTTTGTTTTGGCTTTTTTTCCACAGATACAGACACTTTTTCAAACTTTTTTCTAACAAATTATTTATCAAGAAATAGATATAGATAAAAAAAAGTTGACAGTTCTCATCAAAAGATAAAATAGAACAAATATAGATAAAATTTAGATGCAAATCGGATATATTTTGCACATATCATTTTAAAAAAGATACAGATACAGATACAGATGAAAAACAGACAATCCAAACAGACCCTTAATCAATTTTCTCTCTCTCCTTCCCTCTTTGCCATCCAACCCCTCTCTCTCTTCACTATCATTTATTTTTATTTTTCAATTAATTTGACTACATCTAATTTTCACTTCAAAATTCTATAAATACCCCATTCCTCCTTCATTCTTTCACACAACTCATCTTACTATCAAAACTCTCCCAAAATCTCTCCACAAATCCTCTCTCCAAAATTTTTCTCTACCAAAACTCTCTTAAACCAATTCTTCACAAAAATCCTTCCTTATACATAAACTATCTACCACATATCACTATCTACAAAATACCCTATTCATCTACCATTTTCATATCACATAAAAACTTTAGGTAAACTTCTTCCAACCATTTATTTACCAATGTCATGTAACTTAACATGACTATAGCATAATTTTGAAACTCATATGAGTAGTAAAAGTAACCACATGTTCATGTTTTGCTCTTGTACATGAAATTCAACTTTTATTATGTTGTTTTATGTTCATATATATGTTGATTTTATTGTTATTGTTATGCTAATTTCTTATTCATATCTAACTAAATATATGTATGTATTTATATATAATTTTTAGATCATATAATCTTATTTGTTATTTATTTAATTTTATGCTTTGCAATTTATTTATTTCATGCTCTTTTAAGACTAATCTTTTTAGTCTTAGATTTGTCCATATCAAGTCAAAACAACCTTTTTTTTTATTTTTTCTTATTCTTTTAGGACTAGTCTATTCTTAATCTTGAGATGCTTTGATAAAGCTAAGGTTCCCAATACTTGACCGGGATACCTTGATGAAGTTAAGGTCCTCAATACTTGATATTTTTATTATCTTGCTTATTATAGGTACATTTTATTATCTTGCTTATTATTATTTGCTCATAATACTTGCATCTACATAATGATATTGTCTCAACTAAATTTAGAAGTAGAATTTTACTTTATTAAAGGAACTTAAAACTAAATTTTCTATTATGTGACTTGTCATTAAATAATGAAGTTATTATCAACAACATAGAGATAGAGTAATACAAGTTTTTTCAAAGTTTTCTCAAATAACAAAAATAGCTTTACCAAGAAAACATAAGAAATAAATACTTTCGTTTTATCATATGGTAAATTAAGTTTTAGTAAAATAATTTGTTAGTATTCAAAATTTTCACAAAAAGCTTAAGATTAAACTCTTTTAAACTCCATAGCAAAACCAAGAAGCAAACTAATTATCAAAGTTAAGATAAAAATCAACCTATAAAGTTATAAACCTACTTACGAAAATAATGATTTTCAAGTTTCTAACGAAGGAACTTATTTTCAAAAAAATACAAATATGATAAGATAAAAAACAAAGGATTTTATCAATAAAGATGATTCTTTTTGTAGAAGAAATAAAAGACCAAGTTTTAGAAAAACAAAGAACTTATATTTTAAACAAGAAATATAAAAAGAAAAGACTCATTTTCTAAATCCATTCTAAATGCAAATTTATAAATAGGTTATTAACAATTTCATAGACTTTTGATAACATTGATCTTTTATCACTAGAAGTAGAAATTATAAAAAGACCAAAGTTAAAGGAAAATTTACTTATTTTGGAAAAAAGAATGAGGAAAATAAAAAAAATATATACTCATTTATAATAACCTAAGAAAATATAAAGTTTCTTCAAAATACTTGAAAAGAAAATTTGTCAAGTTAAGTTTTAACACTTCAAAATGAATTGTTTTATAAAATAAATTGTTGAGACACTACCATTAGAATTTTTGCATATAAAGTGAGTTTATCTAAAGGGATTTATCAATCATATATATATATATATATATTTACTAAAGAATTTTTTTCGAATGAAGTTGAGTTGGAAAATTGTTTCGCAAAACCTAGAAATATTCCTTTTGAATATGTATCCTATGGTTTCGGAACCCAAATGACCTTATATAACAAAAATAACCTTAGAAATGGATAGATCTTTTCGAATAGATAGAAAACGGTATATTATATGCGAAATTCCGAGTTAAAATGAACAAGATATGGCCATTTTAAATTAGAATTCCATTTTATGCGATTTTGATGAACATAGTCAAATAGAACTAGAAAGTTTAAGTAGAATTTATACGAAATACTCATCCCGGGTATTTCTTTTGACTAGGTGACGAATGATACAAGATTACCCTTGCTGAAGATTGCTACGACTAAGAAAATTGAGAAATAGATAAGTGAGTTATTCCTCTTAATTTCATTACCTTGCTTGTGCTTGTAAAGTAGTGGCATTAACATACTAAGAAAAGATAAAAATGGATATGTATGCGGAATTCGGGGATATGTATATATGTGATTCTATGCTTATGTGCGAAATAAGAATTAAGAATATCACAACTTCAAATTGCTTGATTAAGTGTTTTGTTTACTTATATGATTGCTTATTGCTTGCCAATTTGATTGATCGCCCCCCTAAATAAACCTTAATAAGGTTTAGCTTAAGAAAAATAAAATGCTCATGCATAGCATCCATCGAGTCACATCTCTTTCAGAAGGCTATTACTCCTACGCGTAGAGTTGGATTGGTTGTTATCGTGGTGAGACACGGGTCATGTTCCTTCCTAGAGAATTCAAATCACTCAGGAAATGCGACTTTAGCTTTGGAGCAGAGCCAATCGAATGCTTTGGGTAGGGACTTGGGAACTAGCAGTAGAAGGTCACGGATCTTCATCACCAATTCCCTAACCTTCAATAGAGAGAGGTAAATCCATTCTATATATGGTTTCCGGATAACTATATATATTTGTGTAATCACGTGATTATTGCATTGTATGCATAGCATATGTATGAAAATTTAAATGAACTTGTTTGAAACCATGGTGTGAATGATAAGGAATACCTTACTAAGCTAGTTGTAAACTTATACCCCTATAGATTTTGTTGAAACAGGTATACCTGTGGCTTAAATCGAAGAACATGACATTAAGAAAGTCATAGAAGGATATTAAGCTTTTATGAAGGCATTGGGAACATAAGATGAAGTTATCTTGTAAGGTTCCCCATATGTAATGTATGTTATGTTAGTGTTTTGGAAATTCTAAGATGTATACTTATTTTGATTTGAAGACAATAGAGGAATATACCCCTAAGAATGGTAATTTACCATGTTTATGTTTTATGATAAGTATTCTCTTTGCCTTGTTACTTATTTATTATCAACGTAAATTGCGCTACTCCAATGTGTTCCCTTGGTGGTGATGTACACCTTGTACATGATATGGAAGCCTCTACATGACTGAAGTAGTCATTCTTAGGCTTTAGTATTATGTACGGTGGACTGCCACGTTTAAGGTACCCCTTGGGGCGTGACAAACATAACATAAGAGATCATGTCAAAAGAAATATTTACTAAAATAACACAAACCAAAAATAGAAAAAATTCCCACTTTTTTCTTTTAGTTTCCTTGAAATAGATTAAAAAAAACAAAAAATCTAAAATATAAAGCTTCATTCAAGCAAAAAAAGTACAAATAAGACGATACATGATGAAGAAGTACGACACTAACCAAGGAAGTGATGATGTCCAATTGAGAATTTGAGTTCATAAAACAAGAAAAACTAGAACAAGAGTGAAGCTAAAAGCAAAAACATGTCTAACTCATAATAATTAAAAGAAATGTTTGTATTTTGATTTTGAATTTGTGAACGAGCATTCTAAGGTTCGATGGAATGCAAGTGTTTTACTAGATGTAGATGCATGGAGACAGAGTTTATGTTTTTAGAAATAAGTTGGTCTCTTTTTTTTTTTTTTAAATATCTATATTTTTAATAAAATTTCTTTTATTTTTTTCATTTAAGTTTAAAATAACATGAAAATTGGTTGATATTTATTTATTTCCACGTCAACTTAATCATTACATATCATATGCTACATAAGCAAGTACTATAATACCCAGACAAAAGTAGAGGGATAAATTGAAGCACTTTTAAAAAGTAGGGTGGTGATAATTTTTTGAAATTTTATAGGGATAGGTCGATGTAATTTTTCCAAATATAAAAGGAGAAAGATGTATGTATGTATACATATATATATCCATATATAGGTGAATGCTTAATTACATAGTCAATTCATATTGAAAGAGGTATGGACATAATGATAAATAAAAAAAGAGGGTTAAGATATTGATTCCATGTTTTTAGGTAATTTTGGTATTTTATTGATAAATCCAAAATGTATACACTTTTCATCTCCAGTTGATACTTAATTGTGTCAATTTTTAATATAAATGTGATGAATTGGTACTTTGATGAGCTTATTTGTGCTAAAACAGGTCATTGAGGAATTAGGAAGTGATTGGGCAAAGAATCAGTGAAGAACAGAGCAAACAGGGCAAAAAATGTTGCAACGCCGGCAAATTGAGAATCAACGCCGTTGGCTTTCATGAAGGTGTAATCTCCACATAAGCAAATTTGTTAACGCTACTGATGAATGCTGCAGCGTTTGTTGATGAAAAGGTGGTTTCTGCAATGTCATTTTATGCCGGCAAATTTTGAGCCAATGCCACCGGCGTTGAAACAAGTGTTCAAGCATCCAGATTTCATTTTTGTAATGCTGGCTTTCCACATCGCCGGCATAGGAAGAGAAACTGCCGGCGTTTGAACTGGCAGTTGAAAATTTCGTGCTGTTCTGTGTTTAAATATTGGTAAATGAGGAGAGAGAGAGGGGGACGATAGTTCTTAGTTTTTTTTTTTTTTGAGAATAGAGAGAAAATAGAGAGTAGATACATAGATATTGCTCCATAGATGAGAATTAGCATCAGATTTGTTCGTGATTAATTGTAGATGACTTGAACAGTATGTTTTGGACACTTTGTACGGTTTGAATTCTTAATTCTATTATCTGTGTTTAGTTAATTGAGTATTCTTTTATATTTGATGATCAATATGTTCTTAGTTGTAATAATTAACGTGTTATTAGTTGTAATCATTATGCTTTGCTAAATCTTATATGGTGGGAATGTGATTAAATCCCTATTTGCTAAGATGATCGTTGAATTCATGATATGTGATTGTTAGAATCATGTGAAATTCTTGTTTAATTCCTGAAATGAGCCTTGTATTTGAGAGGATCTTGGTAAATGAGAAATTAGCTGGATCGGGAGAGATATCTGATTTCATTAGAATTAATAAATGAGTTTTAATATCTAAATGCAAAAGTTGAGATGTTATTTCCATTTAGAAACTTTTGTTGTAACTAAAGCAATGTTTTAAGTTGGATTTGAACTAAGGAATTAAGGAAAATTCGATTTAGGTCATTAGACAATCATAGAATTGGGAGATTCATAGTTGTTCAATTTGATTCCTTTGATAATCTGAGTAGCGGAAGCCACTAGGTTATTTTAAGGTTTAAAAAGATTTTTAAGAACTTTGAAAAGAAGTTTTAATCTTGGTAGTTTCACTTGAATTTTGATGAGTCTAATTATTATAATAACATAAGTTCAATTTGATTAGCAAGCTTGAGATTTGATCTAAGTTCTCACTATTGAGTTATATAATATTCTGTGATTAAGACGTAGTTGAGTAGATTAACTTAAAATAGGTAGTAGGTAATTAATGTAACTTAATAATTAATCTGAATTACTTTGTATAGATATTAATTGGAATCAATAATAATTTGGTGTTTAAGCTTTTCTTGTGGGAACGACACTCACTCAATACTTTACTACTTGATTCAATCCAGTACACTTGTTGGAGAATTTGCTTTTGAAATATAAAACTATTTTTAGCGGATCAAGTTTTTAGCGCCGTTGTCGGGGAAAGATTAATATTAAACATAATTTGGTTCTATTAGTAGTTTAGGCGCATTTTACGGTTTGGTGTGTTTTTTGTTCTCTTTTCAGGTTGTATGCATAGGAGTAGAAGTAGGGAACTTCTACCCTTTGATCTTGAGATTGAACGCACAGTGCGTTCATTGAGAAGAGTGAACAGAGAAAGAGAGCAAGAACTATCAAAAGCAATGGTAGAAGGTGAAAACAACAATAATCAGATTCAAGCTCCTGTCAGAGCGTTGAGGGATTATACAGTACCTACTGTGTCAGGATTCCTTATTAGAAGACTAGCAGTTCGAGCAAACAACTTCAAAATCAAACCTGGTCTAATATAGATGGTTGAAGCTCATCAGTTTGGAGGATATCCTAATGAGACACTCGATGATCACATTGCCAAGTTCCTCCAATACTGTAACGCCATCAAGATGAATGGTATTACTGATGATGCAATCCATCTACAGCTTTTTCCTTTTTCATTAAGGGATAAAGCTTTGGCTTGGTTCAATTCACTTCCATAGGAGTCAATAGTGAATTGGGCGGATTTGTCAAGTAAATTCTTGAGGAGATTTTTTCCACCAGCAAGGACAGCAAGGTTGAGAAACAAGATTACAAATTTCACCAAGTTCCATGGTGAATCCTTGTATGAAGCTTGGAAGAGATACAAGGATGCAATCAGGAAGTGTCCTCATCATGGACTGCCTGATAATCTCTTAACTGAGATATTTTATTTGAGCTTAGATGAGACGTTGAGATCTTTGGTTGATGCTGCATCGGGGGGTGCTTTAATGGGAAAGAGCTATGAAGAAGCTAGCTCATTGATTGAGGAGATGGCATCCAGTGCTCACAACTGGAGTTGTGAGAGGACCAAATTGAAGGTAGCAACTGTGCAGGATAATGAAGCAATATCTCAACTTACAGCTCAGATTTCGGCCTTGACAACTCAAGTAAGTAAACTTACTACTTCTACTTCTGTTATTCCTAGTCAAATTGTATGTTGCGAAACCTGTTCAAGTCCACATCCTTTCACTGAGTGCCCACATAGTAATTCACCAGCTTCATTAAGTGGGAGCAAATGGAATATGTTAGGAATTTCCCAAGAGCAAATCAAGGACCATTTTCAAACACATATAATCTAGGATGGGCTCATCACCCTATTCTATCATGGAGGAATGATAATAATGTGTATAGACCACCTGGATTGTAAAGATAAGGTCCTGTGAGGAATGCTTTACCCCCACCACCTCAACCTCAACCTCAAAACTAGCAACAGAACCATTCTTCAATTGAAGATCTGATGAAGAACTTCATGTAAAAGACTGAGACGTTGATTAGTAATCAATAGACTACCATAAGAGATCTTCAAGGGAAAATTAGTTAGATTTCCTAACAAATAAGTAGTAGACCCTCATGATCCTTACCTGGTAAGACCGAGGAGAATCCTAAAGGAGTGAATGCTATCACTCTAAGGAGTGGTAAGGAGGTGGAAATTCCAGATAGGATGGTTGAAGAAAAGGAGGAGGTTCAGGTTAAAGATAAGGGAAAAAGAAAATTGGAGGAACCAGTTCAAGGATCACATTTTGTGAAACCATATGTTCCTCCATTAGGAAGGCTAAAGCAGCAGAAACTGGATGAGCAATTTGCAAAATTTTTGGATGTGTTTAAGAATTTATGGATTAACATTCCTTTTTTGGAGGCCATTCAAGAGATGCCCTCTTATGCTAAGTTCATTAAGGAATTGTAATCTAAGAAGAGAAGGATAGAAGGGAATGAACCAGTGGTATTGATTGGAGAGTGCTCCATGATACTATAGAAAAACCTATCAAACTTACCTGCAAAGCAAAGAGATTAGGGAAGTTTCATTATACCTTGCACTATAGGTAATTTTCAATTTGATAAAGTTTTAATTGATTCTGGTGCAAGTGTCAATCTAATGCCATATTCTACCTTCAAGAGACTAGGACTAGGTGAATGTAAGGAAAAACACGTTACCTTGCAATTAGTTGATAGAAGTGTCAAATACCCTAGGGGTATAGTGGAGAACGTCCTAGTAAAAGTTGATAAGTTCATATTTCCAGTAGATTTTATAATCCTGGAAATGGATGAAGATAGAGAGGTGCCCATGATCTTAGGTAGACCATTCTTGGCTACAGATAAGGCTTTGATAGATGTAGAGCAAGGTAAGCTTACTCTAAGAGTTATGAATGAATAGGTTATATTTAATGTCTATGATGCTATGAAGCATTTTGACGAAAATAAGATCTGTTATACAATAGATATTATATAGGAGCTTATGCTAGAGTCTCTAGAGGAAAATGTAGGAATAGATACCATGGAGTCTGTTTTGAAAGACTTAGAGGACTGGAGTGAGGATGAGGAAGAAGAAGAAAGTTTGGAGGAAGTTTTTGAAATTAGATTGAAATTGTATGAGAAGTTGGGAACTAGTGAAAAGAAATCAGTTCCATCTTTGGCACAACCTCCAACTTTGGAGTTAAAACCATTAGCTGACCATCTAAGGTATGCTTACCTAGGGAATGATGAAACTTTACTAGTTATTGTTTCATCATTTTTGTCAAGTGACGAGGAGAACAAGCTGTTGGAAGTCTTGAGGGAACATAAAGAAGTAATTGGGATGGACAATTGCTGATATCAATGGAATTAGTCCTTTGATTTGCACTCATAAGATCTTGATGGAAGATGAGTGCAAACCTATAATCCAGCCACAAAGAAGGTTGAATCCAACTTTGAAGGAAGTAGTGAAGAAAGAGGTACTAAAATTGTTGGATGCAGGCATTATTTACCCCATTTCTGATAGCAAATAGGTAAGCCCTGTACATATAGTACTTGCAAAAGGGTGGAATGAATGTAGTGAGAAATGAATCCAATGAATTGATCCCTATTAGAACTGTGACTGGGTGAAGAGTATGCATTGACTATAGGAAGTTAAATGATGCCACCTAGAAAGACCATTTTCCTCTTCCATTTATTGATCAGATGGTTGAAAAACTGTCTGGACATTCATACTATTGTTTTCTTGATGGGTATTCGGGATATAATCAAATCCCGATTGCACCAGTTGATCAAGACAAGACCACTTTTACATGTCCTTATGGCACTTTTGCTTTTAAAAGAATGCCTTTTGGTTTTTGTAATGCACCGGCCACTTTTCAGAGGTGCATGATGGCTATTTTTTATGATATGCTTGAGAATTTTATTGAGATTTTTATGGATGATTTTTCAGTTTTTAGAAAATCTTTTGAAGTATGTTTAGAAAACTTAGCAAATGTTTTTAAAAGATGCAAAGAGACCAATTTGGTTTTAAATTGGGAGAAGTGCCATTTCATGGTCAAAGAGGGAATAGTCTTAGGGCATAAAGTTTCTGAGAGAGGGATTGAGGTAGATAAGGCTAAGGTAGAGATAATAGAGAAATTACCATTACCAACTACTATAAAAGGTGGCAAAGAAGACAAAGATTCTTGAGAATGCAAGAAAGCTACCATATATATACAAACCCTAAAGCGTAGTGGTATGCTGGCTTAAGGAAAAAATCTTTGGATGGCTTTGGAAATGTTACTAAAGGAAAGAGGTTTGCAAAGGTATTTAGATTTAAGGCTAGCAAACCAATGATAGGTGTTCAACCAAAGGTCTAGTCTAGGAAATATGGTTTTGAGCACTATCTAAGGGATTGTCCTTAACACTCCTTTTGCGGAAATGGAGGCCATCGATGTAGTGGTTACCTTATAAGGAAAGTGTTAATATGCTTCCTTAGTAGAAAATAAGGGTGTCATGTCCTTTAGTGCCTTCAAAAGGGTCCATAACATTGAGTTGCTACAATCATTAAGTTAGTAGAGAAAGCCATTACTCTGGTAATTAAATCTCTAGTTGCTGTTCCTTTTGTCCACATCTAATCTTTAGCTCAAGCTCTAGTTTACTCCTGAGAGTAAAAAGAAGAAGAAATATAGTGTAGTTTTCTAAGGAAACCTTACATGACTCTAGTGTTAACTGAAGTAAAACTAAATTATGATAAAGTTATTATCACACTCTTAAGTGGTTTATGGATGACAATTCACACTAAGCTATTAAGTGTGTTTATAATCGATTTCAAAATTATGAAATCATAAAATTAGTTTTGGAAAACCAGATGGTTGATCATAGTTTGATTTTATGAAAACAACCTAAACTTTAGATATTAAGAATATGTAAGATAATATTGATTAAAGTTGATAAGCCACTAGGTTCCTTAAATTTAGTAATAGTAGTGTAAAACCGATTAACACTTATTATGAAACTCAACAAGGTAAGTGGATTGTGTTTTAAAACTAATTTATCCCTTTTAAAATTTTAAGTTTGAACAATGCAATTTAACAAATAAACAATGATAAGAATAGATAAATTGCAATAAAATAGAAGGTAAAGGATAAAGACAATAAGCTTGGTTTAACATGGAGTTTGGTCCGCCTCTTAATTTTTGTCGGTCCACAAATGCCTCCCAATGGAGGATTTCACATACACTTTATCAACTTCAACAAAATTTGGTTTAAAGGGGCTACGCCACAACACACCCACAAAACACATACAATTCTCGTAAGAGTTGTGCCTTTATAATAAATTCCCTATCATACTACGTGCCTTACAAAGATATGCATGTGAAAAACAAATGGCACTATGTAAAACTTCTAACTTATAAACATAAAGCAAATAATACATAAGAGGATAGAGAGATTTAACACATGAGTTTACTTGCAATTAATAAGCTTCTTTAAGGTCTCTCACACACACACACACACACATAAAAGATCTCCACTCGTTGCTTACTTTTGTCACTCATTTGCTCAATCATTAAATGATCCAACAGCTAATGTTCTATCAATTAGCCTCCGGATGCCACATGCTACTGCCTGGATGCTACCTACAAAATAAGCATAAAAGTTATGAGATAAGCTAGCATTTGAACATCACACCTTATGTCCATATGCTAGCCCATTGTACCATGATTACAAAATTTTTAATCATGTGAAAAGTGCCTAGCATCACCCATGGTGTCCACTAGCTACAGTTCGTACGATCAATCTTTTGATCATACTAACACCTAGATGTCATGTCCTTAGGCTTGTCTAGCATCTAAAAGCTAGCTGTAGTGTAGCTAAGTCTTGCAATTTTGTAACCATATATAAACTTAACACATTAAGTGCATTAACATAACCATATCATTTCACATATATATTTGGTCAATTAAGTGTAATGTAGCTCTTGTAATTTAGTATTTGTGTAATGTAATTCCTTCTAAAACCATGGGTTCAACAATCTCCCCCTTTTTTATGAGGGAAACTTTTACACAATTTGCTCCCAATCAACACAACACCCTTCCTCAATTGAGCATTTGGGTTTAAATAAAATTTGGCAAATAAGTTCAAAGTTTGATGCTTAACTAGTGAGAATATAAGTTACATTTAATAAACAATACAAGTACACTCACAACACACATACATGTTAATTATGTATCCAACATTTCTTCCTCTATGAACTCATAAAAAAGACAAAAACACTCAAAGCTATATGTAAGAAAAACAGACACAAAACATGTATGAATTTCATATATCTTCAAGACGTTGTAGGCTTATTGTTTGGAAGCTACATGATAGGCGCAACTTATTATTTCAAAAACAAATTCATGTTCAAATTCACACAATCATATGATCAAAGACTCAAGCATCAAAATTTGACATGCGAACATGAATAGACTAGGCACACGGTACGTAAAGTATGCAAAATTTCTCATATTAATGGCATGATATGGCACAATTACCATGCCTAAATTTGTGGAAGCCTCTGGCTAAAGTATATACTAGCATTACTCAGATGCGTTCTTAATATAAAATATCATACGCAAAACAAGATTGACATCTCAACATTAACGCCAATAGAAGTTAGAAATGAATAAATCTCCATCCTTTCAGAATCTCAAATAATTAAAAAAATGATTTATTCAATGCTGAATGCGATTGTGTTGTATGTTTCAATTATCAACGAGTGACTCTTTGGAACGAGCAAATAAGTTATTAGCAATTGTTTATAACACACACAAAAATTAAAGGTTGATAGAAAATTAGTGAAGTTAACCTTCTGTTTGGATCATATACTATTACTATAGAGTTTTAGTTTCTTGCAAGTTTAGGTTCTACTTGGTCCATTGGTTTTACATAATTTTAGCATCTTTTTTGTCATTTTCAAGTAGACTCTTTATTAAGAAACAGTATTTTTACTTATAAACAAACCAAACAGACTAGATACAGATTAGATATAAATAAAATATAGATGCAAATAAAATATAAGTATAAACAAAAATTAAACAATCCAAACAGACATATTTACAAAAAATGGTGAGAATAGCCATTTGTTTACATCATATATATTTTTAGAGAATGTAGCCGCAACAAGTTATAGCACGATTTTAATGTACTAGGCATTTTTTAACAACAAAGTTCTTTTGGGATAAGTAATAAATATATGTGTGTAGGCGCGCTCGTGTGCGGGGTTGGTTTGGGGTGGAGGGGTTGCGAGGGTAAAGAGGAGGAGGGATTATGCGGTTTTCAGCTCACTCTGCTTAAAATTTAAAGAGTAAGTTTATTACTTGTTAAAATTTAAAGACAATTTAAAAGTTAGACTAGGCTCATCAACTTCGCCATATGAAATTAAGGAGTAATTGAATTCCAATTCAAGATGAATATATGGCTATTACAATGCTTACTTGGTGTAAAAAATAAAATAAGTAATTATTGGAGTAAAATTTAAAATATATGTAATATCCCTTATCTTTATTACAGAGAAAAAATAAATGAATAACTGATATTTTCAAGATAGGATATTTATGATAAAGTTAGAAAATAAATAATTGAATGATAATTCATGAGTGTAGGTACATGAATTTCTATTCATGATTTTATGCAGTAGCAATTTATTATGAATTACCATTCTCCTCAACTGAACAACATGATTGAAACTTTAGTAGAATAAGGAGGGAATAAATAGATATTAATGTCAAGTAAACGAGTTGTATGTTAATTACATGTTGCATTAGACATATGTTTATGCATGTGATTGATTGGTTGTGCACATAAATGTGCTTTTGTTATACATGTACTAAGTTCCAACTCATTCCTTTTTGTTTTTAGGTTTAGAATATGATTTAATCATGTTTGGTTTATCCAGTTATGTGACAATAGTACCGAGGACTATCTTATTAACATTGGATCTAGCTAGTAACTTTTATCATTCATGGAGATATATAAAGAGTCTAGGTTAATCTATATTTGTTTCTTTTATGTTAGTAGTGATGGTATAGAGCATGGACTTTAGTATTAACTTTTAGTAGAGCGCATATCGTTTAGTAGACTCTATGAGGCAAGAGGTGTTAGAGTTATGATGTATGATATTCATTTTTAATTTATTCATTGAAACTGACTTAGGATGTATATATTTGTGTTGTAGTTATTATTATATGTGTGTTCAAAGATTTATTTAACGTCTTATTCTAGTGTTTAGCAAGTTATGAAATTTGGATGTCCATATCTTGTATGGATAAATGCTTAAATTTAAGGCATTTCATAAAAGAGACTACAATTTTAGGAGTAAAAGAAAATATGAAATACATTGATGGTATGATAAAAGCAAATTCAAGGTAGAATCATGAATACAAGTGTTACATTGTAAGTAGGTGGAATACCCTTGAGACATAACATTGAGACAAAAATGTTTCCCTTTAATTCTTATATATAGATATCAATGAAATTCCTTTGTCTTGTTTTACAATACACCTCTGTAAAACACCATAAAATCATGATAATATAAGTTCTCTCATTTGTGAAATTAAGAAAAGTAAGGAAACAAAATAGTTTTGTAAGCAAGGCATAATGCACGAACTGGTAATTATAGAGATGATCTACTTTTTCGATGCAAAATAGATATGTGAGGTAAGCTCTATGAGATAAGAAAATGAGGAGCAAATTGTTAAATATAATAGATAAGCAAAATAGTAAACGTTCGAGAAAGTGAAAACTTGAAATAAGCGTGTGTCTTTCTATTTAAAAGTCAAAAAGCAAACTTAAAACTAAAAAGAAATTTTTACAAAGGCCACACGCAAGGTAGAAATTAAAATATAATATTTGAAAAATTAATGAATATTCATAAACTAATACAATATATATACATACATATATAAAAGGAATGTTTTATATTAAATTCAAAATAAATAATTTGCAAAGCTTTTTTATACCTTTTTCAAATATACTTCTTACAAGCTTTTTTTAGTCACTCTAACAAGTTGAGGTGCTGAAATGATTTGTGCAAAGAAAAAGATAAGGGTTGTAAACCTTCTTGAGGTGAACATTTGAATAGTGAACATATTCTTGGCAAGGCTGAAGAGAGGAATGTTGTGCAGTTGGACTCTCCTAGTGAGGAGAAAATTTCTAGATGATTTCTACTCCCACCATTTTCAAGAGAGTTACTGATCTGGCTCCTTAGATAGAGAATATTGTTGGTGGTAATGGCAAGTTTCCTTAGGCCGAAGCAGAGGAAAGAGGACATAACTATCTTTGTTTTATGTAGAAGTGAGTGTTGTGCTATTTCTTTCTTATCATGAAGGTTTTAGTCTCGACTTAGTTAATCATTCCTTGCAATAGGTTGACACTTGGTGAAGTAAGGTTTGAGAGGCATATGCGAGGTCGAAGTAGCGAGCTGATGAAACTAAGTAAAGAGCCAAGGAGCTGGCAATGAAACTTGGAAAATTCAATAAGATAGATTTGTTTAATTAAAGTGAGAGCTTCTACCATGACAATGCTGAGCTATCTAGAACTTGTGGCTATCTAAAAGTCAATTACTTTCTTCTACTGTAGAAAAACAAGACCTTTCATGGAAGCTTCAATATAGTAGACAAATAAAGTTTGACCTGAAAAAAGCCTTGGATCAGTTGAATAGGTTTTTTCTATTAAGTATGAGTGATTTGGGAAGCATTCAGAAGAGCACATTTAATTCCATAAGTCTAAATAAAAAAAAAAATTACATGTAGAGGTAGTTAATTATATGCATCAATTTGAAGAAACAAATCTAAAATGCAATAAAACCGAGCAAGCAAGGGAGAATGAAGTTCGAGCAAGCAACTTTAAAAAGGGAGAATGAACTCCCTTTTCAGCTTTCAAAGCTGGGTGCTTAGGTTATTGCAGAACTAAATAAACGGGTTAACAAGTTGAAAAGCAAAGGAGAAATCACCAATGAGGTTTGGAAGAAGGTGAAAGATTCCTTCATATCAAGTGAGGAGGATGAGAATGAAGGTCGTGACTACTCAGGGTGCATCCAAACATGTTTTTAAGAAAGTTAAGGACCAATGCACTTGCCATAAGGTCGACTTGTTTAAGTATCAACATATCTTGGATGAAGAGGATAAGAATGACAATTTAAGGGAAGAGGTTCACGAAGAAGATGTAAGGAAGCATGGTGGAGGGTTTGCTGATGTGACGAAGGCATCCTTTCATTCTTCCAACTAGAAAAAAATGTTATTATTATAAGAAATAGTGAAGCTGGCCAATCCACATGACGTTGCTGCTTGCATTACAAAGGAGATTGTTGGTGGTATGGTTTCTAATGAGGTTTTGGAAGCCCAAGTGCCTATTATTGAGTTTGATTAAGGAGGAGTGGGGAAGGAGAGAAGGATTTGATGTGCGAGGAATCGACAAGCATGGCTCCTATGTCAGGGGCTGTTGATTATTAGGATATTCTTACTAATCCCCCTGCTCCTCCAGTCAAGGTTAGTGATGAAGTGCCAGAGAAGGCCAAGGGCCTATTAAAGGAACCAATCAATCAATGTTCCCTCAACGAAAATCATTAATAGTTGCATTTCATAATCTTGCTCTTGTTTTTTGACATTTGACTTTGAATGATGTATTGTGGTTGATGTGCAAACCAAAAATAATGTATGACAACTTGTAATTTGAATGCATCCAATTCTTTGTTTTTGTTACTCTTCATCTTTTACCCTTTTCTTTTCCTTTAATTTGCATCATGCATATTAGCAAGTAAAAATTTGGCTAAGTCAATTTAGTCGATTTAAGATCCTAGTTTTGTCACTAACAAAGTCATTTTGGTTGCTTAGGTCCAAATTTTGAGATCTTAAGATTTGCATTCCATAGATGTGGAAAGTCCAAGATTCATGTCACTCTATTATCACCTTTCTTATATGACTGTGTAACAATAATGCATTATCGATTTCCAGAGCTCATTGTTTCACAATTGGAGGGATAAGAATTTCCAACAAATTGGCTTCTCAAGAATCAATGTGACCTTGAATCCATGTTGAAGGTACTCAAGAAAGATTTTCATGCCTTTTAGTTCTTCTATAAATAGAGGAAGTAAGAGGTGCATTATGGTTAGAAAGATTGAGTCACTAAAGAGGCTTGAATGACTCTTGGTATACATATGTTTAAAATAGTTTCATAGATCTTCATGGTGCAAGATGTTTTGTTTTTTGTTTTACTTTTTTTTTTTTTTTTTTTTTTTTTTGCATTGCAACATTGAATAGGGGATTGAAGCATTATTATTCCTTGCAACGTCGAAGCTTAAATGGTAGAGCGTTAGTTTCTTCCATTGGCTTTTGTAGGTTTTAGATTGGTAGAGCTGTCACTTCTGGAAGCTCTAACAGCTTTACTCAATTTAGGGACCTTAATAATGAGTGGCTCTTGGTTTTTGTTTAGGTTCACACAGATAACTAAAAATGCAATAGAAAATAAATGCACGCGCTTGCCCTGAGGGGAGGGGGGGGTGGTTGTTGGTGGTAGTGGTAAATTGAGTATTTCTCCTAATATGCATAAACAATTAATTTTTATATAATCAGATCAAATTAATCTTTAATGGTAGCGGATAAATGGTAACAGATTAAAGAGAAATATAAAAGAGATAGGGATAGAAAATTTGAGCCTAGATTTAATATAGAGTTTGGCTCGCTCCCTACTCTCTACGATCCACAAGTGCCTCCAACTAAGGACTTCACAACCACTTTATTGATTTAATAGCACACGCTCACAAAGAGCAATACACAAGTCATAACATTTAGGACATAAAATATTTCCTTCACTTTTGTAGTACTCTCTTATAAATTTACAAGAATATGAACATAGCATTCAAAATTGATTTTCTCTCTCTTACTTAGAATATACAAGATAATGAACAAGAGAATAGAAATTAACAGAGAATTCTTGATTTATTTATTTGCAAATGAAAGCTCTTTCAACCATATCTAAAATTCCAAAGAAAAATGTATTTATATTCTTCAAAAACTTAAATGTCCGTTGGAGATAACATCTGATAGATGGTGATATTAAATGCATGCAACAATCAAATTAATTATCCACCAACTCGCCGGTCGATGCTCTTACCAGCTCGCTGATCCGAAGATATCACATGTTGTACCCTTAATTTTTCCTCTTCACGTTTTTGTCATAACTTGGATTTTGGATTCAACCAGCACTATGCTTTATTTTATTGAACCGGTTCGTCGGTGTTATCCCTACAAGTACAAAAGCATACCACACACATATAACATAGATAGTGTGTTTATAATATCTTTACATAACATTTGCTCTCATCAAAGTCACTTATAGGATATTTTAGTTTAACAATTTCCCCCATTTTGATGAGGGCAAACAGTTATACAAAAACTTTTTGTTACTTTACTCCCCCTTAATAAAAGCTCCCCCCTATTTTTGCAAAAATGGCAGATCAAGAGTACTAAAAAACACAAGATTAATCCATTAAACATACAATCTCTCCCTTCATCATACTAGAACTTCTCCCCTATTGACCTCATTAAAAAGATTTCTATAAGATAGTAAACAAAATAACCAGGAGAAGTAGTCATATAAAATGGACATGTAAGACATGCAATAAAGAGATCGATATAACATACCAATGCAAAAAGAAAGTCACTATATGTCCAAACATAGAGTTCCATACATAAACATAGACACGAAGAAGGATCAGGCAGGAGGATCAGTAGATGGAGGTAAATGAGGATGAATGCCGTAAAAGTAATCCATAAATCCTCGAATGTTAGAACTAAAAGACTGAAAATCTGAGCGAAGATCGGAAATATGATTCTTTATAGTATCAAATTTGGAGTTCATATGAGTTCGAAGCTCATGAAGAGAGGAAATAGCGGAATTGGGAGCTGAAGAACTAGAAGGTGGGGCTAGAGGCACATTATCATTAGAATCTATGTCTACACTTGAACCATGAAGTAAAGTACCGCCACTAACTAAAGGCTTTGAAGAAGAATGTAAGAATCTAAACATGGTGAGTCTTGGTGCAGAACTCTACACCTGTGTTCCTTAGCAACAATGTGATCAATCTGTTGCCCCTTAGAACAACCTGCGCAAGTTTATTGGTCACATTCTTAAAAATCTTAAACATTAAATCAACGAAGTGTACCTTATCCCCTCGTAAGATATGGACCATAAGCCACAAGTTCTAGTGGGTCACTATGGTTTGTTGTCCCTTACATGGTACATAATTTTCTATTAAAAACTGATAAAGAACCCAACTCTTAAGAGACAACCGGGAATAATATAGATTGCATGGTTCGCGCCAATTTGCACCCATTTATGACACAGTACATAGTTCCTCATAATATTGAGCTCCATCAAATGTACTGGGCATTCTAGCTCCAGTATCATCAACCCCAATCAAGCTACAAACATCATGATGTGACATCTTAAGCTTCCTACCATGTAGATATGAATACAACACAGGTCGCACAAAACTTGAGCTATTGAAACCAGACTCCATCCCAATTACCATCATCTTCTAGATAAACAGTTAAATTACAATAAAACAATCTAATAGCCTCTTAAAACATCATTGTATCCATAATATTATTTATAGCAACTCCAGCCATTTAAGGAATTTTAAAGAATTGTAACACATCTGCATTATAGTTTCTACCCCATCAATAGGAAGATCTTGAAACAAGGTATACTTGTTTGAATGCTTCTAAGATAGATACAAAAACCAATCAAAGGCAGGTCATGCTGGTGGTGCACGACCCTTGGCAGTTCTTGGAGGCATGATGAAGAACTAAAGGAGAGAGAAAGAGGAATAGTAGAGAGAGAAAGCAAGAAGAAGAATGGGTAAAGAGAGATGGTAGGGAGGTGGTGGGAAGAGGTAGAGCAAGATACGATAGAGATAAGAGATGAATCTAGATATTTTTTGCACTAGAGAGAGAGATGTGAGAGAGTAAAGAAAGAAAGAGATAAGAGGAAAAGAAATGAGAGAGGAGAGAGAGAAGAAGATCGTATTTATATACATGTGAAAAACAAGCACCGATGAGCCAATACATGAGATACCAATGAGCCACTATAAATAATTTTTTAAAAAAAGAATCTGTCAAGCCTCAAAGGATACCCTAAACGTGACAGTCCGCCACACTCGATATTTAAACTCAAGTAAGGCAACCTTAGTCTTCCTATGAGTTTGAACATCGGGTGTAAGGCTCACTTTCAACATATAGAGCCATACTTTGCTTCGAAATAGTTTAAGGTGACATACATAGCAACACGAATGTAAATCATAACAGTTACATTTAGATTTATTCTATTACATGATCTAAGAGGCATACCCCCGTCAAAACGTTAAGAGTTCTTAGACTCCCAAAGTTTCTTATGTTATCCTTCAAATACCAATTTAGGAGACTCATTTAGAAGTCTGTGCCTACGTCTAGGTCCCGGCCTCATCAAAAGCTCCTTAATATCCAAGAGCTATACTTGATGATAGCGCTCCTCGGAGATAGCTATAAATATTCATACTGCAACAGGAAACTATTGGGGTATAAGCTACACTGGCTTAGTGAGTGAGAACTTCCAAGATTACATTTATAACACATCATACAAACAAGTGATTAGTCAAGCAAGTGATATGCATCAAACATATGGAATCAACAAATATATGACCAGCCAGAAATCATATGTGGATGGACTTGCGCCCTCCATCCCGGGTTAGCAAATTAACGAATCTTGCGGTACCATGCCGTTTAAGCTCACAGTCAACTTAACTATAAATTCGTTTGAGGATCACGATTAACCAAACTTTATACCGTTTAGGATCACGGGAAACCGAACAAATGCTAATACTCCATCCCTATCGTGTTATGAATGAGTTCAATTTCATCTTCAATTCTGAATAATCAATTATACCAATTCTTTTAAGTGATCAATCAATATCCGCAAACAGTCAATCCTAATTCATCTATACAAACAATAGTTAATCACTCGGCTTCGATATTCTTATATTCCATTTCTCATATCAACAACAACCATACATAGTTCCCATTCATCCCCATCATGCATATCCATTTTATCTTTACCAAATATCTAGTGCAACTATCATTACAATCACATACAATAAATGGAATCGAAAGTAATACTCACTCAGCCATGGTTCGCCGGTCATTTAGTAATAGTAATCGGGTGTTAAGGATTTGTCGGTTTCAAGATCACCTATTAAGGAAGAATACCCTAATAAGTACTTCATCACTTAACTAATCTAAGCTATAAGTTAAAACTAATCAAAATCGTAATTCTCTCTATTTGCGGAAGTTCCGACTTAAAACGGCCATAATTGGTCATTTTAACTCGGAATTTCGCAAAATGTATATCGATTTCTATCTACTTCGAAAGATCTATTTAATTCTAGTATTATTTCCAAGTTTTGAAAAAAATTTAGGTCACGGAACAGAGGGATTAGATCTGATAAGTAACTATTTCCATTTCCGAAAAAGAGTTTTGTACTTATTTGAAATGTATCTATTTGATAATTCAAGTACATATGAAATATGAATGATTTCCTAACATGAATGACATGTGATGAGTTCAATGTATGCATGATCTTGATGATTTTTGCTAAAAGAAAATTTTAGAACTCCTTGATTTTGCAAGACTTCAACAATAACTACTTCTTGAAAATCTAGTTTTCTATCTTTGACATCGCACTAGTGTTTTGGATTTCATTCTTAGGAATTTCTAGTTATCTTAATTAAAATTGAGTTTTCATAACATATACTACCTAAGACCTTCATTTCTACATAAAAATTTGCATTTTTACACTTTGCAAGTATGTTTTCAAATAGGATTTACTCAAAAATCCGAATTTTTAGGAATCCACTTTTTGAATGATTCCTTTGGAAAAAACTTGTGTAATGCATTAAAATTTTAGACTTTACTATACCTACTACCTAAGGACTTCATTTAATACCTAAAAGTTTCAATTTGAGCTTAAATAATAGGTGTTTCCATGGGCAACATCCAAAGTTACGAATTTTACAAGTTGACTACTAACTCAAAATTTTCCATCTTGAATCTACTTCTTGTTTTACACATTAATCTCATCAAAACTCATTTCAACTTATAAAAATCACTACTTAATAATATCTATTACCTATACCCTTCATATTTTCACATAAAACATGAGTTTTAAAGTTGATACAAGGGTTTTTAAAATAGAGCTTTGAAGTCATACGAATTTTTCTTTGAACATTTCTAACAAAAACTTTTCCTTTTTAAGTTCTTTGTCTTTTCTACATAAAGATCCACTAACTACCACATTTACATATACAAGACTAAATCTTTATGAGCATTAATGCATGACAACACAAAATATCAATATGAACATGAATGTCAAGTATAATATGAGTGTCTAAGTGCTAGATCTACTACTCATAGTGCATGAAAAAGAGTTTAAGAACATGAACATATATTTTCATGCAAGATCTCTACTTCTATATGCATGAAAATGATAATATCTCAACCAAAAACTCATCAAACACAAGATCTACTCTTGTGATGGCTTGGTATTCATGTATTAGCATTTTCTTATCCCTAGCAAATGCTCATGGGGATTTAAGGTGAAAACACACATGAATAATCTTGCCATTACAAGATTAAATAGTAAGAAAGCTTGAGAATCATCACCTAAAGATGGATTTGGTGAAGAAATGAAGAAGAAATGAAGCTTGTGTGTATGTGTGAGGGGTAGAGAGTGTCACGGCAAAGGAGGGGAAAGATAGAGAGAGTTTTGTGATTTTTGAACAAATGAAATGAAATGAAGGAGAGAGAAAGTTAAAGATTATTTATATGAAGTGAATTTAGGGTTTGTTTGAAGTAATAAAAGAAGGAAAATAAAATAAATAGAGGGCAAAAAGGGGGGTCTTGCACCGGCCAATGTAGGAGAAAGAGAAAGGGAGAGTTGATTTTATTTGAATTTGTAATTTATGTAATAAAATGTATTAAATGTGATAATTTATTTAAGAGACAAAAATTTCTTAGAAAAGAAAATATAATGAGTGTTTGTAAGGATGTAAAACTAGGGTTTGGGTTGTGTGTGTAGTAGGTTGTACTTGTGAATAGTGATAAATAGTAAACAAGACATTTCCTTTGCCGGTAGTAAAGAAAATACGAGAAAAATGCTATAACTGTAATTTTTATAACCCAAAAAATTATAAAACATGTATTTTTGAATTCCTTATAAAATTTCAGTTCTAAAGAGTATTCCAGAATATTTTTATGAATTTCTAGTTCCAGGGCTCGCTTTTCCATAGAGCAGCTCGGGAAGGCCCGGAATATAAAATTTTTCAAAATCAAAACTTTCTATTACTTAAAATATACTTTAAAACAATAATCCACATTAAATTATTCTATAGAGGTTCTTTTAAATTGAAATCGAGGAAAAGCCGGATCTAGGGTTCATAGGTTTTCTTTTTCAGCTCAACTTATCCGGTTTAGGGTTATGGTTTCCGATTTCTGAAGTTTACTTTGTTACTAGAAAAAATGGGCTTACATATAATCGGAAAAATTATATAACTGATATATTTGGAGTTCCTATAAAATTACGAGTCTAACGGTACTAATATCATATATTTAATATTTCAAATCTTAGGGTATGCTTTTCGAAGTCTATACCCGACCGGGTTTGAAATAGATAGAAAATTCGCTAATCTTATATTTTAAAGCATCCTAGTATTGTTGCGACCTAAACTACACCCTTTACGCATATTCCGACTCCTTGGTTTAGGATTACGGGATTGCCGGGTTTAACCTACTAGGGTTTCTTGGGAGTTGTTGGCTTAGGTTTTTCGGTTGACTTTCCGGTTTAGATCATTGCCAACTTAGAAACTGATGTTTTATGTTTATACAACATGTTAAATTTGAGGAATTTATTTTAAATTTCATTCCTATAAGTATTTAATATTTCTTGGCGCTTTTTTTTTTTAAATTCTTGCATCGGATTTTATTTCTGAAGGTTAATTGTTAGTTACTTTCTTGATAATTTGTTTGTGATTCTATATTACCCGATTTTTATAAGTCAAAGTTAAACATAAAATTTGTCATACGTAATGGCTTTGGGTTTAAAGACTATTAAGTTCTTGTTTTTCTTTTAAGGATTTTCTTTCTCTTCAAGATTAAGAAATTTCTGGATTTGTTCAAGATTTCGGACTAGTTGAAATTCAATTTTAAATTTGGAGTCATCTTGTTAAAGTTTATTTTAAATATTTATTTTGGAATTATTTACTGAAATTTTCCAGGGCTTACAGAATCCCCAGAGACGACCGAGAGCTGGTGCATTATTTTGGGCAAAGCAGAGGTGATTGAGCCTTTGATATTCTTACTGGCCACCTGGTGATTAGGAGATGGCAAGCCAATCTTTGTAGCATAACAAAAATAGATCATTCCAAAATGGGTCATCCAAAAACATATGTATGCATGTATGATATTCATACAGCTTTCATCCCAAAAACAAGTTCTAGATTATCTTGGCTTCATGATTTTAGCATTCATCAATTTTTTATCATGGCCAATTCTCTTCGTAAAGTGTAAAAATGATTCTCACTCAAGGATTTTGTAAAAATATCAGCAATTTGATGGTTTGTGTCGACGAATTACAAGCTGATATCTTTATTTAGAACATGATCTCTAGTGAAATGGTGGCTAATTTTGATGTGCTTGATTCTTGAGTGTTAAATTAGATTTTTTGTTAAATTTATAGCACTTTTGTTATCATAGCGAATTGGAACATGTTCAAACTTTAATCTATATTCTAACAAAGTTTGCTACATCTAAAACTTGTGCACAACAACTATTGATAGCTATATACTCAGCTTCGACAGTTGAAAGTGCAACCAAATTTTGTTTCTTTGAGTGCCAAGATATTAGGGAGTTTCCAAGAAACTGGCATATGTTGTTTATGCTTTTCTAATTAACTTTGCATCCAGTAAAGTCAGTATTGGAGTATCTAAGTAAATCAAAGGAGGTAAACTTTGGATACCACAAGCCAATTTTAATCGTGCCTATAAGATACTTGAACATGCGTTTTACTACATTCAAGTATGATTCTTTTGGGCAAGATTGAAATCATAACAGATATGTAAACCCCCGAATATTTAATAATTCTAAAAAATAATTATAAAAGTTTAAGTATCAAAAATTAAATCCCGAAAATCAACTCAAGATAAAAACCAAATTCTAGACCGAGTCAAAATACTGGAAACGAAACCCTAAAAATCGAATTAAGTTAAAACCTAATTCCAAATAAGAACAAAAAACGATTTTTTTTCTCAATCTTGAGAAAACGAGAACCCTTGAAACAAAATATAAAGTCCAATTACCGGTATAATCAACGTCCGTACGCCGATTAAATAATCTATCCAATTCCTAAAAGGCGAATCGAAACGATAGATCCAAATACCGCTTAACAACGAGATGATAAAATCCTAAATCCTTTAGTAAAATTTTAGAATCACAAAATCCAAATTTTTAACAAAAGTCAAACTGAGTCAACTCATAAACCTAGACTCGGTTAAACGATCTCGAGAACTAAAAACAATTAAATAACCACGAATAAAATAAGATAAACCATAGACGTCGAGTTAGAAATATAAAACGATCAAAACTCAAAAATTATACGGTCTTACGAATAACTCAGTAAAATCGGAAATCAAAACGGAACCCTAAAAGTCAACAAGCCTACAACGAACCCTAGTGTTTAAGATCCGGCAATCCCGCGTTTTCAAACCCTAGAAAACGAAATTAAGTTTATGGCCTAGAATAGTTCGTAATAACATAGGGTAACATAAAAATATTAGATTCGCGAATTTCGAGTGTCCTTCGGACTTAAACGGGGCCGGTTCTCAAAAATCGTGTCCCGGAGCTCGGAATATTAAAAATATTTCGTTTATACCAATAGACTCGTAAAAATACAAGGATTCCAAAAATATTAGTTTTAGAATTTTTTCGGTAGCTAAAAATTACAAATATCGCATTATTACGCGTATTTTTATTACTACCGGTACTTTAATTGTCTAGTCTACTATTCATAGTACTTTTCTACTATTCATTACTATTCATCTATCTCTACTTTTTCTTACACCTATTTCTTATATCTACATACCTATTTTCTTACTTTTTTCATTTCCAATACAACTTTATTCACATCAACTTTACACATTACTTCTTTATTACACAAACAAATAAAACAAATCAATTTCTCTCTCCCTCACATGCCCAAACCGGCGCCTCCCCCTCCCTATTCATCTCTATTTTATTTCTTTTTCAATTTACTTTATTACATCCAAAATTCACTCTAAAAATTCTATAAATACCCCCTTCCTCTTCCATTCTTTCACACAATTCATTTCACTACCAAAACTCTCTCAAAATCTCTCCACAAATTCTCTCTTCAAGAATTCTCTCTACCAAAACTCTCTTTCACCAAATATCCACAAGAATTTCTCTTCATACAATACAACTACCATCCCTCTATAACCACATAACCATACATTCACTACCATCTTCATACCACACAAATACCTTAGGTAAAAATTTCTTTCAACCATTTATCTATTCATGTCATGTAACTTAGCATGACTATGGTGTTGTTTTGAAACTCACATGAGTAGTAAAAGCAACAACATGCTCATGTTTTGTTCTTGTACATAAGCTTCCTATTTTATTATGTTGTTATTATTATTGTTATTATTACTATATAAAATTATGTATACTATGTATATATATTTATTTAGAGCATATAAGCTCAATTGTTATTTATTTACATTCAAGTTATGCAATTTATTTATTTTATGCAATTATTAAGACTAGTCTTAGACTTGTCCATATCAAGTCAAAACAATCTTTTATTTATTTTCTTTAATCTTTTGGGACTAGTCCATTCTTAGTCCCGGAATGCCTTGATGAAGCTAAGGCTCCAATACTTGACCGGGATTCCTTGATGAAGCTAAGGTTCCCAATACTTGATATTTTATTTTTCTTGCTTATTATTTATTTCTAGTATTTTCTTATGTTCTTATTTCTTTATATGCTCATGATACTTGCATTTACAAAATGCTAATGTCTCAACTAAATCTAAAAATAAGAATTTTACTTTACTTAATGAACTCAAAGCTAAGTTTTTAATTATATGATTTACCACAAAAACATGAAGTTATTATCAACAACCTAGAAATAGAATAATACAAATTTTCTCAAGTTTTCCTAAATAACAAAAATAGTTTTATCAAGAAAACATAAGAAATAAATATTTTCTTTGTATATTATGTAATATAATATTAAAAGTTTTTACAAAAAACTCAAGATTTAAACTCTTTTAAACTTCGAAATAAAACTAAGAAAACAAACTAGTTTTCAAAGTTAAGATAAATTCATAAGGTGATGAACCCACTTAGGAAAAATAATGAATTTCAAATTTCTAAAAAGAAGGAACTCATTTTCAAAAGAATATAAATAGATTAAACAATAAAGGATTTTATCAATAAAAGATGATTCTTTTCAAAAGAGATGAAAGAACAAGTTTTGGAAAGTAAAAGCTTATATTTTAGAAAGGAATATAAGAAAGCAAGACTCCTTTTCTAAGACCATCTTAAATAAACAAATTATGAAAAGGTTTTCGACAACTTAATATACTTTTGATAAATTAATCTTTCATCACTAGAAATGAAATTTATGAAAGACTAGGGTTAAAGGAAAATTTGCTTGTTTTGGAAAAAGGAATTAAGGAAATAAAATAAAAATATACTCATTATAATGAAACTATAAAGTTTCTTCCAAATACTTGAAAAGGAACTTATTAAGATAAGTTTTAACACTTTAAAAAGAATTGTTTTATGAAATAAATTGTTGAGACACTACCATTAGAAAATTTTGCATATAAAGTGAGCTTAGCTATATACTAGAAATATTTATCAAATATATGTTCATAATTATATATATATGTATTTACAAAAGGATTTTTCTTTAAGGTAAAGATGAGTTAGAAAACGGATCTGCAAAAGATTGGAAATTTTCGTTTTAAATCTGTACCTAATGTTTTCGGAACCCAAATGACCTTTTATGACCAAGATAAGTTTAGAAATGGATAGATCTTTTCGAATAGGTAGAAAACGGTATATTATATGCGAAATTCCTAGTTAAAATGAGTAAGTTATGGCCATTTTAAGTTGGAATTTCCTCTTATACGATTTTACCGCGATTTTAAGAAAAGTTTAGAATCTCCTAGAATAGAAATTTCATGAGAGACTTATCCCGGGTATTTCTTTTGTCTAGGTGACGAAAGATACGAGATCACCCTATCCAAGGATTACTACGACTAAGAAGATCGCAAAATGGACGAGTGAGTTATTCCTCCTAATTTCGTTACCTTGCTTGTGCTTGTAAAGTAGTAGCATTAGTATACTAAGAAAAGATAAAAATGGATATATTTGGGGAATTCAGGATTATGTATATGTGATTCTATGTTCATGTATGAAATGAGAATTAAGAATATCGCAACATCAAACTGCTTGTTTAAATAATTTTGTTTACTTACTTGTACGATTGATTATTGTTTGCTAAGTTGATTGATCGCCCCTAATAAACCTTAATAAGGTTTGGCTTAAGAAAACTAAAACGCTCACGCATAGCATCCATCGAGTCACATCTATTTCGGAAGGTTGCTACTCCTACGTGTAGAGTTGGATTGGCTGTGATCGTGCGGTGCCACGGGCCATGTTCCTTCCTGGAGAATCCAAATCGCTCGGGGAAAGCGACTCTAGGTCCGGAGCCGAGCCAACCGAACGCTGTGGGTGAGGACTTGGGAACTAGCAGTAGAAGGTCGAGGACCTTCAACCCCGATTCCCTAACCTTTGATACAGAGGGGTAAATCCATTCTACATATGGTTTCCGGATGACTATATATATTTGGGAAATCATGTGGTTGTTGCATTGATTGCATAGCATTTGCGTGTAAATCTAAATGAACTTGTTTGAATTTATGGTGCGAATGAAAATGAATATCTCACTAAGCTAGTTGTAGCTTATACCCCTATAGATTTGCTGAAACAGGTATACCAGTGGCTTAAATTGAGGATCATGACATTAAAGAAGTCATGGATGGATGGTTAAGCTTCTACGAAGGAAATGGGATCATAAGATGAAGTAATGTTGTAAGGATCTTTATATGAAAATGACCTATATGATAAGTGATGTATATTTATTTGAAGTAGGATATGCCTCTAAGAATTGAAATGCAATATGTATGTTTTATGATAAGTATTCTCTTTGCCTTGGTACTTATTTATTATCAATATAAATTGCACTACTTCGATGCGTTCTCTTGGATTGTGATGTACCTTGTACATGATATGGAAGCCTTTGCGTGACTAAGGTAGTCATTCCTAAGCTTTAGTATTGTGTACGGCGGACTGCCACGTTTAGGGTACCCCTCGGAGCGTGACAAGATACATACACCGAGAACATGATATTAGGTCTAGAAGCTGTTAGATATAACAAACTATCTATCATGCCTTTATAAAGCTATTCACAAACATTTTTCCCACTTTCATCTTTTTTCAAGTTTTACATTGTGCTCATAGGTATAGATCTTGTTGTGCAATTATCCATTTCGAATATTTTCAAAAGTTCTTTGATATATTTTGATTGATTTATGAAGGTTCCATTTTTAGTTTGCTTTATTTGAAGACCTAGAAAATAATTGAGTTCATCTATCATGCTCATTTCAAATTTGTTCTACATGGATTCAACATATTCATTGATAAGACTCATGTTAGCAGCTCCAAACACAATGTCATCCACATAGATTGCACAATCAATGTATCTGACTTGTAATTTTTAATAAAAAAGATTTGTTTCAATTTTTCCTCTAGAAAAACTTTTGTTTAAAAGAAAGCTACTGAGTCTTTCATATCAAGCTCTAGGAGCTTGCTTAAGACCATGAAGGGCTTTGTTTAATTTGTAAACATGATTAGGGAATTCATTATTTTCAAAACCTATTGGTTGCTCTGTATATACTTCTTCTATTATAAAATCATTTAAGAAAGCACTTTTGACATTCATTTGAAAAAGAGTAAAGTTCTTAAATGCAACAAATGTTAAAAGTGTTCTAATAGCTTATAGTCTAGCAATCTAGGCAAAGGTTTTATCAAAATCTATGCCTATTATATCCCTTAGAAACTAATCTAGCTTTATTTATGCTTCATCTAGTTTGTTTCTATAAACCTACCTGGTTCTAATAACTAGCCTACTATCAGGTCTAGGAACAAGCTCTAAACTTCATTTCTTGTGAACTAATTTAATTCTTCTTGTATAGTTTATATCCAAAAGTCATTTTTTAAAGCTTCTTATGTATTTTTAGGCTCAATTTGGGATAGAAAGACTAAATTACTCATATTTCTTAGGGAAGATCTTATTTATACCTTATTAGTAGGTTTCCCTATTATTAGATCTTTAGGATGTAATTTTGCATATTTCCATTCTTTAGGAAGATCATTGTTAATAGATTCATGCATAACATCCTTTTTATGTTCATTTTCTTCTTTATCTTTATTTTCAAGAGAAAACTTATCCAAATCAGCACAGACAACATCCACATTGTAAATCCTTGAAATTTTGATTAATTTTAAGCTTAATTTTAGAATTAAAAGTCAATCGAAAACTCTAAAGGTTAACAAAAGACTAGTACAAACCCTAGAATCTAGATCCGGCAATCCCGTATTCTTTAGCCCCAGAAAACGAAGTTGAAATAATTAGTGATAATAGTTCATAATAATATAAGGAAACGTAAAAATATCATATTCGTGAATTTCGAGTATCCTTTGGACCCAAACGGGATCGCTCTCGAAAAGCATGTCCTGAGGCTCAGAATAGTAAAAATATTCCGATTACACCATTGGGACCGAATTAATACAAAGATTTCAAAAATATCAGTTTCGTAATTTTTCGGTAACTAAAAATAACAGATATTGCATTTATATGAGTATTTTCTTTACTACCGATATATTATTAGTTTTGTTTACTATTCATTGTCATATACTACTATTCATCTATTTCTACTTTACCTTACAACTTATTCTTACTACCTATATACCTATTTTTCTACTTTTTTCATTTTCAATACACCTTCACATCTTTATTACTTTTTATTATAAAACAAACAAAATAATCCACTCTCTTTCCCCCTTCAATAGTGGCCGACGCTGCCCCCTTTCTCTTCCAACTCAATTATTTTTCTTTTTCAATTTATTTTATTACATCTACTTTTCACCTCAAAATTTCTATAAATACCCATTTCCCTTTACTTCTTTTACACCATCTTTACACCTAACAAAACTCTCTCAAATTCACTCCACAACTCTCCCCACAAAAATTTTCCTCCACCAAAACTCTCTTTCACCAAATACTCACAAACTATCCCTCTAATACACAAACCATCTACCATTTCTCACTTACCACATACTCATACATCCACTACCTTCTTCCTACACCATAAACACTTTAGGTAAAACTCCTAATCTTATTTTATTTACTCATGTCATATAACTAGCATGACCATGATGTTGTTTTGAAACTTACATGAGTAGTAAAAGCAACAACATGTTCATGTTTTGTTATTGTACATGAAATTCCAATTTTACTATGTTGTTATTATGATTATATATATGTTGATTTTAATGATATTATTGTTGTTATTATGCTTTAATCTAACACTATGTATATTATTAAGTACATGTATATCTATATTTTTAGAGCCTAATGCTCACTAACTATCTCTAACTTGCTTATTATATTGCTTGGTATGTTTTTGTTATATTTTCATATTCTCATACTATATATTCAAGTCTATGCATGAACATATTGATGTTGTCTCCTAAGATTTTCTTAAATAAAAAGAGAAATTGAGAGTTCTTTTCCAAAATAAATTTTGTCATGTAAGAATTGATTTTTCCATAAAAACTTAGGAATTTATCTTAGCAAATCTTTTCCAAAAATTTAGAGGAGTTCATCATAAGTTTTTAGTAACCAAAGAACATAGGAATTTTTAGATAATACATAAAGTAGATATATCATACATACACTTTACAAAAACATAAAGTGAAAAAGTTTTCTTTGTAAGTTAAAATTTCAAATCCTTGATTAACAAAAAATTTACCAAACTTCATTAAGAAAGTTTCACAAACACTCTAAAATATCAAGAAATAGACTAGTTTGAAAAATCACCAAGAATGTTTCTATTATAGGAATAAAATGTTCTCAAAAAAATAAAATTAGTAAACAACATAGGAAATTATTTTAATTAAGTGAAATAAACTTTAGGAAAAGTTAAGAAAATATAAAGTTTGATAAATTTTAACTACTCTCAAATAGTATTTAGATACCACCCTCTCAACCTCTAGAAATTAAGTAATAGGAAACTTAGAAAGAGAAAAATCATTTCTAGAGAAACTTGAAAGACTAAGGAAATAAAATTAAAAAGAGAAAATACTCACTTAAAATAATTGAAGAAATTTTTCTAACAAGCTAAATGGAAATTTTCAAAGTTTTGTTTTTCCAATTTCTAAGAAAACATTGCTTTTACAAAAATCATGGTAGAGACAACTTCATTAAATTTATGCATGTGATATGAGTCAATATATATATTCTTAAGGATTTTTCCAACTATAACAATATATATGTTTTGGTATAAGTATTTTTGGATAAAAAAAAGTTTGTAAATTTAAGTTTTGAAAACTAGAATTTTCATGGTGAATTTGTACCATACGGTTTTGGGACCCAAACAATCTTTTATGATAAAAATAACTTTAGAAATGGATAGATCTGTTCGAATTGGTAGAAAATGGTATATTATATGCGAAATTTTGAGTTAAAATCCACAAGTTATGGCCATACGGATTTTACCGCAACTAGAAAGTAGGGTTAGAAGTTTTGAATAGAAATTCCATAGAATACTCATTTTGGGTTTTCCTTTGATTAGGAACCAAGAAGGAGGATGTATACTACCCCGAGGACTACTTCGACTAAGGGAGTATCATCATAGCCAAGTGAGTCTACTTCCCTTATTTTTTATGCTCATGCTTGTGCTTGTAAATTAGTTGCACTAGATTTAAGAAAAGATAAAATTGAAGATTCATGTGTTTATAACATGTTGAAAGAATATTAAGCATATTGAGCCACAAATTGTTTGTAATAAATTGTATGTTTATTAGCATGTTGAAGTGTCTGAAATTGGTTAGTCACTTGCAAGAAATTGAAAAATAATAGCTAGGCTCTAAATAAAAGTTGATACATGCACTTCATAAGTTGAGTCGCATTGCATTTGTTATTGTACAATTGGTGGGACAAGTGTATGATAGTGGTGGTAGACATAACTGGTTTATTATGTATATGGCGAGTAAGAGCTGGTAAAAACTACATAAATTGATGGCTAGTACGAGCCGACAATAACTACATGTTTTTTATGGCGAATAGGAGCCGGTAAGACCTGTAAAAATGATTTTTAAAGAAATGATGGCCATAATGGGCCGGAATATCTAATCCCAAGTGAAGGGCGTAATTCATTCAACATATGATTCCTAGAAAATCATATGTCTTGTATGCTCACGTGCTTGTTGCATCCCATTTGCTTGTGTAATAAACTTGGTTGTTATTTTGTTTTAAGTGTGAATATTGGGATTATACTCACTAAGCCCATATAGCTTACATCCATATAGATATTTGTATTCATAGGAACACCTGTTCTTATACCCGAGGTCTCGTCATATCAGCGTAAGTTTTCTTTTGGGAGTTTTGAAGGAAATCTACTAGAAGGATTAGAATAGAATTCCTTTAAAATCTTTTAATGTAGTATTTAAGTTATTGGTAAAGACTATTAAGTATTTCGATCCTTAGAGTTTTAGCGGGGATATGCCCCTAAGAATCATGTAATAGACTTTTAATTGTTATTATTATGAATTATCTTTATTTCTAGATTCTTGTATGTCCAATATTACTTGCTTAGGCCACACTTCCCAAAAGCATCTTCTATTACCGTGTTAGATGCCTTACATGTAATACTGGGATTTTCACGTGACTAAAGTAGTCATTCTTAAGTCTTGATATTATATATGGCGGACTAACACGTTTAAGGTACCCCTCGGGGTGTGACACACATCATCACTTGAACATAGATGAGGCAAAGAATCATCAAAAGCAACATGAATAGATTCTTCTACAACTAAGGTTCTCTTATTAATCACTATCTATGCTTTACTAGTTAAAGAGTAACCTAGAAAAATGCCTTCATCACTTTTAGCATCAAATTTAACCAATTGTTCTTTTCCATTGTTCAAGACGTAATATTTAGTACCAAATGAATGAAAGTAAGAAATGTTAGGTCTTTTCCCTTTCTAAAGCTCATAGGGGGTTTTCTTAAGAACTAATCTTATGAAAACTCTATTTGATATATAACATGCAATGTTTACAACTCCAGCCTAAAAGCATTTAGGTAAGTTGTTTTCACACAATGTGGAGCTATTTCAATTAAGGTTTTGTTTTTCCTTTCGGCTACACTATTTTGTTGTGGAGTTCTAGGTGAAAATATATATATATATATATATGTTCAATTTCATATTTACTATAAAAACTATTGTTTTTATAATTTTCAAATTCTCCCCCATGGCTACTTTGGATAGACACAATGTTGAGACTTTTTTTCATTTTAAACTTTCTTACAATATTTAAAAAACATATGGTTTGTTTAGTTTTTAGATGCAAGGAAGAAAGTCCATGTATATCTAATGAAGTCATCAATAATAACTAAGGTATTTTTTGCCTCCTAAACTTAGAGTTTAAGTAAGACCAAATAAGTCCATATGCAATAGTTCTAATGGCCTAAAAGTGGACATATCATCCTTAGAATTAAAAGAAGCCTTAGTTTGCTTTCCTTGTTGACATGTTTGATAAATCTTGTCCTTTTGAAAATTTATTTTTGCCAAACCTTTGACAAGAGTCCTTTTAACAATTTTTGAAATTATATCCATACTAGCATGTCACAATATTTTATGGCATAGCCAACTATTGTCATTTTGAGAGTATAGAAAAGTTTCATTTAATAATGTGAAATCATTTAGATTGATTTTGTAAATATTGCTTTGTCTATATCCTTCAAAATAAGCTTGATTATTGTCAATTCTTTCAATAGAATATTTATTGGTAAGAAATGTTACTCTAAAACCATTATCATACAATTGACTTACATTAAGTAGATTATATTTTAAATCATCAACCAACAGTACATTCTTAATAATTAAATCTTTGCTCACAAGAATGATACCTTCACCAAGAACTATTAACTCATGATTGTCTCCAAAGTTAACATTCCCTTGATCCTTCAAGTCCAAAGATGAAAAGCTGGAAGCATCTCAAGTTATGTGTCTAAAGCAGCTGCTATCTAAATATCATTTGTTGTTTCCATTTGAAGATTCCTACAAAACAGATGATTATTTTTTTTTTTGTACCCATTTGAGCTTTGGTCCTTTTTGGTAAGTGTAATAAGGATTTTTCTTTTAGGAACCTAAATCAGCTTGCTTTTATGATTCAAATGCATGTTTCTTCTTATTGTACAATTATGTATAATATGACCAGATTTGCTACAGTAATTGCATGTTTCATGGGTGACTTTTAAAAAACGAGTTTTACAGGTCTTGCAGCCACTTTCTTTATTTTGGGCAATTCCATAGTTATTTGAATTACATCTTGATTTCTAAGAAGTGCGTTCAAATTCTTTTTTTCCATTGGTGAACTTGGCTATAATTGCATTTGAATCATCTAAGTTAGCTTTCAATAGAATATTTTCATTTCTTAAATTTTCTAGCTCCTTTAAGATTTCATCACTACTATTACTAGCACATGCAACATTATTATTATTTATGGTTTTAATTTCAAGATCAAGCAAGTCATTTTCAATTGTTAATTTTTAATTGATCTTGCTTAACTCATCATTTTTGCTCTTTATCTTCTTACACTTATTATTCATCTTTTTATTTTCTAATTTCAAAATCTTTATTTCTTCATGCAGCTTTTCATTTTCTATTTTAATCCCCTCATGCTCAATTCTAAAATTATCTAATTCTTCTCCTACTTCCATAATTAGTATTTTAAGCATGTTGTTCTTTTTCTTTAATTTTATTAACTTATTGCATACTTTGTCATACATTGCACACATCTCATCGTAAGAGGGGGAAGATGAAGAACTTACATCATCATCCAACGCCATGAAAGACACGTTCTCATCTGAATCACTCGAGTCATCATCACTCAAAGTGGCTATGAGAGTTTTTGAAATACCTCAAACCCTCACCTAGTTAAATTAGAGGCGGTTTAATTAAATAATATAATAGATGGTTAATTGTGAACATAGTTAGATAGTTTAGATGAGTAAAATAAGTAAATAATAGAAAAGAAATAGACAATTGATTAATTAAATAAGTAAATAGGTTAAATTGAGATTTGAGAATTTATATATTCTTTCAAAAAAGTCTATTTTCTTCAATTATCAATTCAATTTTGATTTTATTTAAATTCCTTTTCCTCCAAAATTCGAATTCTTAAATCTCAAAATGAACATTTTAAATGTTTTGTAAACTCTTAAACCCTTGGATTTTAGTTAGCTTCCATTTTCATAAACATTATAATTTTTGAAATCAATTGCTAGTTTAAAAAAGCCAGTTATCAAATCTAAACTCAAATTAGATATTAGGTTATTGTAAAGTAAACTTATAGATTATGTTTTAAATTTAATTTTTTTATTTCTACAATATAGATTCTCAAATTATTTTTTAATTAGTTTCGATCCTTAAAACAAATATTAGAAAAGTTTAAATCTAATATCCTATATTAAAAATCTCTTTAAATTTATATAATATATATATATATATATTCATCTTTCCCTTTGTCTTTTCTTCCACATGTCTCTCTCTCTTTTCTGCTCCTTTCTTCTTTTTCCTTCTATGTTTTTCCTTTTCTTCTTCTCCTTCTTCTCTTTTTTTCTTCAAAATCAAAACACAAATCTCAAGCTCAACAAGATCATGAGAAAATCAAAGGTAGAAAAACAAGATAGACGATAGAAATCATGCAACAAACCACTTCAAGATCTTAGAAGAAGTAGTGGTAGAAGGATCAAGATGTGTGATTTATCTAAAAAGATAAGTTTAGTTGTAAGTGTTTGGATAAATGAAATGAAGGAATATGATATGGGTATATACATAGAAGTGTTTATAGGTTAAGATTATACATGATTATGTTGGTAACAAGATGATTTTGTTGATGTATGGTGAAACCAAGTAGTTAAAATTTGAGTAGAAGATAAAGGAAAAACAAAGCATAATCTCCTTGTTCATCACGGGTGTGATATGACCCGTGATGCATGCGAAGAAGGAAATTAGGGGTGATCAAGGGCATGACAAGAACCGTGACCTCCTCGGATTAAAATCTAAAGCAAGATAACAAGCATAATTTAACATGTGATGAATATGACGGCCTAGATCACTACCATGATAAAGGGTGTGATCTCTCTTATCATGATTTTCAAATGTCATGGCCTATATCGCGACTGTGATGAAGGGTATTATATCCTTATTACGGGTGTAACAAGGCACGTAATGCCCATCACGACCTCCATCATGGGCGTGAAGAGGCCAGTGATGATGATCACGGCCCCTACGATGAGCGTGATCCTTGCCCTAATGTTATTCATAAGATGAAAAAGAAAGAAAGATAAAATGACATGTTAGTGTTTGTATAATTAGGAATGAGTTAATGAATTAATAGCATTAATAATTATCTTAGGTTAACATAGTTCCAAAGTATGAAATGAATTTAATTAGTAAACTTAAGTTCAACTTGACTAAATAGACTTTAATGAGCTAAAATGAATTAAATTGATTAAGTTTAATCACCTTGGCTTAGTAATTGAATTAAATGATCAACTCTAATCAATTTGTCGAAATTTAAGTTACAATGGATATATGATAATTACTTAGGATAATTGAATATGACCTAATAATTTATTTAAAAGAGCAAGTTTAATTAATTTGATTAAGACTAAGATAATATGGGCTTAATGAGCTGTAATTGGCTTAGATCAAAATGATAGGTTAAACCTTAAATAATGAGGAGTATATAATTTCTAAAATATGTTAGACCAAGGCATTGCTTAATAAAAGAAAATTTGAAAGATATGTCCTTTCAAATAGAAACGTAAAATGAATGTTTAATATGAAAGTTGATGTAAGTTAATAGATAAATGAGTTGCTTATATAGGTCAATTTCTTAAACATATATTTGCTTCTAAATCTACCCTATGGTCTATCTCTTGATTCTTTTGGATTGTTGTCACGCCTCGAGGGTACCTAGTAGTAGCAAATAAGCCATACTTGAATGCTATCACTAGTTTACCTTTGGAGAGTGGCATATTTTTCAAATAATAAAATCTTTTAGTTGCTTAGATAAGAAAGGATAAATACATATAAGATATAAATTAGTGAATAATTGTCATCATAAGTAGAGAATACCATAAAGATATTACAGACCATATAATCTTTCTATAAATCTCCAAATACATAACAGAAAATCCATATACTAACTAATCTATACTTGGAATCACAGGAAGCGACTTATCTCAATTTGACTCATGAGTATCCAATTCCTACGTTCTTACCAAGACTATACTCCTGGATGTAACTAGCCACGGTCGTAGAGTAAACTTAAAATGTCTTTAGGAATGTGAACGAAACCAAGAGCTCAGTGAATAACTAGACATATTATACATCAAACAAGTTTATTAATAAATCATATGTAATGCAATCAATCAAACATATGCTCAAATACTAGCTTGGATGATCTAGAATCCAAACAGGAAAAATATTTACGCCCTTTTTTCAGGATTAAAGAACCATTACTTTATGACCCACCTACCTAGGAGAGACTAAGTTTACAGAAAAATCAACAATTTCTCGTCTTAGCGTTATCACTTTTAGCTTAATAAAGTTTTAACTTACCATTTCTTGTATCAATCTTTAGAAACTCCCTAAGTATTAATCATTTCAAAGCAATACTACGGGCGACATTCTTCGTTGCCACATAGTTCTCGTAGAACCGACGGAACAAAAAAAACTTTGGAAGAACTAACACTTTAGAAAAACCAAGCATTAACAAAGAATCGAAATATTAATACGTAACATGTTGTCACCCTTTTTATATATGCAATAATGGAGTATGTACGATGCATGACCATGTTATTTAATAAGTCAATAATTCTTATTCAGATTTATGGTGATCATACATTACACACAATAATCATCATACGATAGTATTATCACTTTTATTAACTCGTTTTAGCCTCACAAACAATCAGCTCAAATCAAAATTCATTCTCATCAGGCTTTTTCATAACAACTGTATTATTATCTTTACATTACATATGCTACTAGTTACACGTACAAACAGTATAATAAATATGAATTACTCACTTGCTCATATTGGCTGGTCGTAATAATCGGCCGGAATGTCCTTTATAGTATCAAAATCACCTGGATGAATGCAAATATTCATCAATAAGGCATGAATTATATAACTAAACTTCTATGAGTGTCTAAGTGTCCTATATTGGTATTTGGTTTTGTTTTCATTACTATATTGGTCCTTTATTGGTCTTATGATAATCAATTATTATTTAATATTTATTTTCATTTTTCTTTTCTTGATCTTGTTGGATGTTTATTAATTTTTATTGGGTAGTCGTAGAATTTGTATTTAGTAGACTGATATTTTTATCATTGCTATTATCGCTATTTTGATATCATTCTTTTAGTTAACATATTATGGTAACTAGTATTTATTTCTTATTATTTAGTTTTGTCGTGTTTCTCTTAATCTACTTTATATAATTATTTTGTCATTTTTAGATATCACATTTATTCATAAATTAAGCTTATTTAGATTTCCATTCTTATATATCTATCTATATAAAACAAATTTTTAACAATTATTGTTGCTAATAACAATAATATTTTCCTATAGTTTTTAGAGTTTAATACTCCTCAAATATTAAACCTATTATTATTATTTTAAATATTTTGTATTTATTTATTTACTTTGAAAAAAGTATTTTTGTTTATGTATATAATATATGTTTATTATTTATATATATAATATGTTTGTGGAAAACAGATTTCACGCAAGAAAATTATGCATATACGTCGGCTTTAACACTGCCAGCGTTCTTATGTTTTACATGTTATTTTGCATCAACGTACGCTGGTAGTAGGCTGCCTGCTTTACAACGTACGCTAACTTCTATGTTGCCGGCATAGGATTCAAGTTTGTCGGCATTCATTCATTTTACGTGAAAATAAAATTTATGTAGTTTCTGTTTCAGTGTAAGGCGTCTTAACACCGCCGGCCTAACCATGTACGCTGCCGGGGTTGAGCATATACACTGCTGGCATAAGGGCAGTGTTGACACTATTCATCATCTTCTCCGATTTTCTTCAATTCGAAACTTAATTTTCCTTTAACATATGTGTATTATACTTGTATTAAAGCTTCTCCTAAGTGTTTCTCTACATTCTATATGTATCATACATGATATATCAATACATATTACTTCTTTAAATCATCATTCAATCTAGTTTTTAACTTCTATAAAGATGATAGCATTATATAAGGGTTAGGGTCGAGTATTACCTTATTTGAGCTGATTTATGGGTGCTAAACTCTCCTCCAGAGGTAGATTCGAACCTAGGGTTAATAATAACATGGTTTAAGCTTTTGTTTAACATATAGCTAACATAGAAACGAATTTACTTATTTACCTTTGTTCTTTTCTAAGCTTGTATGGATATCTTATGAATTTGTATTTGTAAGTGTTATATGGTGGGGATGTGGATGAATTTTGAGCTGCTACTGACGGAGTTTAATGGCTGTCAAAGTTGTGATTTTTGGTGAGTTCATCAAGAGTTGTATATATATATATATATATGGATGAAGAAGAAAGAGGCAACTGCAATTTGGGTCTACAAGAACAATTTTTCCACCGAATTTAGCTTTGTTTGCATGTATCCTTCATGCATTAATTGAGTTAGCTCATTTAGCCTATTTTCATTAGCTTTCTCAATTTCTTCTTTGACTAATATTGTCCAATTTGGCTCATTTTGTCTCAAGAATACAGCTGGGGAAATTAGAGAAGATTTCAACCACATATTAGGCACAATTTGCACCGAATTGTGCAAATATTAATATAATAATATTTAATTAATTGATTAAATTAGTTTTATGATAGTTTATTAAGTTAAACTAATATAAATATGACAATTATTCAGGAGTTTTATCTTCAAAAATTTATTTAGAGTTCTACAAATTTTCTAAATTATTATTGAGTTCAACTTTGGGTTTAAAGTTTATGTGGTAAATTCTTTTTAGGGTTTTATCTCACTCGATTAGGATTTTCTAAGCTAAATAGGCCAATTTTTGTTTTAGGCTCTAATAGCTGAAAAATACTCTAATTAAAACAATGGTGTGATCCAAATATTTATTTGAAGTCCAAATTATGAGTTATACATATATTTATGTTTTATTATGTATTTATAATCTAAATGGTTCATCCATAAATTATCATTTTTTAACTATAAGCTTAGTTGGTTATTTACTCTTTATCGTATTTCAAATCTTAATTAAATTATTCTTATATCTTGGGTTTTTGATTCCTACCATGAAATCTTATTAGTAGTATTTAATATTATCTAGGAAACTTTGTTTTAGCGTTTGAAATTATTTATAGGTTCATCACTACATGTGGTTTTATTCTAAAGGCTTTTGTTGAATCTTCTATTAATATTCTATTTTCTATTTTTATATTCTCATCTATTTCTATTTGTATGGAAAAAAAATCTCGAGGTTTACAATTGTGGACATCATTTAAAGGTACGCAGTGACTTATGTATTGTATGTTAGGATAGGCATCCTAAATGAATCAAAACTTAAAGACAGCTTAATAACTAATGAGTGTTGCTTGTGTTTGTGCCGTTGAATCCAGTTTGGGGAGCGGTAACCTAGTCCTGAGGGGCATGGTAGTTTAAGCACTTAGGCCATCCTTTTACCATGATGTAATGGTATATAATGAGGTAATGACAATTCATAAGTGGCTCAGCAGGTAGCTGATAGGGCAAACGGTATCGATGTAATGTTTACTTAAGCTTGTAGGGAAATACCATGACGTTGTTCACATTTATGGGAACGATTGAATTAAAATCAAGTTATGGACAGTAAAGATAGGTAACGATTGTAAACCCTAAATGAAACTATTTTCTTTTAACGTTATGTAGGAGATATAGGTATTCAGGTTGCCTATATCAACCTTCTGAGTAGCTGCCGTTACTCAGGACCCCAGTTCCCAGGATTGTTTCGGAGTGTGAGTACTCTAGTGTTGATTTGGTTATTTTAATTTAAAGATAATAAATTATTGTTGTTTCATTGTATTTAGTTAAGCTCATATGTCACTTCGTGTGTGATTGTGTCACTGTGTACTGAGCTTCGGCTCATTGTTATTGTTGTTGTCTTTTTTCAGGTATTGTGATGACAATGATTGATGATGATAATGTTAGTGATAATGATGTTGATGATAAATGAATTGGATATGGGCGATCTTGGAGATATGAGAGGAAGAGTAAATTGAAGTAAGGCGTTGGATTATTTGTATTGTTTAATTTTGTTTAAAGAACAAGACTTATCTTTAAAATTTGTTATTTTTCTTTAAGGGCTTAGTTGAGAAGCCTATAATTTGTAATAAGGTTTCAAAACTTTATTTAAGTGAAAGTTCTCCTATTTGCGTGAGTGGAAGCTAGAAATGTTTTTATTTGGATCATTTTTCTATCCCAAATCCAGTTACTTTTATAATGTAATTGTATGATTTTAGAAAATAAAATTGTTAGCAATGTTCAACATAAGCGAAATTCTTTTAAAGGAAGCCTAAGTGTGTAATACTTGAAGTATTATACGTGGCGGTAATTGCCTTAATTAAATTTGAGGGCATTACAATTTCCTTTCTGAATCCCTTGGATGCTTTCTTGAGTAGTGGACAATACTACTGGATATGTCTAGGTTTGTGGCATTTGTAATATGTTATCACATCCTTCTTTTTCTATCTTGATGAGCTATTATCATCATCTACTCTCTTTGTCTTGTTATTGGGCCTCATGAACTTCTTAAGCTTTTTGGCCAACAAGACAAGTTCATCATCATCATCATCATCATCATTGTTAAAATCATGACTTGTAGCTTTTATAGCAATGGCCTTCCTCTTTGATTCCTCTCCTTGCTTCTTAATGAGCTCATGTATTTTGAGTGCTCCAAGGAGTTCATCTTTGCTCATGGCATTCAAGTCTCATTCTTCTTTAATAGCTATTCTCTTTACTTCCTATTTCTTAAGCAGTGATCTGAGGAGTTTAGAATTTATTTCCAAATTAGTGAAGTTCTTCCCAAGTACACTCAAAGGATTTATATTGTTGATGAATTTATTATGCATCTCATATAAAGTTTCGTTTGAAAGCATTTTCAAATTTTTGAACTGTCCACACAAAAGACTTATTTTTGTATCTCTTACTCTTGAAGTTCCTTTATAAGTTTTTTCTTATTCATACCATATTTCTTTAGCTAATTTACATGTACATATTCTATTAAAATCACTTTCATTCACCCCACAATGCAATATATTCATAGCTATTTCATTTAAATCTAATCTTTTCCAATCTTTTTCATTATCAACTTTTTCTTCTTTTCCTTCTATAGTTAAAGGTCCATTTTCTATAGCATTCCATATTAACTATTTTGAGCTTTTAAAAAAATATTCATTCTACACTTCCAATATGGGTAGTTATCCCTACTTAGAAGATGTGACCTATTTATAGCTTGACCTTCTAATAAGCCTAGTGCATTTGATATCATGATCTTTACTCTATATGCGATTAAGCACAAAAAATAGAGATGAGGCTTTGATACCAAATGAAAACACACTAGAAAATACTCAAAAAGAGCGTAAATTGAATATTTTTCCTAAAATGCATGAACAGTTAATTTTTTTTGCAATAAGATCAAATTAAACTTCAAATGCAACGAATGTAGTTGTAACAAATTATAAAGAGAAATATAAAAGAAATAGGGATAGAAAATTTGAGCCCAAATTTAATGTGGAGTTTGGCCCACTCTCTACGATCCACAAATGCCTCAAACTGAGGACTTCAGAACCACTTTATTGATTCTGTCACGCCCCAAACTGTACCCTAGACATGACAGTCCGGCACATACAGTATTAAAACTTAAGAATAACTTCCTGAAGTCATGCAAAAGCTTCAATACCATATGTAAGGCGTCTATCACAACAATATGAGACACCAGTAGGATGTGTAGCTCGAGATAGTAAATATAGCATATAAGAAATCAAGATAAATATCTAACTTCAACATAATAAGAAATAGTCCTTACATCATCTTGGGGGCATTTCCCTGATAAATCTCTAAAGAACATAATATTATATTAGGCTTTCACATAAGAAAACAATACTAAATCCAAAAGATATTAATAGATATCTAGCCTAAGATCTTTAAAGGATTTTCAGAAGCTTCCCAAAACATAATCCCACTCGGGAATATGAAGTCCTCGAGCATAAGAGATATTAGTCATATTTCAACAAAAGTATATTGGAGTATAACCTTAACTAGCTTAGTGAGAGTATTCCTAGATTAACGTACTCATAGCAATAATTTCAAACAAGCTATTAAACAAACATATGAATGCATGAAGCAAGTGAACAAGTAATACATATGATCTACTGGAAATCATATGTTTTGAATGGATTTACCCCTCCATTCAGTGGTTAGGTATTTCAGACTCTTTAAAACCCATCTTTGAAATCTAACTTATATAGTTTATTTCTAGCTCCTACTTGCCCATCCTAAAATAGTTCTTTCTGGCTCCTATTCGCCCATCCTTAAATAGTTCTTTTCGGCTCCTATTCGCCCATTTTGTAGACTTACGGCTCCTGCAAACCCGCTACTATACTCTTTTCCCATCGAGTATAGTAGCTAATGAAATGAAACTAATTACGTGATATGCATAAATCAATTAATATAACTCATAATATATGATTATAGTAATTTAAAAACAATCATAGAATTTGCACACACTCCAGCATAATAATAATAAAACATAATTTAATTGACAACAAATCATGTTTCAGTATGCTTAGCATTTTCTCAACTAATATTATCATGCATAATTCATTTTTATCTTTTCCTACTTTTAGTGCCTCTAACTATAAGCACAAACAAGTACATAAAGGTAGGAGATAAACTTAGCCAGCCATCCTTCCTATACTTCTTTACTCATAATAGTCCTTCGAATATAGATCCTCCCAAACTTCGTTACCTAAACAAAAGAAATACCGGAAATGAGTATTTCACGAAAATTATACTTAAACTTTCTAATTCTATTATAGTATTTGCATCAAAATTAGGATAAGAGGAAATTCCAACTTAAAATGATTATAACTTGCTCATTTTAACTTGGAATGTAGCATATTATATACTGTTTTCTACCTACTTGAAAAGAACTATCCATTTCTAAGGTTATTTTTGTCATAAAAAGCCATTTGGGTTGCAAAACACTACAGTACATAATAGTTACGAATTTCATAGTTCTTAAAATATGATTTTCCAAACTTTTCTTTACCCAAAAATCCTTAAACAAAATATATGGATATTTGTATAGTTGAAAAATCCTTTGAACTTATATATAATACTCATATTGTATGCATGATTCTTGTAGTGTTGTCTCAACATTGATATTTCACAAACAATTTGTCTTTAAGAGGTTCAAAAGATGAAACTTTGAAAATTTTTCCTTTTTAAATTGCTAGAAGGAAACTTTAAAAATTCTTGAGTTGTTATAAGTGAGTGTTTTCCTATTATAATTCCATTTGCTAACTTTTCAAAAGTAAATTAATTTTCAAAAATTTGGTTCTTTAAGTTATTTACCAACTTTATTTTTAGTGATTGAAAAATAAGCTTTTCAAAATTTTCCTTAAGTTGTTGGTGTGGTCTAATATTTGGAGTTGTGTTAAATGTATGTTTTCCTCTCATTTTTATGTTCTTTTCTTCTTTAGAAAATAAATTTTCCTTTAAAACTTTACTTTCTTAGCAAATTTTATTTCTCTAAGTTGGTTTCTAAAATAGTGAGTTGATTTTTACCTTGATTTGAAAAAACTTGTTTTATTCCTAATATTTATCAAGTGATGGTATAATCTTTTTAGATAAGTTCATAAGAAAAGCTTTCCTGATAAAGAATTATCAATATTATCTATCATCTATCCCGAAAACCTTTAATTTTCCCTTCCTTCTTTTCTCTTTGTTTTGTGTTTTAAACAAGACTCTTATGTTTTATTTTTTGCGGATTTCTTGTAATCGTGTTCTTTAGAACACATTTTCAATGAATACATGATTTTTTTTCTTTTGCTGATAACAAAAAGGGGGAGAAAACACAAAGTAAAGATTCTCTTTATGATGAATGATAACTGTTGATTATTGAATGTTTGGTTGAACTGTTATGTTCTGACATTAATATGAATACTATGAATTATGTTCTAATTTTTTTATGATAAAGGAAAAATGATTTTGTTATCATAAAAAGGGGGAGAATGTTGATTCTCTATGAATGAAGTTTTGATGATAACAAAATAGTCAAAGAAATCTAATTATTTTATCAAGTGCGTAGGATATTTAAGTTAAGTTCATAAACTAGAATAATAACAAGCTTTAATCAAGGATATTGGAAATCCAGAGGATTATACAGAACATAAGCATAATCTTGTTAAAGTAAAAGAATTTCGTTCAGAAGATACTCCGGAAGGTCATACAGGAAGTCGTTTGAAGGAAAAGCAAAACAAGAGTTATTATATGGTATACAAAAGATAATGCAGAAAGGGTAAAATGGTTTTAACACATATCCAGAAGGTCATCCCAAAGTTATCACAGAAGGTTGACAACATTTGACAGCAAAAAATGAACAGTATCAGGAGTCTTTGAAATATATACAGAAGATTATCTAGAGGATAATCCAGAAGGTTGTATAAGTGAAAAAAAAAAACAATAGGTATTATCTGATATACAGAAGACTATCCAAAAGATATTCCAGAGGATATATATAAGAAAGATGAAGATGGAAGTTTCAATAAGGTATCCAAAGGATTCTTCAAAGGGTCACCTACAATTTTTTACAGCAACATGTTTCAACGTGATTTTACTGTTCATCTTCCCAAATATGATCTAAATCTTTCCAAATCAGTTTATACAAGTATCTTGAAGGCCTAGCTTTGAGTAAATGAGTTTATTTGGGTAATATACTTATTTGTTTCACTTAAGTTGGTTAAAATCAAAGGGGATTCAAGATTTATATATATCTTTACAAGATTGGTTCAATTTCGATAAAGTACTATGTCTTAACAAAGAAAATGTTTTTGAAATAGAAGGAAACAAGATGTAAACCCCCAAAAAAAAAAATTTTCATAATCCTTAAAAATAATTCTAGAAGTTTAATATCAAAATTTGAAACCCGAAAGATCGACTCGAGATTAACACCCGATTCTAGACCGAATCAAAACTCTGGAAACGAAACCCTAAAAATTTAACCAAGTTAAAGCTTAATTCCAAATAAGAACAAAAACGAGTTTTCTCAATCTTGAGAAAACAAGAACCCCTGGATCAAAATATAAAGTCCAATTATCGATATAATCAACGTCCGTACGTCAATTAAATAATCTACCCAATTCCTAAAACACAAATCGAAACGATAGATCCAAATACCGCTTAACAACGAGATAATAAAATCCTAAATCCTTCAGAAAAATTTTAGAATCACAAAATCCAAATTTTTTTAACAAAAGTCAAACTGAGTCAACTCATAAACCTAGACTCAGGTTAAACGATCCGAGAACTAAAAACAAATAAATAATCACGAATAAAATAAACCATAGACGTCGAGCTAGAAAAATAAAACGATCAAAACTCAAAAATTATGCGATCTTACGAATAACTCAGTAAAAATCCGAAATCAAAACGGAACCCTAAAAGTCAACAAGCCTATAACGAACCCTAGCAATTAAGATCCGGCAATCCCGTGTTTTCAAACCCTAGAAAACGAAATTAAGTTAATGACCTAGAATAGTTCGTAATAACGTAGGGTAACATAAAAATATTAGATTCGCGAATTTCGAGTGACCTTCGGACCCAAACGGGATCAGTTCTCGAAAAGCGTGTCCCGGAGCTCGGAATATTAAAAATATTCCATTTATACCAATAGACTCGTAAAAATACAAGGATTCCAAAAATATCAGTTTTAGAATTTTTCGGTAGCTAAAAATTACAGATATCGCATTATTACGCGTATTTTTATTACTACCGGTACTTTAATTGTCTAGTCTACTATTCATAGTACTTTTCTACTATTCATTACTATTCACCTATCTCTACTTTTTCTTACACCTATTTCTTACACCTATATATCTATTTTCTTACTTTTTTCATTTCCAATACACCTTTAATCACATCAACTTTACACATTACTTCTTTATTACACAAAACAAATAAAATAAAACAATTTCCCCCCTCTAAATGCCCAAAACCGGCGCCACTCCTCCCCATTTCCCTCTCTTTTATTTTCTTTTTCAATTATTTTATTACATCCAAAAATCACTCCAAAAATTCTATAAATACCCCTTCCTCTTCCATTCTTTCACACAATTCTTTACACTACCAAAACTCTCTCAAAATCTCTCCACAAATTCTCTCATCAAGAATTCTCTCTACCAAAACTCTCTCAAATCATTCCTCACAAAAATCATGTCTCATACATAAACCATCTACCACATATCACTACTCACATAATACCCATTTCATTTACCATCTCCATATCTCTTACATACTTTAGGTAATATTTCTTCCATCTATTATTCATCCATGTCATGTAACTTAACATGACTATGGTGTTGTTTTGAAACTCATATGAGTAGTAAAAGCAACAACATGTTCATGTTTTGTTCTTGTACATAAAGCTTCCTACTTTATTATGTTGTTATTATTTATATATTATGTATACTATGTATATATATTTATTTAGAGCATATAAGCTCATTTGTTATTTATTTACTTCCAAGTTATGTAATTTATTTATTTCATTTGCTTTTAAGACTAGTCTTTCTAGTCTTAGACTTGTCCATATCAAGTCAAAACAATCTTTTATTTATTTTCTTTAAATCTTTCGGGACTAGTCCATTCTTAGTCCCGGGATGCCTTGATAAAGCTAAGGCTCCAATACTTGATCGGGATTCCTTGATGAAGCTAAGGTTCCCAATGCTTGATATTTTATTTTCTTGTTCATTAATTATTTTTAGTATTTTCTTATGATCTTATTATTTTATATGCTCATGATACTTGCATTTGCGTAATGTTAATGTCTCAACTAATCTAAAAATAGAATTTTGTTTTACTAAATGAACTCAAAGCTAAGTTTCCAATTACATGATTTACCACAAGTCATTATCAACAACCTAGAAATAGAATAATACAAGTTTTCTCAAGTTTTCTTAAATAACAAAGATAGTTTTACCAAGAAAATAAATAAATATTTTCCTTGTATTTTATGGTAATCTAAGAAAAAATAACTCGTTAATATCGAAAGTTTAAGACTTAAATTCTTTTCTAAACTAAGGAACAAACTAGTTTTTAAAGTTAAGACAAAAATCAACTCATCAAGTTGTGAACCCACTTAGGAAAAATAATGATTTTCAAATTTCTAAAAGAAGGAATTAATTTTCAAAGGAATATAAATAATAATGGATTTTATAAAGATGATTCTTTTCAAAAGAAATGAAGGATCAAGTTTTGGAAAGCAAAAACTCATATTTTAGAAATGAATATAAGAAGACAAGATTCATTCTCTAAAACCATCCTAAATACAAAATTATAAAAAGGTTTTGAACAACCTAATATATTTTTTTGGTAAAAATCGATCTTTTATCACTAGAAGCGAAATTTATGAAAAACTAAGATTAAAAGGGAAATTTACTTGTTTTGGGAAAAGGAAACGAAGAAAATAAAATAAGAATATACTCATTTATAACAACCTAGGAAAAATATAAAGTTCTTTAAATACTTGAAACAAAAACTTCAAAGTTAAAGTTTAAATGAATTGTTGAGACACTACCATTGGGATTTTTGCATATAAAGTGAGCATACCTATATATTCAAAAGTATTTATCAAATATATATTTATATTATTACAAAAGGATTTTCTTTAAAATGGAGAGCAAAAAGTTTAGAAAATTCGTTTTAAATCTGTACCTGACGTTTTCGGAACCCAAATGACCTTTTATGACAAGGATAAGCTTAGAAATAGATAGATATTTTCGAATAGGTAGAAAACGGTATATTATACGCGCGATTCCGAGTTGAAATGACCAAGTTATGGCCATTTTAAGTTGGAACTTTTCCTCATGCGAACTTTAACGTTCCTTGGCATTGTTTTGTCAAAATTCAAGAAAATCTTCAAGAAAAACTCATTGTGGGTATTTTCTTTGGTTAGGTGATCCCGAGGAAGGATTCCTTTACCCAGAAGATTATTACGATTAAGTGGAGTGTGTGAACAACTCATCCGCTTAGAGGAATAGACGACATGGCATCGTGAGTTACTTCCCATTAACTATCTCATACTCTTGATTGTGCTTGTAAAATTAGTTGCACTAGAATTTAGGCAAAATCAAAAGGAAGTGTATGATAATATGTTGAAAGAATACTAAGTATATCGAGACTCGATTTGTTTTTAATAAAGTTGTATGAGCATTAATATCTTGAAGTGTTTGAAATTGGTTGATCACTTGAAAGAAGTTAAATGTAACTACTAGACTTTAATTAAAGAAACTATTCATGCACTTCATATGTTGAGTCACATTGCATTCACTACTATACAATTGGTGGGACAAGTGTATAATAGTGGTGGTAGACATAACCGGTATATCATGTAAGTGGCGAGTAGGAGCCGGTAAGAACTACTTAAATTGATGGCTAGTAGGAGCCTGTAATAACTACAAGTTTTTGGTGGCTAGTAGGAGCCTGTAATAACTACAAGTTTTTGATGGCGTATAGGAGCCGGTAAGATCTATAAAAGTGTTTTTAAAAGTTGTGGCTGTAATTGGCCTGAATACCCAACCCCGAATGAAGGGCGTAAATTCATTCAACATATGATTCCCGGAAAGTCATATGTCTTGTATGCTCACGTGGTTGTTGCATTTCATATGTTTGAATAATAAACTTGATTGATAATCTACTTCGAGTATGAATTTTGGGATTTACTCACTAAGCTAGTTGTAGCTTATACCCCTATAGATTTTGTTGAAACAGGTATATTCGTGGATTAAATTTGAGGATCATGACATTAAGGAAGTCATGGACGGATGATTAAGGATATGAAATCATACGATGAAGAAATTTTGTAAGGTTCTTTATATGTGTGCTAACCTATATGATTAGGGACGTATATTTATTTGGAGTAGGATATGCCTCTAAGACTTGAGATGAAATATGTATGTTTTATGATAAGTATTCTCTTTGCCTTGTTATTTACTTGTTATCAATATAAATTGCGCTACTCCGATGCGTTCCCTTGGTTGTGATGTACGCCTTGTGCATGATATGGAAGCCTTTGCGTGACTAAGGTAGTCATTCCTAGGCTTTAGTATTGTGTACGGTGGACTGCTACGTTTAGGGTACCCCTCGGGGCGTGACACAAGAAGATACAATCTTTATCTCTCTTTGACGCGTAGGATTTCATTGAGAAAATCAAGATAAGAACAGCCATATTAGTATCAAAACAAACTCAAGCCTTATCTCCATTTATCACGCCCCAAAGGGTACCCTAAATGCAACAGTCTACCACACTCGATATCTAAACTCACATATGACAACCTTAGTCACTCAATGAGTTTAAACACCGGGTATAAGGCTCACGCTCAGCATATAGGGAACCATACTTTGAATCGAAATAACTTAAGAAGACATACATAGCGATAAGAATGTAAATCATAACAGTTATAAGCAAATTAATCTATTACATGATCTAAGAAGCATACCCCCCGTCAAAATATTAAGAGTCCTTAGGTCTTCAAAAGTCTCTTACAACAACATATATACATATATATATATATATTATATATATATAAGATTAAGGAGATTCTACTAGAAGTCTATGCCTAACATCTAGGTCCTAACTTCTTAAAAAAAAACCTTAACTTCCAAAAGATATACCTGCGAAAAGTGGCCTCTCGGGGATAGCCATAAATAATCATACTGTAACAGGAAACTATAGGGGTATAAGCGTACGAGCTTAGTGAGTTTCACTTCCAAATTAAATACTTCAACATACAATAGGGCAAACAAGTCATATTATCAATCATATAAAATGCACAAACACGTGAGCATACAACACATAAGGCTTTCCAAGAGTGTTATGTTGAATGGATTTACACCCTCCATTCAGGGTTAAGTGTTTTAGGCCCATACAACTATAGATTTCAATTTTTCTCATTTACATTATGGTTGGTTCAGGTGCCTATCCACTCACAATTTTTTAGTTGATACAAGTGCCTACACCACTATCATTTCAATTCTGGTCATTACGCCAACATTCGAGTTTACAGGTCCCTCGTTGCCCATCTATTATGCCTTCTTCCCATAAAGGTATATTAACAATGCAATGTGACTCAACATATGGTATGCATGGTCGATTTGATTATAAGATCATGGCAAATTAATTAACGATTTATAGGCGATCATAGATATTGTAGATACTTTAATTCTATACTAAATTATACAAATATTTACAATAATTCTATTTCAATATTCTTATCATCAATTCAATCAAATTGAATTCACATGCACATTCCAATTTTTTTTCCCTAAATCTAATGCCACTATCATTACAAGTACAATCATAAGCATATAATTTAAAGATAGTGAACCACTTTGCCATGACGTGAAAATCCACTTAATCGTAATAGTCCTCCGGAAGGTCTAGTTCGTCTCCCAAGTCTCCTAATAAAAAGAAATAACTCCAATGAGTATTTCTATGAAGTTTGAATGAACTTATAAATTCTATTCTAACAAGTTCATCAAAGTTCATCTAAGAGGAAATTCCCAATTAAAATGGCCATAACTTGGTCATTTTAACTTGGAATTTCGCATATTATATACCAATTTCTACCTATTCGATAAGAGCTATCTATTTCTAAAGTTATTTCCATCAAGCAAGGTCATTTGGTCCATGAACAATAGGTTACAAAATGCTATACGAAATTCCCATCCCACAATTCAACTCCTAATTTCAAACCATGTATCATTCCAAAGCTGTGATAGATACTTAGATATCATTATATCTTAAAAGACTCTATTATATACATATATAACTCAATATCATGCATGCTTCATGGGTGTTGGCAAACCTATTTCCTCATGTACTTGGATAATGCTTAATAGGATGTATAAGACACTATTTTCCTAACTTTGTTTCTACCAAGTGTATTATGTGTATATGTAATACCTACAAGCTATCATCATGAATGTTATAAGATGAACTATCTATATGTATACTCTCAATGATGTACGATATCAAGAATTCTTTTAGCAAAATTTTTTTTCCCAAAACTTTTGAAATTACTAAACTTAAGAAAACTAGTTTTATTTCTTGCAAAATCACACTTGCTTTTATCAAAACTCAACCTTAATGACCTATATACCCAACACCTTCATTATTTTAATAAAATCCTTCATTTTGGAGTTAGAAATTAGATGTTTAAGTAGATGGTCTACCTGATTACGAATTTTACAAAATTTTTAAGGAATGAAAATATTGTTTAATCTATTCTTTGAAACCTTTCCTTATTTTAAGATTATACTTTGATAAATTCCATTTATCCTAGTTAAAATTTAGTCTTTATTACATGTATTCCCTAGCATTTCTATTTTTCCATAAAAATCATCATTTTGGCATTTGGAAATAAGTGTTTAAATAGTGGTCATTTTCAAATCCGAATTTTGAAATTTCCATTTGAGATTGTTTCTTCTGTAAAACTCATTTAATCTTTCAAAAATTATCTCTCAATCAAACCTACTCCTTAAGGCTTCCATTTCTTTAATAAAAATCTTGTTTTGAGGTTGAAAAATAGGTTTTCATATATCAAGCTTTCCTTATTACGAATTTTAAGTTTGTTATTGGGATTGAAACATAACTTTTGTAAACTTTTCCCTGTTTTGAAAATATTCCTTAGTATATCTAAGCTTTACTCATCAAGATCACTCATTTATGATACCTATTCCCTAAGCCTTTCATTTGTAATGCAAAATACTCATTTTGAAGTTGAAAAATAGCTTTTCCAAATATGGTTTTTTTTTAATCCGAATTTTAAAAATCCATTTTTGTTGATACCAAACTAGATCTTAAGCCTTCTAACATTTCCCTACAATTATCATGCTACTACAAGTCCTTTATATACATAAAGCCAAAACCTAAGGCATGTATGAACTCAAAACAACTAGATCTAGTTTATTATACTAGTCATAAATGCATGAACACTATGATTATTATATGGATATGGTTAAATGATGAATACATGCACAAAACATTAATAATAACAACATAACTTAATAGTAAAGAAAAATACTAACAAAACAACATAAATGACAAGATCAATAACATTGTGATGGCAAGGATCCATGCTCAAGTGTTTCCATATCCCCAACTTAAAGCTCATGGAGATTTTTGAGTGGAATCACACATGAATGATCTTACTATTACATGTTTTTAAGATGGTAAAGTGTAGATCTATTACCTATTAAATGTGTAGAGTATGAAACTTGAAGAAGAACAAAAGTGTGTGTGTGTGTATTGAGGGAGGAGGGTCACAACACAATGAGGGAGAGAGAGGAGAGAAAAAGTTTGGTTTAGTGAAAAAGTGAGGAAAATGAAAAATGAAAAGTATAAAGGAGCATATATAGAGAATGAAATTAGGGTTTGTGTAATAAATAAAATGAAAAATAAAACAAATTGAGAGAGAATAGAGGGAGGGGGTGCTAGTTTGATAGGAAAGAGAGAGAGAGAGAGATGTGTGTGTTGTGTTGAATAAGTTTAAAAATTAAATTAAGTAATTTAAGTAATAAAATTGTATTGGAAAAGTAACTTGTAAGAAATATGATGTAAGATGTAAGAGTAGGTTATAGGTAGTTGTACTTGATAAATAGTTGATTAGAAATCAAAAAGTAGATTAGACAATTAAAGTACCGGTAGTGAAAAAAAATACGATAAAAAAGACTATAACTGTAACTTTTATAACTCAAAAAATTATATAACTGATATATTTGAAAATCTTATAAAATTACGAGTCTAATGGTACTAATATCATATTTTTAATATCTCGAGCCTTGGGACATTCTTCCATCGGGTTCAAATTAGGTCGAAAATTTGCTAATCTAATCTTTTTAAGCACCCCAATATTATTACGAACCAAACTACACTCTTCACTCATACTTCGACTTCTTGGTTTAAGAACATAGGGTTACCAGATCTAAACTGCTAGGGTTTTCTAGGGATTTGTTGACTTTAGGTTTTCGGTTGACTTTCTGGTTTAGGGTTTAAGCTCAAATTTACCTTAAAAATTAGGGGTTTACACCATCAGATACGCAATATTAGGAGTTGAAGACAAGTTCAAAATAACGTCTTAGAAGGATAAATGGAATGAAATGGCCAGAAGACTCAAAATCACAAAAATTCAACTGGGTTTATCATCCAAGATGTTTAAAATCAAAGAGAAAAATAAAAATCAAAAGGAAGATAAATGGATGTATCGATTACCCATTGGATTAATGGCAAGAGAATTCAAATTTGACAAAGATAAATCTTACATGCAAAAGGCTTGAATTCAAAATTAAAAAAAAAAAAAAAAAAAAGATAAACAACCCAAGATTTCATCCGAGATATGTGTGTGAGAAAGCTTATCCACCTTTGAAGATCTTGAACGTTAGAAGCAGAGAAGGAAGAAAATAAAAGATGAAAATAGGAGGAAGAAGAAGGACAGTTTGCAACACAAAAATTATCCCAGCTATTTCATCTCACACATCTTGAAAAAGAAAGAGAAGAGATAATTTCTTTTGCTTACTAAAGTATTTTACGAATTGACCTTGTGCATTTCTTACTTTTGCAAATTACCAATACACTCTTTATTTGTAAAGGAAGGAACGTGTTGTTGCCTTCTTAGTTGATAGTTTAATTACAAGTTTAGACTCTATAGATTGGTTGTAATTAGAGGATAGCTGTGAGAATCGAGTAAAGAGGATTGCACAAGCTTGTAATTTTATTTTATTACATATAGTGAAACAAGTGGACTGACGCATAAGGCGAAACCACTATACATAGCTGCCTGATTTTCTTTTCCTTATCTTTTTAATTTTTGCAATTTGTTTTCATCTTTGTTTAATTGCATATATTGTTTTCATTTTTAAAAGCGAAGGGGAATAGTTTAAATAAAAAGGCGAAATTTTTATTAATAATCAATTCAACCCCCCTTCTTGATTATTATTTGGGACCAACATTTTGTTATGTGTATGAGATGTGTGTGAAGAATTAAGGAGAAGGGGGTATTTATAGGAAAAGTTAAAGGAAAATTGTAGTTAATTGAATAAATCAAAAAGAAAAGAAAATTGATGGCATGAAAGAAAGAGTAATTAAAATTTTATTTTAGAAGAAAAGTGTACGAGAAGTTTAGTAATATGTGGTGTATAATTTTTATGAGAAAAGAAAATAATAACAAATAGGTATATAGATTGTAAAAATATATGGTACCAAAAAGCATAGATAGATGAATAGTTGTGAATAGTAGAAATAGTACTATGAATAATAGACTGGACAAATGAAATACTAGTAGTAATAAAAATATGTATAGATGAGCTGTATCTGATATTTTTAGTTACCGAAAAATTATGAAACTGATATTTTTTAAATCCTTATATAATAACGAGTCTTTTGGCGTTATAGAAATATTTTTACTATTTCGGGCATCGGGAACTGATCCTGTTCGGGTTTAAAACAAATCAAATTTTGGCAAATCTAATCTTTTTAAGCTATCTTATATTATTTTGAACTATAATCCATCATTAACTTATTTCTATTATTCTCAGGTTTCGAGTGCGGGATCGCCGAAGTTGAAACTGCTAGATTGTCTTGATATTTGTTGACTTTTGACACTTCAGTTTGACTAGGGTTAGGGTTTAATCCAACTTTACCCTAGAAATTGAGGCGTTTACATTAGGGAACGGATAGATAAATTTTCTCATGTTTGGGTTTTGAGTCGAATGATTATTGAATTTTTCTATTTTTGTTTTTAAGATTTTCTTTTTCTTAAGGCTAAGAAATCTCGTGTTTGATATTGTTTAGGGTTCAATTTTAACTTGGGTCCTCTTTTAGGGTTTCGATTCGATATTTGAACAACTTCTAGGAATTGCAAAAAATTTGAGGGTTTACAGATTCAACAACACAAGCTCATAAAGAGCAATACACAAGTCACAATACTCATGAAATAAAATATTTCCTTCCTTTTGTAGTGCTACAAGAATATGAACAGAGTATTCAAAATTGATTTTCTCTCTCTTACTTAGAATATACAAGATAATGAACAAGAGAACAAAAATTAAGAGAGAATTCTTGATTTGTTTGTTTGCAAATGAAAGCTCCTTCAACCATATTTGAAACTCTAAAGAAAAAAAAAATGTATTTATAGTCTTCAAAAACTTAAATATCCATTGGAGATAACATTTGGTAGCCGGCAACATTAAATGCATGCAATGGTCGAATTAATTATCCACGGGTTCACCGGTCCGAAGATCTCACATGTCTCGCCCTAAATTTTGCCTCTTTGTACTTTGTCACACCTTAGATTTTAGACTCGACTAACACTGTGCTTTGTTTCATTGAACTGTCTTGCTGGTGCTGTCTATGTAAGCACAGCACACACATACAACACAGACAGTATGTTTGTAATATCTTTACATAACATTTGCTTTCATCAAAATCACTTACAGGATATTTCAATTTAACAATAACTAATGTAGAAAAGCTCTCACATTAGTCCCGTTACTCCTTGTTGATATGTGAACTACTTTCCTATGATAAATGAAGTATCTTAAGAGTGTAGTTATAATGTGAGAGTTGGTAATGAGTCCAAACCCTGGATGGTAAACTCCACCAACATAACATTTTCTTTAGTGAGGATACTTCTAGCATCAATAGAAAGCATTTTAGTTCAGTTGGCAAGTAGTCCAATAGACTATAGTCTAGTCTTTTATGTAATGCAAACCACTTGATGTACTTTAGTCGAATTATTGATCAAAACTATTGTAATGCTATTTTTGATTTAATAAATTGATCTCTTCAACAAAAAAAAAAAAAAATGAATTGATCTCTTCTCCCTTCATTGCATTACTGTTTTTCCCAATACTTTATTTTTGCTTGTTTTATTTTACTCTGGTCTAACTCTTAAACCTTGATTGACTAATGTCCTTTCAAATAAATCAAATGTTTAGACTTAATGTATTTTGCAACATGATATAGCAAGTATAGGGCATTTCTTGAGTGTTTAGACTTGATATTATTGCTTAAGTTTTTATGGTTGCTTATATTAGCAAGAGATCTTAGTATCTTGAAGTTTGATAAAGGACTCTCTTAGATGTTTTATATTAACTAAGCTATCAAACACAATATAAAGAGCTTAATTTTTAAGCATATGTTAGAAGGGAGATACTTGAATGTACTTATATTGATGAGGTTACCTAGTACTAGCTAAAAAGCTTGATGTTTGAGCATATATTAGAAGAGACTTACTTGAATATACTTCTATTGATGAGGTTACTTAGTGCTAGCTAAAGAGCTTGGCGTTAAAACATATAGCGGAAGTTACTCCAATGTATCTATATCGTTGAGCTTATTCGACCCAAGTGGAAAAGCTTAATGTTAAAAGGCTATAAAGGGAGAGTCACTTGGATGTGTTTAATCAAAGAACCTACCTAGCTCAAATTGAAAATCTTGGTGTTAAAAGATGTAAGGGGAATTCGCTTGAATTATTTTGTCAATGAGTTACCCAGCTCAAGCTAAAGAGTTTAGACAAGTCAGTTGAGCTAAGGGTTGTGGTGAGTGATCGAACTCCATAACTCAGTGGTTAGCTTTGGGTTGAAGAGCTCAGCCAGACAAATCCTAAGGATTCCATTAGTGTTATTTATTCATATAGCAATCACACATATGGTGAAGGGAACAATGATGATTTCATTAACGATAATGATTGTTACAATCTTAACTCATTAAATGATAATACAAAGTACTTCCGAAGATTCCTTATCATGTTAGAAGCTACAATCTGCTTACCCACATAAGAAGCACTAGGGCTATTAGTTCTAACATGCTTTGAACTTCTCACCATCATCGCTAAAATAGCATGTAAGCTTCAAGAAAGACAAGGGAAGTACAATTTCGTTGTTTCCCATAGACAATCCAAAATGTCGTCATCTTATTGTAGCTGATAGAGTGGATTGAATCTAAGCCTATCTATAATTAGGTTTGCAAAACAAGAAAGGGTCGATCAAGTTAGTTGAATATAGGAGATGAGTACACAAAGTGACAAAGCATTTGCTAAGTGTCACTAGATGCTATGTGAATGAGATCCTCGGTATTTATAAAAGAACGATAGTAGGCAATTGCCAAAAGTAGAGAACATCATGGTGTTTGTAGAGTACACAACGATTTTTGAAGATTTAAGTGCTAAGTCACTAAACTACTTCTTGAGATTCTCAAGAGTGGAGTTAACATCTGAGCCAAGTAACTAGGTTTGAGTAAGATGACTATATTCGAGTAGATTGATACTTGATCGGTCTATTCGACCTCAATGTCATCGACTAACTTTAGCTCGAAAGTCGATTTGTGGGACATTGGGTCAATCTAAGTACTGATCGAATAAAAACAAGCTTGAGAAGCTTAAGTCTAAAATTACTCATTATCAATATAGGGATAGAATTATCATTATTGTTGTTGTTGTTGTTGTTGCTGCTGCTGTTGTTGTCGTATATAAATAAATGATTAATAAAGAAGGGCAAAAATGTCATTTGATATGAAATAAGAAGATTATATGGTGAAAATCTAAAATATATTTACATTTTGATCACATGGCAAACACATAACGAAAGATGAAATTTCACAACTGTAAGCCGGCTACCATGCAGTCGGCATAGAATTCAACCCTACCAAAACTAATAAAGGAAAGTTGAAATCAACAAGAATTACAAAACTAATCACTAGTCAAAAGAATCCACGATTCAATCAACAAGAATGAATAAATAAAAGTTGAAATTTCAATATTCATAGATCATTGCAATGAGTTGCAATACGAGAGAAATCCCTCTCTCTTAAACTCAATATCAAAGATCTCATTAAAACGCCCTTTTTTATTAATTATTTATTTGTATATTACATCAAAATTCTATCTTCCGCTAAATCTCTATCATTTGATCAAATGAAAAATTTTATATTAGCATAAACCATAAAACTTTCTTATAATATATCAAATGACACTTTTACTCTCCTTTATAATTTATTTATCCATATTATTATTATTATTATTATTATATTATTATTATTATACAAAAATGAATGCACTAATGTTATATTTAAACGGACTTTTACTTATTTGCCAAACCATTTATACAAACATGATGGAAACATTAGATTTAATGGGTAAAATTTTAATTGAATAAAGTCTGAACAATTTCAAACTTCAAATGTAAATTTCATATAATGGTTGTGATTCTGATATATATATTCCTTTTTAACTACTTCAATTTCTAAATATGTTTTACCAAAGGAAATATAAAATAAGCATTTGATATGAAAGAGCTAGCCAAAATATCTCATGTTTGCCTAAGAAAATCATAAAGCACAAACAATTGTTTGATTCCGAGCGGATTTCAACCAATATAGAATCCATTCATTAGACTTTGAGGATATTTGAGAATCTAGCTCATTTTACCAAAGACCTGAGGGTTTCAAGGAAGAACACGAAAAACTGAATTTTTTTTTTTTTTTTGTAACACAAAGACATAATAAATACATAAATAAACAATTATAACTCCAAAATTTCTACCAGCGAACGTCTTAGGAAGGAGCAGGCAACAACAAAACCGCGAGATACGTAAAACAAGATTGCCATTCAGCTAACTATATCAACATCAGTGGCCATTGGCTTCTCTACTGAAGTAAAAGCAGGTCCTGAAACTATAGGCTCTACTAACTGTGAGGGCATGGATTTTGATTCCGGGGCTGCAAATGGGCTCCTCGTTTGAGTAGGATTTGAGTCTATTTCCATAGCTGAAGCTCTAGGAGGAGATAAAGGTTGCACCTCGACATCAGGGTAAGCAGCTTTGAATCTTGCTCGAAGGCCCTCATCAACTAATCTTACTCCACTCAATTGATTGCCCAGGGACAACCACCTGGTTAAAGAAATCAGAACACAGGGTAAGAAGAGAACAATCAGATAAAATGGCAATAGAGGATGCTCAAACCAAGAGTAAGATGCATCCCTAGAAACATAATGAGGTGCATCTTCAAAGAAGTTCTCAATTGGCATACCAAAAGTTTATGTCACTCAATGGTGAGTTTCAGGCATCGTGTGGCAATGTTTCTAAGTTACAAATAATATGACTGAGTAAGTTTGTGATGAATACCCTGCATGTGTGTTGTGCATTCGTGCAAACAATTCCAGCTTTCTTGTCCTTGGACTGATCCTCTCCAGCAAAGGATACATCTGCAAGATGACATAATTTTGAGCATATTAAAAAATTTGCGTACAAGTCCACAAGACATGTATAATAAACTGAATGAATAATTAAAAAGAAAGAATTAGCAATGCAAGACAATAACCATGATCAGATTACTTTGTGAAGGCCACACCTTCATAGTGTTTTTTTAACTTAGTGCTAGTGTGTGCCAATGAAATATGAGGCTGCTACACAATAAACTAAAAATCCTATAGGCCATGCAAATTGCTAACCTCATCTGGTTTTCTGCTAGTCTCTCGAACCTCAGCAACGATGACATCAGTATCAATGTTTCGATTTACTTCTGGATTTCCCTTGATTCCAACAAGGCAATGCTCTTTACTATGATTAAGCCAATGGCCTGTGCGCCCAGTCCTGATAATACGCTGAAGCTGATTAGTCTTGACCCAAATGATCTCTTCAACGCGCTTGTAACCCCAAAGCTCCAGACTGGAATATACAGAATATCATAAACATGAAGAAACTTCAAAGCAGCTCATCATAAGCAATCTGATAGTTACATCATAAGATGATAGTTTGAAAAGTAATAGCAATAATCATATGATGTTAGGCCCTTGGGAAGCTTTACCCTCTCCATCAGAAAGTAGACAATCTTCATGCATAATGTCTTACAGATGAAGATATTTTAAACTAAATTGACAGATAGGCAAAGACATAGTTGTGATGAAAAATAAAGAGCATACCATTCACGCCCAAGCTCCATAGCACGCCCAGTGACCCAAAGGAAAATTAGACCATCAGTCTGTAATGCAGGTACATTTAGATTACGCATCTCATCATCCGACATCGTTCCATAAGGCAGCTCCATATGAATATCCCATGGAGGGTCTGCCATTATAACCCCAAACTGTCCTATAATGTCCATTCTAAAATTGCGAATATCACAATTGATCCATTGTGGTTCACCAAGTTCAATCTCTGAACAATACTCAGCACGTTGTGGCTTCAAAGGTTTTGAAGGTTGGAGAGCTGAAGCACCCATCATCATCGGGGGAACGTCTGGTGTTGGGTCAAGTTCATAATGGACGTACTTGCATGTCTGTCAAAGGAAAAACAATGTTACCTCAATAAATTGATCACAAATGAGCCATAAAATAACTCATATTATGACAAATATACCTTCATGTGTCTGCAAGTATCAAGGAAGGAACAGTCTCCTAAGTTTATGTCAGTATGGAGAGCAATTATGCGCCGAAAATGTACCTGCAAGAAATTTCGATCAGCTGCATGATTCTCACTGTCACAAGAATACAGGATGCCCTACGCCTTATTCAACCACCACGAAATTGGACTGCAGAAATAAAACTACACTAAACTGAAAGGGTTAACTATTCTGGTAAACCTGTAAGAAACACATTAAACATCTAAACAGACCTGAATCCAAGAAAAAAATTGGAAAGCAATAATTAACAAGCTCAGCCAGTAATAGAAGTGCAAAGAGATACTTTACTCGCTTTAACACTGACAAGAGCACATTAAAAGGGCAGTGCAATATTTATTAAAACTTGTCATTACAATATATATATTAATATATATAATAAAAAAATAACAAGTTAGCAACATGCAGTCTCATACCTTTTCACAGGCTATAAATGAACCAGCTTGTCGTCTACAATCCTCCTTTGTCAGTGAGGAACAATACTCCTTCAACTGAGACCCTCCTTTTGTTTTAAACTACAAAAAGCAGCATTTGGAGAGTTGTCAACATTGGCCTCCAAAGAGAAAGATATCCCTAACATGAATTAGACAACAAGAGCAAAAATATAAACAATGATACAAGGTGATGAATTCAGCCAAAAATTAGAAAATTTATTCTGATTTGTCCACCTTTTGAAGAACATGCATCCTATCTACCTCCCAACCCCAAAACAGAGGGGGAAAGAGGAAAGAAAGAAAGGTGGTTCACGCTGATCATCAACATAAATGAACGATACGGTATATTCATTTAGAACAGAAAGGAACCAGCATACCAATGCATATATGTTACTATGTGTCATTCCAAACATCATAAACATGTTCCGTGAAACTCTTCATCCTCTGAGAAAGTTAACGCTACAACAGACAAAATTCCCCAAATAACTAGTCAAAATGCACTACCTTTGCAGCCACAGCTGTTTCTCTTGCAGTTGGCCGGTGAAGAAGGTCTAAAATCTCTTCACCAGTTTTCGATTTCTGCATTTCTCTAAAAGACTTTTTATTCAACAATGCTTCAAGATCCTTCAAATCATCCTCTTCAGTTCTTACCTTTTGTCCCATTGCACTTGGGCCACCAATTCCTGCATTAGGTCCCAATGGTGGTCTGTGCAATGGAGGAACACTCATCCCTCTTGGCATTCCCATTATCCCCATCCCTCTAGGGACACCTCTTGGTCCCATCATTGGCCCACCCCCAGGAAACATTGGTGGCAACACCGGCATATGACCATCACCACCACTTCCCATCCACATATCAGGCATTGGCCTTGGTCCTCCCATTCCAAAAATCCCAGCATTCACATCTCCTCCACCACCACCACCACCACCAATACCCGAATTCAACCCCCGCATATTGTTACTATTATTATCATTACTATTATTGTTATTGTTGTTAACATTATTATCAGTCAAACTCGATTCCGCTTGTTGTTGCTTAACATAATTTACACTTTCGGGCAATTCTTTCAACAACCTAGTCCTATCAATCCCCAAAACCATTACCCTAGATTTCCCACTCACAACAAACTCCCCCAATTCGACCCCGCCATTATCCTCAGCCATCGAACGCAGGGCCATCTCCACCGCCAATATTGCTCCAGACTCACCCCCGACCTCGCGCAATGCAGCCTTCTCCGCAGCTGTCGCATTCCCATCATTCTCCAACTTCCTCAACACTGTCGACGAATCAATCACCGTAAAAGGAACCCGTTCGAGCAAACAAACCGCCACCATAGACCTAACAACAGCTAAGGGACTGTTACTCTCATCTATCAAGAGCTTTTCGCTATCCGAACGCCGAATTGTATTCAATTCGTCAGAAATGAGGGAACTAGAAGGGTTAGGGTCAGGGTTTTGGGGGATTGGGGAGAGATTGGAATGCTTTTTGGGGATGGGATCGGGATTAGGGTTTGGGAGAGGAGGGATTGGAGTAAAAGGACGGTTATTGAATGTGGAAACTAGTTTAAGAGAGAGATCGATTGAGGAGACGATATTTGGGACGATGGTTTGAAGAGAAGAGAGAAGTTGGAGCTGGGTTTTGGATTGGGATTTGATTCGGGATTCGAGTTGTTGACGCATGTCTTTGACTGAAGAGATCGTGGTGTCTTCTTTGTTGTTTCCATCTGATTGAATTTCCATTTATTAAACGGATCCGCGAAATTGGGGGTTTCTATCTGACCTGAGCAGTCGCCTTGGACAGGTTATACAACGGAGGTTTCAAGGGTTTAAGGTTTAGGCGCTATAGTGAGAATGAGAAAAAGGAGGAAGAAGATACTCCTCGCAGTTTATTGATTTTTCCTTCCCCGTTTTCCTTTTTCCTTTTTCCGGAAAAGAAACTTGCTTGTTAATTATAACCAACATCCAAGATTTCATACGATCTGTGTTGAACTCCGAAGTTTTGTAATCAAATTAAAGCTTAAACTCTAATTAGAAGTCAACCAAATTTTTAAAATCAATAAAACCCTAATCTACAGTAACTGCTTAAGCCCAACATTCCTGTTTAAGAAATCCTAAGAGAGTAAGAAAGAGTTTAAGGGATAGAATAGTTCGTAATTATCCAAGGAAGCTTAAAAAGATCAGTTTAGCAAAACGGTGACTCATCTTGAACCCGATCGAACACAGTTCTTGAAAATCGTGTCCTAAAGCTTGGAATAGTAAAAATATTCCGAATATATCATTAGACTCGTAAAAATATAAGATTTTCAAAAATATCAATTTCATAATTTTTCGGTAGCTAAAAATATCAAATATCACATTTATACGTGTATTTTCTTACTACCGGTATTTAAATTGTCATGTCCACTTTACATTACACTATTTACTACTATTCTACACTATTTATCTATCCCTACTTTTTCTTACAACCTACTCTTACAACCCATACTTCTATTTCTTACACATTTTCATTTCCAATACAATTTTACATCTTTCATAACTTACTTTTAATTAACCAAAAAAAAAAAAATTTCTCTCCATCTCTTCACTAAAATAGCGTCGGCTCCTCTTTCTTTCTTCCCAAATTGTTTTAATTTCATTTTATTTAATTAACACAAATTATCTCCCATATTTTCCTATAAATACCCATTCTTACTTCTACTTCTTTCATACCTCTTCTATACTAAAGTTACTATCTCAAAAACTCTCCAAGAATTTCCTTTCAAGAAGCCCTCTCTAGTTTAGTTCTTTTAGGTAATTTTTCTTCAGGTCTTCTTTATGTTCATCTACTTAGTATGAGCTTAGTGTGTGTTTTTTAAACTATGAAGGTTAAAGAAAGCAACAATAGGTTCATACTTTTTTTTTTTTCTTGATCTAATTCCTTTATGTTGCTTTTATGTTTATAACTATATAATATATCTATGTAGTTATATATATCATTTAGAGCATATAAGCTCATTTGTTTTGTAATTTATTTACTTTTCATATAATTTATTTACTTCCTTGCAATTTATTTACTTTCATATTATTTTTAAGATTAGTCTTTCTAGTCTTAGACTTGTCCTCATCAAGTCAAAACATTTTCTTTTCTTTTGGGACTAGTCTTTTCTTAATCCCGGGATACCCCGATGAAGCTAAGATTCCAATATTTGATTTATTTCCTTATTAGCTTATTTTTTCAAGTTATTATGTTTCTTTATGTTTACATAACTTTATGATTCATATTCATGCATGAACATAATGATTTTTGTCTCAACGAAATAAATGAGAAAATGTTTTCTTGAAAATAAAGATTCTTTTCTAGAAATAAGAAGTAATTTTTCTTAAACAAACATTTCTAAGAAATCTAGAGGAGCTCATAAACACACATAGAAAAGAACTTTTTGAAATAAACAAAGATTTTCCTAAAACTTCACTTTTTATCAAGTATTAGAAATTCTTTTTATCAAAATAGAATGATCTCAAGAAACAAAGAATTATTTCTCTAAACATAGAATTGTTATTACTTTCAAAAGAAAAGTTGGAAACTAAGCTTAGAAAATAAAGTCATTTCTTAGGAATTTAAAGAGATTATGGAAATAAAATTTAGGAAAAGAAAATACTCATTTGAAATAACTTAAGATATTTTCAAAACAAAATAAAAGGGAATATTTCAAAAGCTCTCACTTTCCAAAAATATTTAAAAAGACTTTACTTTTTATTTGAGACAACTTCATTAAACTTCATACATTTGATATGAGTCAATAAACGTATGTATATACATTTCGAAGGTTTTACAAATAGTTATAAAAATTCGTAGTGAATCTGTCCACCACTTTTTTGGATCCAAACGACTTAGTTTAAGGAAAATAAGTTTAGAAATAGATAAATCTTTTCGAATAGGTAGAAAACTATATATTACATGCGAAATTCGGAGTTGAAATAAGCAAGTTATGGCCATTTTAAGTTGGAATTTCCTTTTATACAATTTTACCGCGATTTTGAGAAAGATTTAGAATCTTCAAGAATAGAGATTTCATGAAAGACTCATTTTGGGTATTTCATCTTGTTTAGGTAGAGAAGGACCCGAGATCACTTTCCCGGAAGATTACTTCGATTAGGATCTACCGACATGGAGTGAGTTAATCCTTTACTAAGTTACATTTCCTTATTTTGTGCTTGTAAGTAGTAGCATTAGCAAATAAAAAAAAGATAAATAAATATTGGTTGTGTGACTTGGAATTATGATTGGTTGAATACAAGTTAAGAATATCGAAAGAAAGTTTGATAAATAAATTGTTATTCTTGTATTGATATAATGAAAATTGTGTTGATCACCTTAAACTTGAACTAAACGTTATTTGGTTAAATATATATTGATATTAATTCATGCATATCATAATTGTGAGTCACATTTATTTTCACTACTATTCTTTGTGTGGGAAAACGAGGAAATGGTAGTGGTGGCTAGTAGGAGCCGAAAAGTCTACAAGGGCTAGTAGAAGCCAAGAAGTCTATAGGACGAGCAGGAGCCGGTAAATCTGCAAATATTGATTGTCATATGGGCCTGTAACCTCCCAACTCTCGACATGGAGGGCGTAAAATCCATGCTACACTTGATTTCCGATTAATCATGTGTATTTTGTTTGTTCATATGTTTGGTGCATTCTCATATGATTGGTTAAATACTTGTTTGAATTATGGAAATGTCTTGTAGATGGAATTATCTTACTAAGCAAGATTTGCTTATACCCTTATAGTTTTTTGTTACAGTGTGATTACCTATGGTTGGCCCCAAGGAGCCCCATATGCCAGGTACGAGTTTAAGCTATTAGGAGTTTTTGGGAGAAGTTATATGTATTTAAGTTTTGAACATAGGCTTTTAGGAAAATCTCTATAGTAGGCTGGTGTAATAGTTGCTATTATTTTGTTGAAAGACTTCTAAAGCGGAGGAATGCCCCTAAGATGATGTAAGGATATTATTATGAAGATCTTATGTTTATTTATGTAAGTTTCCTTGCTTACTTTTATTATCTACTTAAATGTAATACCCATGAGAGTCTCCTACTATATTGGAAGCACGCCTTACATGTGATATCGAAGCTCTTGCATGACTAAGGTTGTCATTCATTAGCTTTAATATTATATGCGGCGGACTGCCACGTTTAGGGTACCCTCTGGGGCGTGACAATTTGCCTATCATTGTCAAGTTTAACTGACTAAGCTAAATAGTTTTGGGAGAGCATAGGATTAACCAACATTCAAGATTTCATGAAAACCAACTATCATAGTCTAATCTATCAAGTTAAGTAGTTTTGTAAAAGTACATACATACAAACCAACTATTATAATTGAGTCTAACCGACTACGTTATGTAGTTTTGTGAAAGCACATATAAGATTAACCACCAAGCCAAAGAATACATCTATTTCCAAAAATTTGAATCTACCTAATCTAGTTTTCTATTTGCATTTTTTTCCCCACAAAAGTGAAAAATAGAGAAGACATTACAAACACACTCTAGCAAACATAGCATCTCAGAGAAAAAGATCATGAATCCCAACATAAAATGTCTAGTCCTTTCAAAAATGCATGCGCAATTTTCTAATAACCTATTATGAAAACAATGTTTTTCTATCCATAAGTTATAGCTAAAGAAATTCCCAACTTTAACATGTGTCACTTTGACTGATGGGCACAAGTTTCATTTATATGTACTTATAACCAAAGAGCGTTGCTATCTGCGTACGATAATTACTAATCTAACTTCTTTTGTAGGGCTAACCTAGAATACATCTATATTAACTCTAAAGTTTGCCACTTTATAATCTAAATCCAGTCAAACGTTAAAAAAAAATACAAAATAAATTTAATCGACAATGACTAGACTTATCCACTTCGCTTCAACACTTCTCATCCTCTATTAGACTCTATCTATACTCTACCTACCTTAATCAACGCTTTGCATAGAGAAGTCTTATTTCTAACCATCTTTACATCTCTATCAATTATCCATTTTTTAAAATGCGGGAAAGCGGCTTGTTGCTCTACAATCTATACACTTAAATCATCACCCTTTTCAATACCACAATCACATTGTGTATTACCCTTTTGATATCTTCTTTCTCTTTACTACATCTCTGTATTCAAAAAACAACATCCATAAGGTTAAAAGCTACGATTGTTGTATAAAACTTCACATCACTCCTTCCAAATGAGCCACATCAACTTCATTAGGCTTTCCTCTACTCTTTAAAAGCCTTACCACCAAGTCAAAAATTCAATCATCATGCTCTACCGTTTTCCTAGAGAGGTCACCTAGGTATGTTCATATGCTGATTTAGAGCACCACCATGCCAACCATGTCCAACCGCAAGATAATAAGGTGTGTTGGATAGTCTCCTCTTTGTCATAGAAAAGAACACAATAGAGATAGGTTAACATGATGGAAAAATAGATTGAATTTATTCCAAAGAGATCTTACAATGTTGTTTAGAAGAAGTGTCTGATCATTAGTAAGGATTTGGCATTATAAACTTTCTTCCATGTTCCTTCAAAATAGTGCATAATAAAAAGATGATGCTTCTCATTTTAAATTGGAGAAAGTAATACACAAATTTCACCATGCAATAGCCATGATGATCAAATGGCTAAACTAGTTTGTCTTTGCCGTTCGCTTGTTAGATAGGTATACTACTAATTGCCTTTTACTACACCATCCATTAAAAAGCATTTGATAACACCTAACGTTTACCCTTCTTCCTCATCCAATACCCTCCAACTTGTTACATTAGGAATTTATCAATCTCACCTATAAACACCCTATTTTAGCCTAAAAGTCAAGTATTATATTAAATTCATCACATTTTAATTTTAATTTTGTTTATGATGAAATTGAAAAAATAGTCATGTAATGCTTTGGAATGGTATCAAATTTGCAAGATTTTATAGAATTTTTCTAAGTTAAATTAAGGTGGGAAAATTAGGAAAAGTTGTCATTTTACTTTCCTAAATTATCAAAATATGATATGAATTTGTATTCTTTAAGCAAGTAGAAAGATGTAGAAAGCTTTCAATTGATACTTAAGATATAAATATCAAGTTTAATTAGAATCTAATTCTCAAAATTAGTAAGAGTACTAAATCTCGTAATAAAAAACCTTAAAAACCCTAGATTCGTAATTACTTAAAATTGGCTTGTTTTAAAGCTTAATCGAAACCCTTGCTAATATAATTAGGACATAAGCATCCATACCTTATGAGGGTTTATTCTCAATTTACACAAATCCTTGAAATTGTGTTCATGGTTTTTAATTAGGGTTTTACAGGCTAACACTTTAAGTTCATGGGATATGGTTGATTTCGAGTCAATTAATCGTCATGGGAGGCTTCAAAGGCTCGAAATCTTCGAATTGGAGGGGTTGAACGCCGCAAACCATCGCCAAAGTGTTGCCGTTGCACCCTGCTGCTGCCGCGAGCTCCGAATCGAACCCGACTATCCCTGTTGCCGTCGACATCCCTGTCCTTCGCACACGTCAGGTAAGTGGCTCCATCCTTTTTTCCTTTTTTTTCTTTTCAATACTAATAATGATAATAAATATAATAATGTTAGTAAAACAATAATAGTAATAATTATAATATCAATAACAATGTTAATAAAGTAATGTAATAATAATGTAAAAAGAAAAAGAAAACTTAATAAGTATTAAGCAACAATAATATATTATGTGTGTGGTGAATGTATGGTAGGTATTGGTGTTCTTTGGAAATCCAAAAATAATAATAATGATACAACGGGAATTGTAATCACTCAGATTTATGCAACTTGAATATGAAAATCATTAAACAAATAATGTAAAATTTTTAAAAGATTTTAAGAACTCCCGATTTTTCGCAATTTAAGAATATTAAAAATATGAATAATTTGATTATTGTCTAAAAACTAGAATGATTAATAATAAAATTTCAAAATATAATTTTCCTTAGTTTTTTGTAATTAATAATCAATAAAGACTCAATAAATTAAAGAGATATCTTAGTTACAACTTTAACAAAATAGTAGTACTAATAAAAGTTATAAAATATCACATCTTTGATAATTAAAGGAATATGAACACTATATGTTTCATATGCATATTATCATATATATATAGATAAGAATGGGAAAAGTGAACCTACAATCCTTGGTTGTAGAGTTGTCGTGTTGTGTGAGTTAGTATTGCGTCATCATGTGTTGTCTCAAGTCAAGAGACATGTCGAGCTTACAAGTTCACGAAAGTGATTTCGCTACTAGCTACTGCCATCTTTCCTGTTCCGGGTACGCTTCTTTAACACAAGAGTCAAGCGAGGTTGGGAGGGATAGATTAAGAATTCTTTCTCTCGGAAGGTTCAATCTATCCCCCTTAAGGAGCTAACCTTTCTAAGGAACTAATATGACTAAGAATCCTCTTCTTAGCTTGAGTCTAGTCATGTCGTCAGTCGTTTGTTGTCCTTACCAAATTGAGTCTTCTTTCAAAAGTTGAGTAAGTGGAAGGTTGAAATCGTTAAATCAAATTTTACTAATTTATATATGCTATATTGCATTAAATATCAGTCATATAGAGTTAAAGATATATTAAAGATTTTTGAAATATCAAATTAAGAAACAAAGGATGAATAATAAATTATTATTAAAGAAGAAATACTAAACCTAAACAACAATAAATCTCAATACGTTTCATGAAAATGCAAATAGTGAGAAGTATTGAATAAATATGATTAAAGAACGAAATGTTGCAACCATAATACTTGCAATTGACAAACTTAATAAATATGAATATTAGACAAATGAATCAAAATTTATTTAAGGATGAAAAGTAATTGTAAAACATGAATTAGAGTTTAATGTTGGAATTGAACTTAGATAATTTAATTAAGACAAGTAAAGTGATTTATAGGATAAAATTAGATAGATTGACATAATCAAATTAATAAATAAATTAACTAAAATTGAAACTTCAAACATTCTCTTCGTTTAACCTATCTGCTTTAATGATCTTTTTTAACAAATCAAATTTTATTATCTTTTGTAAATTTAAAACTAAACTTCTTTTCTTTTAATTTCAAATCTCTATACCTTTGTAAAAATTCAATTTCAATATTTAGTAAATTTGTAAATTCCAGAATTTATCTATTTCATAAATTGAATTATCTAATTCGTTACAATCATCAATTTGAAACATTTTTCTTTCAATTTACAAATGACCCAAATTTCTCAAATTCATTTATCTAAATTTGTGAAATGTCATAAATTAGTCATTTTAACTTAAATTTTATTTTCTTAATCCTCATTAATTATGAGTTCAACTACTTGTTCATAAATATCAGTTTTCAGCTCGAACTCAAACTAAATATCAAATTTCTACAAATTAAATTCCTAAACTAGATTTATAATTCAAGACATTAATTTATATTATACAAATTCCCAAACTATTTTATAATTATTTTTTATATTTAATATAAAATCTTCAAGGTTTAAGCCATCATCCCTTACTAATAAATGTTTCTAATCCTTATCCTTATATTCTATATGGTGGGATTGTTACAACTGGTCGATCACGTGCGATAGGTATACCAGTCGACCTGAGATGAGTTCTAAATTGATGACATGAGTAAGATGTCGCAGAAGAGTAAGAGGAGGAATAGGCAAACCCGGTTTCTCTAGTACGCAGGTGTGACATAAGTTCAAATCAAGTAAACTCGATCGTTTTTTACTCATTCTTGGTAGAATACATGTTTTGATCTTTCTTGGATATGTTTAGCAGAGTCTCTATGTTGCTCTTAATCTTAGCAATATGCATAATAACCCCCAAGTGAGGGGAGAAACATCTTATTTATAGATAGTGAAGATTGATACCAGATAGCACTCACATGAACAATTGAGATCAAGTGTTGTTAGTAACCATTAGATCATTTTATGATAATTTGACAACTAGAGTGGTGCAAAAAAACCGATCGAACCGGATCAGACTAGACCAAACCGAAATTTCGATTCTTTTTTTTTTTAAACAATTCGATTTACAGTTCGGTCCAGTGAAGAACAAACAGTTCGCAGTTCCGTTTAAGACCTTGAACCGAACTGAACTGTTTTATATATTTTTGAAAAAGAAATTAAACATATTATTTTTACTTTTAATTATTTTATTAAAAAATTAATTATTTTTAAAATTTATGACTTAGATATGTATAATTCATGAGAATAAAATTAGAATTATCATATTATGTTTTAATTGTTATATTGTCTACAAATAAGATAGATTTTAGATTTTAGCCTCTACTATTCTAACTCCTGAATATTTTTTTCCCTTTGTCTTACTAATTAATCTACTTCTATTATTTAGTTACTCATTGATTTATATAGTTGATAATATGTTAGTTAGAAGTAATAGCAAATTAAAATTTTGTGTCTTATATTGGGATAAACTCTAGTACCATTATAGTTCAAGATAATTTAAAAAAATGAGACTAGTCATAATTATAATTTAATAATAAATGAAATCATTTCCTTCCTATAAGTTTTACATGTTTATTTGATAAATGATTAATTTCAAATATTATTATTTATATTTGCATTAATAATAAGAAATATGTAATAAAGTTTTTTGATAGAATATATTTCTTATTATATTAATAAAAATGGTTCGAATCGTAAATCAAACCTTTTTTTCTGTTCAAAAAAATTATGAACCGAACTATATGGTTAGGTTTGAATTTAAAAGAAAAACCGAACCATAAAATATGGTGTAGTTCGATTCAAGGGGCAAACCGAACCGAATCATATTGTGTACACCCTATCGACGGCCAATATTGAAGCATTCTTTTCTTATAGTAGTGGGCTAAGCTAGAAATAGGCTTGATGGCTTTTATTATATAAAAGAAGTCCATTTTCAATATGAAAAAGAATGAAGACCTATTTTAGTCCACATAAGCCCTATTTTATTCAAACTAGATATGCAATCGGCTCAGGTTTTGGACAGGTCATATGAATCCAAACTTGAACCTGCTATGCTATAGGGCGAACTAAATCCGACCCTATAACCCTATAGGGTGTTCCTTCTATATCCAAACCTGCCCTACATGGTTTACTTTAAAACCCATCACCCGCCCGATTACCTGCCTGACTATCAACTTGATTACCTACTCGACCATCCGCTTAATTATCAACCTGAACCTGTCTTGCTTATTTTTTTTTAATAGATTCAATAGACTTAAACCAATAAAAAAATAGTCTAATAATATAACAATTCATTTTCTCTTTGCTAACATGTTTTTAAATTTAGCTTATTACTATGTTTGTATTTAGTAAATATATTTATATTATAAATTTTTTTATTATGACTAATGGGTTAGGTGGGTACCTATCAGGTTTTGGTAGTATCCAAACCGACCCTAATACCATATAGGATTTTTTACCTATGTCTAAACTCGATCCTATTACCTTATAGAGTTCAATCCTATAGGATTTTTATCGGGTTGAACGGGTCGAAAAGCCGTTAATGGTCTACCCGGTTGCATCCCTAATTCAAACAAAGCCCAAATTAACTTGGGAAGATATTTTTAGAGTTCACCTTTCATGCACAAAAAAACCGAATTAGGCCGAGAGTGGAATGAACTGGTTCGATGATTCTTGTTTCAAGCCTACCAAACCAAATCTCTATACAATATCCCTTATTGAACTCAGTTTTCCAGGTCCTGTCACTAGCCCAAAAGACCGGCCTATGACATTAAATTGAGTTAAAAACTCAATTATTGAAATGACCCTCTATATTTTGGTCCTTGGCCAAAAACTCCTTTAATAAAGTCATTAAAGGGGTTTTGGGCATTTCATTGAGCGGGTGTTATCTTCAAGTTTGTTGTCAGACACTAGTAAGAAGTTGCACTTGATGTGAAGTTGTGTATTGCATCGATATAGCGAATACTTCTTGTATTTGTTGATGAGCTAAAGTAAGTTGAAGTAGTCTTCTTCAAACTGAATGTAGAATATCTTATGAAGCAAGTTTGTTGTTGCATAATCACTTTGGATACTAAGTAGATCAATATGTCGTATGCTTTTCTTTTTCTTTTTCTTTTTTTTTTTTTTTTTTGTGGATTGAAGTAACATGAAATACCCTTCTTTTTCTAAACCATTGTTGAGAAATTCATTTCCTTACATTATTCTATATCGCATCTTATGATGATCATTAAATTAAGCTAAAAAGCATAGCAATAAAATGGAACATATGTTGTTGTGTATGGATCAGATGTAATTTTTTTCTTTCTTAAAATATATATATGTCGAAAACACACATAATCTTCTTTTTTTAAATAACAATTATTATTATTTTCATTTTCACAATAAATAAATAAATAACAGAAGATATATATGCAAAATAAATTTAGTATAGATTATCATTGATATCTTCCTAAATCTTCAATCTTAATATTCAAAGTCTACCGGACTTCGTCAGCACCCATCGAATATAGATATTGTTAAATCTGCTCATTTCTTTTAAGCTTTATCCATGTCATGAGAACCTCAAATCTCGTAAAATCCAAGATTGGATTAAGAAGCATGAAAATTTGGACAAAAATAAATCTCACATAATTATCCTCATACTTATCTTACAACAACTTGGATCTTATTTCCCACTTAATCTTGGCTGAGGAGAATTATCTCTTTTATATGTCCTTTTGATCCTCATCTTCTCCTTCAAGTAAATATACGTAAAATAGATATACACATACATACATACATACATACATACATACATACATATACAACTGAAGAAAACCTAGAACTTTGTAAAAAAAATTTCAATTCAATTACAACTTTCACCAATTAATGAATGTTCTTCATATTTGCTTTTCCTTCTTTTTCTTTTTCTTTTTTTAAATTGTCTTTTCCTTCTTTTAATTCTTCATGGAATAATGGCAGGTGATTTCAATCTTGCTTTAAATCCCATACATGTTGTACACATCGAGGCCAAGACTAATGAATATGACAATAACCCATGCTTACGTGCTGTAACTACAACAATCACCAGTATATGAAAGGAGGCATAAACTGAAAGTGAACGGGACTAACAACAGCATCTGTACTATATCCGCTTGGCTTCCACGATCCTTTGATTTTATTACTATTATTATTTTGTTTTATAATATTTTATCTCTCATCATAGCTAAACAATGGTAATATTCATCTTTTTCAAGAGTCTCTTTTTTACCTTACATATATATACACATACTATATTATTTTCTTTCAAATTTCCACATGTTTTCAAAAGGCAAAGAGTATTCCATTAGCCCTTCTCTTGACCTCTTGACAACATCCATGCGTCATATACTAGGATAACTTATAATGAACATGTTTCATCCAATATATATATATATATATTATATAAAGTAGTGTTTAATTCAATCATTTGGCTTACTAGAATCGTACCTAGAGCTAATTTATAGTAAAATTCTGATTAATATCATAGGATATGAAAGTTCATATTTATTATCTTTTGCTTTTTACTATATAAGGATGTGCTTAATTTGCGATATCACCCAACCTAGCTATGTTCCCCCTTGTACTTTCTATATAAGAATGTTCAATATTTCCATTTTATGGGGGTGTTGATAATTGAAAAACAATACACTAGTAAATTATACTCAAAAGCGTTTGTAAGATCCCGTTGACGCATGACTGAGAAGTAAGATTATCAAACCTAATGGCAAAAAAAAAAAAAGAAAAAAAGATCATCAAACCTATGTTGTAGTACTAATAACATAATGCCAAAAGTAAATTTAAAGAGATATGATGACTATGGTAAGATTCCTTCCTATTCTATTTGTTTTTCTTGTATGTACATTAGTCATAATTCTTGATTCATCTAATTTTTTAGGATAAGAAAGGAAATCTAATCACCAATAAAATAAATATATTATAAATATAAAAAATCACATTAAATGTTACATGAATTAAAAATCATTTTTTCCATATATGTACTATTTTTGTGAGTATCCAAATTTGTCTTTTATAAATTACAAAAATATGATATTTTTGTTTTGGTATTTTTACAAACAATAAACTTGAGTTTTATTTTTGACAAATGCATGATTTGTGTTTAAATATTTTGACAAACAAGTGATGTGAGTTTTATTAACAATAATTTAAATAATTATTGTCCACAAATTACTTTTTTTTTTCTTTTTTGAATTTATAATAAACTCATATCTTATAACATGTACTACAACTACATAAAAAAAATTATAGATAGATAAATCCAATATCAATTGAAGAAAGGGAAATATTGGGCCCATGGGCGGATCTAGAGAGGAGCTAAGAGGGGCCCTGATCCCCCAGACTCTGAAAAGTTTGATTCTTTTGAATTTTTTTAAAAAGAATAAAATATATATGTTATATGAATATTATAAAAAGTAAATAATGACATGAAAACAAATGTGGTTTAGTGGTTAAGCATTTAGCTTTTTTTACTTTTTCAAAGTGCAATTATTAGGCATTCACTTTTTTTTTTTTTTAACCTTTTCTCTTTCTTAATAACTAATAGAATTAAATTCATATATCAAATAAATAAAAAAAATTTATTTAAATATTTTTGTAGTATAGTACAAATAATTAGTAGAGAAAAGTATATTTTTAGTCATCAACGTTTCACTCTTTTTCTATTTTAGTCATCATTTTTTTTTTTCCTATTTGAATCCTTAACGTTTGCAAATGTTAACAAATGAGTCATTTTCTTAACAATGTTAACTTTTCCTTTAATTTTCGACAAGTGGGCATTTTGATTGGTCAAAAATTATTAATTTAAAAAATAATATAAATAAAATTAAGATAAATCTAAAAATAATTAAATACAATAAAAAAACTTTTTTAAAATGAAAAAAAAAGTAGGGTTTATTTGAAAGGTATCACAAAAAATTATTATTTTATATTGAATAATTATATATTACTTCAAGTTGATGCACATATTTATCCCTATACATGATTAATTAACTAGCTTAATTTGTAGTACCTTTTTTTTTCCCTAATTAATGCAACGATAATACATAAGGAATTTTTCCATTATCGTACCACATTTTATGCAAAAAACTTTCCAATGAATGCCTCTACCTAGAAAAATGATATGATTATAATCATGCAAAGTTTGACTCTAAAGAGCTGTTAATTGCTGCTGCATTATCTAAATATTTATCAGGCTTATTTTCTAGATAAAAAAAAAAAAGACAATCTTCTCAATAGCTTGGAAAGTATTCTTATCGAATGAAATGGAGGATTTTGCAAAATTAATTAATTGACAAAGAGTTTTATAATAAAGTTAAAAAAAAATGTTTCTTTGGCCTTCTTATATGATTCACTTATATGAAAAAGAATGAATCATTACTAAAAAGCAAGTCAATGAGCTTTCGATTATACCTATTTACCTTGATTAATTCTAATTTTTTGTTCTCGTTTTCCTTTTGTATCATAAGTAATATATATATATATATATATAATATTTCTTGTATTTAATAATTGTAATCACAACATGTTTTACTTCTCAAATAGAAAAAGGGTGAAACATTGAGAACTAAAAATATAATTTTTCCTTATAATTTCTTTTGTAATAGCCGTTCAAATAATTTATACTTTATTTATTTTAATTTAAGAAATTTTGGTTTTTATTATATTTAATTATTTTTTAAAGTTATATGAATTAATTTATATTATTTTTTTAAAATAATAATTTTTAACCAATCAAAATACCTTACTTGTCTATAACGAAAAAAGAAAATACCTACTTGTCCAAAAATAGTGGAAAAATTAATGGCTTTAAAAAAATGACTCGTTTGTTAACATTTGCAAACATTAAGGACTCTAAAAGAAAAAAAAATAGGATGAGGACTTAAAAAGAAAAAGAGTGAAACGCTGAGAATTAAAAACGTACTTTTCCCTAATAATTATATTGTCCATGTTACGATTCATTTTAATTTTATTCCATAAAGTTTTCCAATATAATACTAATTATATAATTTGAGATTTCATATATTAATTTTATTGACTATCTAGGTTCATGTAATATATATATTCTCTAGCCAAATGCAATACCTACAATTAATATTTATTGGATGAATTTTTTCACACATATGAAGTTTTGGAAAATATCATACTGAAAATCATTAACGAAATTTCTATAAATATATAAGATGTAATATAATTATAATCACAAGTGAATATATTTAGTAAATTAATTAAGGTTCCTCCTCCTGCGTCCGTGCTTGATTGGCCCTCCATCATAATAGACCTATATCCACCATTAACTAACCGTTTGGTTCGGATTAAAAATTTTCTAAACCATTAAATAACTGTTTGATTTGGTTTAGATTACAGATTAAATCAAAATTCAAACTAAGAATTTTCTTTGTTTTAGTTTTTTTATATTTATGTAGATATTTAAATATTTATATCACTTTACATAGTTTATATTATAAACCACGATAAAATACTTTATGAATTCACCATACTTTTAATCTATAGTTAATAGTTATCCACTAATAAAATAGATTTACTGACAAATATATAGTAAATCATAGTTTATAATTTTTAATAGAACTATCAAATTAATTATCTATCAATAAATTTAGCCAAAATAAAAAATCATCTATCAACAAAATTCATCAATGAATAAAATGATCCTTTGACAAAATATATAATAACATTTTATAACTAAATAACTAAATTTCATGCTTTATAAAGTTAAAAACTATTAAAAAAATAATAGTTCATCATCAATAAAATATATATCATGAGCTTAAAAAACAAATATAAAAATAAACAAGTTGATTTGAATCAATATTCACCAAATAATAAATATCAAATGAAATCATATGAACATATATGGTCTTTAATCAATTATCATTAAAAAAATCTATAGTTATAACTTACAAGTAAAATATTATTATATTTTCCTAAAACAGTTTGGTTCGGTTTTACAGATTGATTTGGTTTATCTTTGAAACCAAACCATAAATTTACAAATTGGATCGGATTAGAAAATTTTTTAAACTAAATTGCTAAAAAAAAAAAAACCATATTTTCTGTTTGGTTTGGTTCGGTTACGAATTGATTTGGTTCAGTTGGTTTTTTTCCCACCCCTATGTCCATCTTTGGTGTCATCCCTAAGGTTTTGCCATAGGTATATTACAAATAAATAATAGTAATAATTTAAAAAGAATAAAAAAACTAGTCTTGGATCAGAAGTGTTTGGGAGTTGTTCCTTATGTATTGTGTTGTCGAAGCCTAGTCTTACTCTCGTAGTGGATCAGAAGGTGGACTTAGTATAAGTGTTGAGGCGTAAGTGTTTAATGAGAAGTGTTCGTCAAAGCCTACCATTGAGCCCTCGACATGCTCTCGATAGACACTGAGCAAGCGTCGCATTTAAAAATGTTTTTAAATGGAGCATAAGTGTTGTTGCGGCCTATTGTCAAGCCCTCGACGCACCCCACGATAGTCAATAAGAGATGTCGAGGTCAAGTTTTAACTAAGTGTCTCGTGCACAGTTCTGGTCAAGGCTTAGAGTCGAGCCCTCAAAGTGCCCTCAACAGTGATTATGAACATTTTTATCAGCATTCGACTCCCATTTTGTTGAGGCATGACATGCCTTCTTGTGTATATATGTGCCCCACGACCCTTCCTAAGTGACCCTCGACCCTCAGTTTGCTTAGGCTTGAGCTTAGCTTCATGTAGTGATGTGACCCTCAATCCAACCTTAGGGTTAAGCAATAAAGAAGAACATAAGTTAAGAAGTTCTAACGAGTTTATAGAATGCTTAAACTTTGTTGAGAGTTTTATCCTCTCTGTTATATGATAGTGGTTATGCTTGTTCCATAGGAGTTTTCAATCAAGACCCTGAGTTTCTAGAATATTACTACGATCTTTGAACAAGATGCAAGATGAGTTACTTGAATTCTTATCACGTTGTTGTGCTTGTAATATAGTTGCACCCATCTTTATAATGACTTAATCGATCATGTATAGGTTTGGGGAAAATGCCTGTCGTATGGTGTGTGGATATGTGCCAAGCCTTAACATTTGAAGTGATAACAATTTTCTTGTTGTTGATGGGTAATGATATCATGATGATTGTCTGAACATTGCTTGGCCACCAATAAATTAACTCAAGTTTATCTTATCTTTAATTAATAATTGGACATGTATTGCACAATAGCACTTGCATTCTCATCGTACCATGTTACATGTTAATATTTCGAATCTACGATGATGCCTTGACTAACGGGAGAGGTCAGGTGGGATTACCATAAGGTTGCTCCGTCCTACAAGAACTATGTAGGCACCCAAGGGCATCACCTATATTAGAATTGGCTTTTAGGGTGTTAACACTTAAGGAGATTTTGATAGTTCTAAGGTGAAGTGGTGGTTATGTGGTAATGTATATACATATATATGTAACAAAAGAATTTCAAAAGAAATCCTCCCTCCTTAGCTCTATCTGAGGAGAAGTTTGTGGTTATGTTTATAATAAATATTTATTTATATGTAGAACGAGATGAGAAGTTACCCCATCCTTAGTTCTCGGTTTCTTCTAGACATGGGATACTTGGTTGGTCCCTTTAACCACCTGGGAGGGCGTAAATCCCCATTGGTTTGAATTTTGGTCATCTCAACTGTGTATTTCATATGTTTGAGTGTGACATTGCATATGCTTGTAATTATAACTTGGTTGATATTATTTGAATTGTGGTTTGAATTCTATTATCTCAGGGCTCGGGTGATTGTGGAGATGGCTTCCTTGTATAGAATCTTATGTTGATCTTTTGATATGTAATGTTATGCTAAATGATCTATCTTGAGTTGTAGGATGTTTTATGCTAGTTTCATCATAAAGAACTTTTATGTACGCAAAATTTCTTATTTTGATAATCTTGCGATCTTATTTTTAAAATGTTCACACCATATAGTGTCTTAATAGTTTGATGCTTGTGGAAAATTTTCTTAAAGGCCTTGGAAGGCATCAATACTACTAAGGTGCCTTGTGGGGTGTGACACCTGGACATTAAATTTTGTAAGAGAAATCAATAAGATATCTAAACTAGTAAATCTAGCACATTTGGAAAAGGCCAACCTTTGAGATTATGTCACTTTGTACAGTCCCATAAAAGATAAAAACCCTACTCTCTTCCCTTTGTGATGCCACCCTTAAACCCTGATCACTACTTGAACTCCTAATTACTTAATTAATATGGATTTAATCTAGGATTAACTTTTCCTTTACTTTTTATCAAGGAAATGAGGGTTCATTAACTTTACAAGAGGAGTTCTAAGCTATCCTTAAGAAGATTTTTAAGTTTAGGGTAAGTGATCAGTCACTTAAGTAAGTTAAATTACCTTTTCAAGCTATTAATGATGCTTAGTGACTTAGGTATCGCTTGTTGAACTAGGATGCAAAAAAAAAAAAAAAAAAAAACATCTCTTGAAGATTACTAAAGAGTAGTAGTTAGCTACTATTGAAGTTTCAAGAGGATTTACTCAACGTAGGTAAGAGTTTGAACAAGATTTTACAAGTGAACGTTAGGATACATTGAGATATGTGTTGGTTTTGAGCTTACTAGTGGCATATAAAGCTAGTTTACATGAGGTGTCGTTGTGTATGTGATGTCGATTTGTGTTAATTTGTGTCAAATTGACATTTCGGAATTGGGAAATGAGGTTAACTATTGAATCATAAGGGGATTTCATGTTTAGAGTTGATTTGGTATCGATTACGATTGAATATGGTGATATGGGTGCTTACTAGTGCTTGGAGTGGTAAAATTCTATTTGAGGTTGATCTAGAATTTTATTTTTAAATGTGTGATTTTGTGGTTTTAAAGTGATTTAGGTGTCCAAGAATGTAATCTAATAGCCTAAAATGACAAATTGAATTTAGGTGCTTGACAACGTTTATTGATGAAATTAGTGTCATATACATATTGTGTGACTTTTTTGTTGCCCAAGGCTACTTATAATTGCTATGTAAAGTGCATTATGATTGGTATTCAATGATGTATAAATGTAATTTAAGGAATTGGAGATGTTAGAAATCAATAGGAGCAATCACAATAGGTTTTGGGAGGATTCTTACATATTTATGAGACTTAGACTAATTGACTGATTTAAATGACTCAAATTTTTTAAATGTGTTTGAGAATTATTGAAATTTTCTTAAGATTATGAAGATTTCAAATTGATGATTGTTATGTTAGAAAATAGTTAGACCATGTCATAGTAAAGAGTTATCAATTTAGACATATTTTAACATTCATGAATGATGAAATGGAGACAATAATTTTATATGCAAATATGACCCTTGAGAATGTTTTTAAAGCTAGAACATATATTGTAGTTGGAGTATCTATTCTTCTTAGTGTTTTGACCTTGGTAAAATACTTGTTTTAGGCCTTAAAGGAATTTAAGCAACATGCTTGTCATGTTTGCTAAGGAATATGTATAGGACTATCTCTAATTTTTTATAAGTGAACCAAATTAATTAATTAAAATATTTTATGAAAATTTCCATATTTATTCTCAATATAAAACCTCTCCAAATTATGCATATTTATGTTATCTAGACTATTTAAATTGTAATGAAGTGTACGAGATTATCCTATGTAACTTGCATGAATTTATTCATCTTATATGAAGATTATTTTTGCCATCTAGTTTGGATTTTAATTTGATTATGTAACATGAATGAAATGATCTAACTCTAATTTTCATTTTATTTCCATGTATATGTTTTATTTCTTTTAATTATTGAATTTTATGAGCATGTTAATTGATGAGAGTCATGTGTTGTAATGTTAATATTGGAGTAGATGATTGGGTAATAGGCTAAATGTGTTTAAGTTAATATATCTTGAATATTATATATGTATATGAACAATATAATTAGTGCTTGTGTTGAATATGTGTTATTTTGTAGGTGAGTATGTGTTACGACAAGGTTACAAAATAAGCATGTAAAGACTAGATCCATCAAGGATTTATATGTAAATACACAAAAGTAGTTATACAAAAGTAGTTATAACCAACAGAATATAGTAATTGTAACAGAATAGTTACAGTTCAGCAACTGCATGTATGGACATAGTCTGATATAAAAGATACGAAAAATAATGGAAAGGGATCACCGAAGTATTTGAATCCCAATTCTGGGTGTTGGAGTCTGGCATACTCGAATCTGCCAACATTCAACCTGCACAACAAACACCATATTAGTTCTGCTAAGGTTTATCCATATAGAGGTAAACGATAGGAAGAACATAGAGTGATTAAGATTCTTATTTGGAGAGTTGTTCTGTGGAGGAATGATTGGGAGAGTGGAAAATTAGGGTTAAGCTAGTGAGTATTCGTGGGCTGGGCTATAACATCTAGGCTGAGTCTAACAAATTGGTGCTCTCGTTTGCAACTCATGGCTCCTGATACAAGATCTCAAGTTTCCCTTTCTCAGGTTGCGGATATGGATTTCATCAAGACTACTCTGTTGTCATTGCAAGAATCCATGGATCAGAAACTTAATTCTTTGGCTTCGCGGATGGAAAAGATTGAAGTGAGTCAGATCTCGCACAATCTTCCTGATCAAAACAAGAATGTGCAAGATTCATCATCCTCACAATCGTTGCTGGCTCAATATGATCTGTTGAAGGGCATCAAGTTAGAGATCCCTAAGTTTGCTGGAGAGGATGTTCTTGGATGGATTTTCCAAGTTGAACAATTCTTTGAGTTTCATCATATTGAGGGTCCTCAAAGATTGTCTATTTGTTATTTTGCTATGACAGGAAATGCATTACAATGGTATAAGTGGATGTTTCTTAATAAAAGACTTTCCTCATGGGAAAAGTTTGTAGAAGACTTAACTGCGCGATTTGGACCCTCTAGTTATGAAGATGTCCAAGGTATGCTTTCTAAGTTGACTCAGTGGCATAATGTTGCTCAATATCAATCAGAATTTGAGGCTTTGTCTAACCGAATTCAAGGATTGCCTGAATCTTTTTTGATTAGTTGTTTTGTATCTGGTTTAAAACCTGCATTGAGAAGAGATGTGCAAATTAGTAGACTAAAATCTATGATGGATGCTATTTGGCTTGCTAGAATGTATGAGGACAAATTGAATGACAGTAATAATGCATAAAAACCTGTTTTTTCCTCCACTTCGTCTTCCAAATCTAATATCCATTTTTCTAAACCACATTTTTCTACCAATACTACTCCTTCATCCACTTCAAAACCTCCTTCATCCTTTCCAATAAAGAAATTAACTTTTGAAGAAATGTAAGCTAGACGTGATAAAAGGATTTGCTATAATTGTGATGAAAAATATAGCAGAAATCATAAATGCAAGTTAAAGTTTCTGTTATTGTTGCATGATGATGATGATGGGGTTGAGGGGGATATTTCGGATGATATGGCAATTTCTAATTAGGATGTAGCTGATGTCTCAGATACAATCAGTTATCATGCTCTCGGTGGAAATCTAGTACCTTGTACACTTAGATTTCTAAGGAATATTAGACAGATGCAATTATCAGTATTATTGGATACAGGGAGTACTAACAATTTTATCCAAACAAGAGTTGCCAAACATTTGGGGTTGATCATTTCTCCTGCAGTATCATTTCAAGTCATGATTGGCAATGGCCAAAAATTACAATGTACTGGATTATGTAAGGATGTGTCTGTAGAAATTCAAGGGTTTTCTTTTCTTACTTCATTCTATGTTCTACCCATTCAAGGTGTTGATCTAGTATTGGGTGTACAGTGGCTTCAGGAGTTAGGGCCAATCACTATTGACTACTCGGAATTAACGATGCAGTTCTCTTATATGGGACATGTTGTTTGTTTATAAGGAGATCAGTCTCCTACAAGTAGTCAAATCACCCATCACCAATTTAAACGTTTGATTCAAGTGGATGCTGTGGCTACTTGTTTTCATCTTGTGGCTCAGAAGGAAATTTCAACAGGGAATGTCACCAACAACACACTGTTTGACCATGTGTTGGGCAAATATTCTCAGATTTTCGAGCCACCTTCATTATTGCCACCATTTAAAGAGATCCAACATCGAATTCATTTAGTCAATGGTGCTTCAGCAATCAATGTCAAGCCCTACCGGTATCCCCACTATCAAAAGTCTGAGATTGAAAAACAGGTTAAGGAAATGTTGGAACAGGGCTTCATCCAAAACAGTAATAGTCCATATTCATCACCAGTTTTACTGGTAAAAAAAAAAAAGATGGCTCTTGGCGATTCTGTGTGGACTATAGAGCATTAAATCAGGCAACAATAAAGGATGAATTTCCAATTCCAACTATTGATGAGTTGTTGGATGAATTGTGTGGAGCGACTGTATTTTCTAAGTTGGACTTGCGGGCTGGCTATCATCAAATTAGAATGGCAAAAGAGGATGTGGAAAAGACTGCTTTTCGCACACATGAAGGCCACTATGAGTTTTTAGTAATGCCATTCGGACTGAGTAATGCACCAGCAACATTTCAATCTATGATGAACAGAATTTTCAAGCCTTACTTACGTAAGTTTGTCATTGTATTTTTTGATGACATACTCATTTATAGTAAGACTTTGAATTCTCATATAGCACATTTAGATCAGGTATTGAAAATATTGGCTGACAATACCCTTTTTCTTAAAAAGTCTAAGTGTGCTTTTGGTCAAGATTCTATTGAATACTAAGGCCATATTGTCACTACTCAGGGAGTAAAACCGGAACCTAGTAAGGTGGCCGCTATTCGTAATTGGGCAACTACGGGCTTTCTTGGGACTTTCTGGATATTATCGAAGATTTATTCAATCTTATGCTTCTATTGCACATCCTCTGACCGAATTATTGAAGAAGGATGTGTTTCAATGGTCAGAAGCAGCAACTGAGGCATTTAATAGATTAAAGGAGGCTTTGATTTCGGCTCCAATTTTAGCTCTGCCAGATTTCTCTAAGCAGTTTATACTAGAGACTGATGCTTCTGGAACAGGAATGGGAGCTGTGCTTTTACAGGACAACAGACCAATCGCATTTTTCAATAAAAAATTACCTCATCATTTACTAAAGGCATTTGCCTATGTTCGAGAGTTACATGCATTGGTGGTTGCTATCAGAAAGTGGAGACAATATCTTTTGGGATCTCATTTTATTATTAAAACTGATCATCGAAGTTTGAAGCAGTTATTAACACAAGTCATACAAACTCTTGAGCAACATAAGTATCTCACGAAACTCTGGGCTTTAACTATACTATATTCTACAAAGCAGGGGCTGAGAATGTGGTGGCAGATTCTCTATCCAGACAATTTGAGGAGATGCACCAATTTCTGGCTTTCTCTCTACCACATTTTGGTTTAGTGGATGAATTGAAACAAGAATATCAAAGCAATTCCCATTTTCAAACAGTTATCCACAAACTACAACAGGGTGAGACTCTGAAATGGGAACTGAGTTGGAAGAATGATCTATTGTATTATGGAACTCGTTTATTTTTGGTTCCCACGTCTTCTGTTGTTACCAAATTATTGCATGAATTTCATGCTATACCTTCGGCTGGCCACTTTGGGGTAACAAAGACATATAAACGTTTGTCTGCACAGTTTTATTGGGAGGGTATGAAGAAAGATGTCGAGCTCTTTATTAAAGGGTGTCACATTTGTCAACAGACAAAGAGCATTAATCGAAGTCCCTCTGGCTTATTGGCTCCACTACCAATTCCAGAACAGATATGGGAAGATATTTCGATGGACTTTGTCACATCACTACCAAAGTCCCAGGGGTTCACTGTCATTTTGGTTGTGGTAGATCGCCTATCCAAGTATTGTCACTTTGGTGCACTTGATACCAATTATAATGCATCTAAGGTGGCTCAATTGTTCATGTCAATGGTGGTAAGCTACATGGATTTCCTCGAACAATTGTATCCGATAGAGATAGTATATTCCTCAGCAAGTTTTGGCAGGAATTATTTCGTTTAAGTGGGACGAAATTGTGTATGAGTTCTGCTTATCACCCTCAAAGCGATGGTCAAATTGAGGTGATTAATCGAGTTTTACAGCAGTATCTCAGATGTTTTTGTATGGACAGACCTTCTGATTGGTGTAAGTTTTTGGATTGGGCTGAATTTTCTCATAATAGTTCATTTCATGAAGGCATTCAGACTATACCATTTCAGGCAGTTTATGGGCGCCAACCTCCTACTATACCCATGTATATTAGGGGTCAATCCAAATTGGAGGCAGTGGACACTGATTTAGCTACTCGAGATGAGTTATTAGCTTCATTAAAAGCTAATTTGTTGAAAGCACAGCAGAAAATGAAGGTGCAAGCAGACAAACATAGAGTGGATTTCCAGTTTCAGGAAGGAGACTTTGTCTATATTAAGCTTCAACCTTATAGACAAAGTTCTATTTCAGGTGGCTTTCACAAATTGTCTAAGAGATTTTATGGCCCTTACAAGGTACTTCGAAGAATAGGGTCGTGTGCTTATGCAATTGAGTTGCCTGCAAATTCTAAGATACACAATGTTTTCCATGTTTCGGTTCTCAAACAAGCTCATGGATCAATTTTTCCATCTCTAGAATTACCACCTAACTCTTATCAAAATAACCCTCTTTTGGAACCATTAACAGTTTTGGCTTCATGGGTTATTATCCGAAATGACCAAGAAATGACACAACTTTTGGTTCAGTGGACAGGCGTCCATCCTGAAGACTCATCGTGGGAAGACATTGATCATTTTCGGACCATTTATCCTAATTTCAACCTTGAGGACAAGGTTGTTTCTCCAGAGCGGGAGAAAGTTGTTACGGCAAGGTTACAGAATAAGCATGTAAAGACTAGATCCATCAAGGATTTATATGTAAATACACAAAAGTTGTTATACAAAAGTAGTTATAACCAACAGAATATAGTAATTGTAACAGAATAGTTACAGTTCAGCAACTGCATGTATGGACATAGTTTGATATAAAAGATACGAAAAATAATGGAAAGGGATCACCAAAGTATTTGAATCCCAATTCTGGGTATTGGAGTCTGGCATACTCGAATCTACCAACATTCATACTTGCACAACAAACACCATATTAGTTGTGCTAGGGTTTATCCATATAGAGGTAAACGAGAGGATGAAGATAGAGTGATTAGGGTTCTTATCTGGAGAGTTGTTCTGCGAAGGAGTGATCGGGAGAGTGGAGAATTAGGGTTAAGCTAGTGAGTATTCGTGGGTTGGGCTGTAACATCTAGGCCAAGTCTAACAATATGTGTATTGAGATTAATGTTATTGTTATATATATATATATATTATTGTATGTATAGTATAATTAATGTTTGTGTCTCTTATGAATTAATATGTGTGTGTTATGTTTAAAATTATCAAAACAACTTTTGTTATGCTTAAGAAATTGTTGATAGAATTTTACAAAAGTTAAGCCTATTTTTCAAGCCCAAATTAAACTCAAATTAGCTCCAAATTAATCTAGATTTAAACCTAAGTCTTATATGTCCCAAAAGTCAAACTTAAGATAATAATGAGTCACAAATTTGATCAAATATTGTCTCTTTTGGCAGTCTACATTTCACATACGAATTTTCCCTCTTTTCTTTTCTTTCTCTTTTTCTTCTATCTTCAAACCATAAGCCCTAAACCAAAAACCAATATCAAGCTCTTAGATTCAAAAATCTCTCCAAGCCAAAGCCTCTACTTGTAAGTCAAAGCTAGTATAAACTCTTTGTTTTATTTCCTTTCTTGTCATTTAGATGTAAAATCTATGATAGGATGAGTTTAATGTCATTTGGTTTTTTTTTATTGATATGTGAACTTGTTTATGTGTTATGGAAGTTGTGAGAAGTGTTGGTGAGAAGTGAAGTTGATTTGAGTAGTTGAAGTTGAAGTGAAGAATAGGAGAGGATTTATTGTGAATGAAGTAGTTTGATATGTTGTTATGATGTTCAAAGTTGCTAGGATTGGTTAATGTGGATAGAAGATAGTGTATGAAGTTAAATATGTGTTTGAAGAAGGATTAAAAGTGTTATGTGTTATAATTTTTCGAAGTGTAAAACAGGGGATATAAAACATTTTCAAATAGGTATGTTTTTGAGTGTACGTCGGCATCTGGTACTTCAACACTGTCGGCATAGAGGCGGTGTCGAATGTGATCAGAACCGATTTTTCTAAAGCCGCTTAAAATGCTGCTTGCTTTTGTAAGGAAATTTTGCTAGTGTTTATTTTTCAAAGCATATGGCGGCCATTAGGACTTTGACGCCGCCGGCGTATAGGCAGTGTTGAATGTGAATAGAATCAAATTTTTTAATGTCGGGCTTAACGCTACCGGTGTATAATTCCAACGTTGGCGACGTTCACCTCAATTTTGCCTATGTAAATAGGCAGCATATCCCCTGAGTTTTACAGATCCAATCTTCTTCAATTATCATTCTTTACTTCATATATGATCTCCTAATGAATCTATAAGCTATATAATCATTTTTTAAGTGTGAATTAAATGATAAAACTATATTTTAAGTTCAATGAATCTCCTTGTATAGCTAACTAAAGATTGTGTTATATATATATATATATATACTCTACTTTCGATTGTTGATTTGTTTTAATATTTCTTGTTTCAATTAAAGATTCTTCAGTTAATTCCCTTCCGAGTGAATATAGTAATACACTATTGGGTACAGGTATGCAGTGACTTGCTTGAATGTTTGTTAGGATAGACATACTTTGATTTGACTTAAATTCAAGACGGCTTAAGTTTTGCATGAATTGACTGTGTTTTTCGCCTTTAAATCCGGTCTGAGGAGTGGCGAACATGTCATGATGAAATGACATGTTAGAATAGGTTCTTAGGCCACTTGTCATGATATAATGACTTCATACCATGATGCAATGGTGACTTCTTTTTAAATGGCTCAGCTGGTAATCGACAGGGAATGTAGTAACGGTGTAACATTTACTCATCTTAAGAGAAAATAGTATAATTTAATTCCATGTTTATGGGAGCATGTGAATTATTTTATATTATGGATTAAGTTAAGTAAAGTCAAGTAACGGCTATGAACCCTAAACGAGATTACTTTTTCTTTGTAAAGCTATCTAAGAGATATAGGTATTTGGACTACCTATATCAATCCCCTAAGTTTCGAGAGTGTTACTCAGGACCCCAGATTTCCCTAAATTATCTCGGAGTCTGAGTACTCAAATGTTGATTTGTTTAATAAATATTAAAGAAAGATAAAAATGAGATATTGAGTGGTTGCATTAATTGAAGTTTGCTTGCCATTTCGCCTTTGGTTTTGTTGCTGTATACTGGGCCTTTGGCTTACTGTTGTTTCTTTTTAAGTAATGATGATGACTGTTATGATGATTTGGGATATGAGATAGGCTAGGAGAAATTCTTGGATGAATGGGATGAGTAGGTTTCCAAGTGACAAGCGGATAAAGAAGAAGTTTTTGAAGCAAGATGTTTTAGAAACTCAAATGTATTTTGTATAGAAGGTTTGTTAGTTAAGCCTTGTATTTTGTAACCTTTTGTTTTAATGTAAAAATGTATAGATTGTTCATGTAAGCAATCTTTGTTTTAAAAAGTTTTTTTTTATTAAAGAACGAAAAGGTATAGTGGTATTAAACAAACAATTAATATAAACAAGTAGTTTTAGGACAATTTTACATAATATAAAAATATTATATGTGGCTGGGGACTTGACTTGTTTAATTTTAGGATTAAATGGGTCGTGTCTTTACATGAATGACAAGAAAAATGAAATGACATGAACATAACATAAATATAGCTAAATACCTAGGATAAACTTTATATGTACATAAACAAAATAAAAAATGACATGTTTGGTAGATTATATACTTGAGATAATACCTAACTTGGTAATAAAAATTCAATATGATATGAATGATATATTTATCAAATTGTTTACCTTGCTAATAAATTGTATCCTCTCTATATTATCAAGGATATGATTACATAAATGGGCTAATGAACTATAGGATGTAACATATGGCTAAGGGTATTACAATTAGATTATATAAATGTGAACTTAATAATTAAAATAGGACATTGAGGAATTTGGCTTGATTATGGATTATGAGAATATATTATTGAAAACCCTAAGTTTTGAAGCCACCAAAATAAGGCCTACTAAGGATTGACATAACATAAACCTAAAAGCCAATCTTACCCATGATAAAGAATTAGACAAGTTAACTATCATAAAAATTGTAGGTTGAAAGATATAATATGAACACTTATCCATACTTATTGGAACTTATTGTCCCAAAACCTAGCTAAGTGATATTGAGAGGGTCCATAACCCATGGGTCCTAACTAAACAAATCATAATTCAAATATAGCAAACAAGAGAAATGAATGATAATAGTGAGATGGACTAAGTAATAGTGCGGTACTATAACTATGAAATAGATACTTAAACTTTCTTTGATATTTGGACTTTGAAGACACCTTCTCGATTATAGGTACACAACAATTGTGTGTTGCGTATTAGGATAAACACCAAAACCAAACTAATACTTTAACTCAACTAATTAATTTCATTTTACTTACGATGTGATTACTCAATTCCATAAATGCTAACCTTAGACTAGATTGAAAACTTAATCATAATCTTGGGAGGACACAAGCACCTAAGGCTCCATAGAATGCATGAGACGGCTCAGTAGGTAATCTATAAGGGAACTCTATGGTCAGTATGGTCGACTGGTGATGGAATGAAGTTACAATGAGGTTATATGGGGAAATGATAATTTAGATAAACCATTGTGATAATATTTGCTCGTCGATGACCAAATTCAATAGAGTAAACCTTACGAGACTACTTCTTTCTTTTGCTTTCTAATGTGGTATTAGAGGCCCATTAACCCCTAATGCATGATTTAAATCACTTTTGTCTCTTATTATTTTGTTACATTAGAGTTAAGAGTACTTTCTTGTTTATATGTTTCTAAGACACTGGAAATGCATTACTTACTTAGCTTTGTTTAATTTATAAGTATCGTACATTGCGTTAGTTTAAGATGGTGTGACTTGCGATCTTATATTTGATTATAGTTGCATTGGGATTCATTGCTCTCATTTTACTATTTAGGTACTAATGATGACTGCTATGTGGATTTTCACTATGATTCCATGGGCTATAGATATGAGAATAATGTTTGAGTTCTTAGACTATAGGGCGTTTGGTTTTCGTCATTTGAGAAATCACTTTTGAGAAAATTTTATTTTTACTTACACTCTAATTTTGGAAACATAGTTTATGAGTTTCGAAAACTAGTCTATAATTAACTTAACTACTTATGTTTGTCTTTTGATGGAGCTATGGGTCCTTAGGTTTGCTAAATGGGCTAAACCCATATATGGAGACCTATGGTCATGTTGATAAATCAGTTTATTTTGGAAAATTATAACTTTTATAGATCCTTTTCATAAGTTTTGCAAATTTTCAAAACATAAAAAAACAGACAACTCTTTATCAAAATTTTCATAAAATTAAAGAAGGATTTCTCATATAAAAAAAAACTGAAAATCCACCTATTTAATTGAGCTCCTCATATATATATATATATATATATATATCACTTAAGTGATATATGTGGTGAAACTAGTATATTCAATGTGCCTAAGACATGATAATGCCAATCGACCTAGGAGAAGTCTTGAGATGATGACACATGCACGAATATCATTAGAAGAGGCATTGGAAGTAATAGGCAAACTTGATTTCTCAAATGCACATGTGTTACGAAAGATCAATTATAGTAGGCTCAATTGTTCTTGAATCATTCTTCAACAACAAGGCGTTTTGATCTTTGAATTCAAAAGCTCATTAGGACCTAACTATACCAACCATAGATTTTGGCCTTGCAACTTTATCTTATTGGATCCTATGCATCTTTCACTTATTTTGAGGACCTAACTAGAAGGAATTCCTTACAACTTACTCTGCCTTTGTCATGGCTCTCTTAGGAAGACAACATTCTAGCATATATTATATAAGCTAAGGTGAAGGACTAAATTGATAAACACTACTCTCCTTGACATACTTAAGAGCTTACATTTCCATTCATGTATTTTCTATAGCTTATCAATATAGATAAAAAGCTACCATAGCCAGGAGTAACATCCTTTTTCCATGAGAAATCCCATATATGTCCCAAAAGAAAGATGTCTCCATAATGCCAAGAACATTGGAGATGAATATGAAAGTTTCTTCCTTCGCATTTAAAGAGACAAGTACAATTGACTTGTTCAGAATAATATTCAATCTAGACCATAATGAAAATGTATTGAATGTCACCTTTGTAATGTTAGTAAAAGGAATAAAAACTTTAGGTTGTAAGATAAGAATTAAGATCATCAATATATAGAACATGTGAAAGAGCCACAAAAATATCTCTAATCTTAGTTGGTGTTTATTGCTTTCCCTTAACCTTACTACTAATAAGCTTACATAGGAATTCCATAACTAAAAGATAAAGATATGGAGACAAAGGGTTACCTTGGCAAATTCTCGCAGATGGATAAAAAGTTTCTAAGGTTGTTCCATTTAAAAAAAAAAAAAATCCATAGACGTTGTAGTGATACTACTCATAATAAGTTTTATCAATGCAATGGGAAATTTAAACTTATTAATTTATCGGAAATAATATCCCATTTTACACCATTAGATGCATCCTCTAAATCCACTTTGGTAATCATCTAACCTCTTTGATCTCTCTTTCTCCTAATATTATCGAGAAAATCTCTAGTTAACATAATATAATCAATTTCTTTTCCTATAGAGATGAAACTCTCTTGCATGGGGCATAGTAGATTATTTAAAAAGGGATGAAGCTTATGCACAAGAATCTTTATTATCATTTTGCAGACACTATCGTATGAACCAACTAAGTGACATGGAAAATTTCATATTAGCTCCAATGCATTTCGGAACTAATGCCAACAATGTTTCATTTATAATTGGAGATTTAGAGTTAGTAGCAAATATTTGATGTATAAGCATATGTATCAAGCTAATAAGAATAGAGCATGTAGCCTAACTTTTCCTAAAGCTTTCCAAGAATTGTTATATAAGGTACATATAATCTCTTTTGTAATGGCTAATAAAGTGTAACAACTTAAGTTTCTATTAAGCATTTTATGCATGGAAAAAGGTCTAATATTTGTTGTGAAACCATGGATTTTTATGATGTAAGCATTTTTAAAAGGTCTATTATATGTCAATAATATATTTCCCTACTAAATTTTTAGCTAGATAATTATATTCTTAGATTTTTAAGTTAACACAAGAACAAGGTAATATCATCTGATGACCATCAATGATCCACTTAGCCCCAGACTTCATTTTCCATAACATCTCGTCTAAGAGTGTTTCTAAGTCTTTTCTCAACATGTTTTCTAGTTGAACAAGAAAAAAGATTAAAGGAAATACCTTAGGCTCTTTTAATACTAATTGATTCTACTAGAATATTCATTTTCTCTATGTGAATTATACCATATTCTTCTCTATTCCATATCCTAGTATCTTCTTGAAACAAAATTGTTGCCACAAGAAAAGGAATTTCCATAGATTTTCCATACTTTTTGACGATGCCTTTTAAATGCATGATAGGATAATGACATAAATTGAGACCTAAAATGTCTAGAAGCTTGGGACTAAAGTGGATTAAGAGATGGAGTATATTATATAAAAGCCTACAATTGTAGGTGTTAAGAGATGCACCCTAGAATGGAGATAATGATCAAAAGCAATAGCTAATATTTCATGTTTGGTAGGTCAATTCTAATTAAAGAAGCTGCAACTAACCAAACTTTAAGCTCCTAAGTCTAGGACCAAATCTAACTTCAAGCAGCTAAAGCTCCAACCCCATTGTAACCAACCTCAAAGTAGAAAGATGATTCAATCAAGCTCTAAAAGACTAGCATGCAACTTAGACCTAATAAAAAAATGAGCTAAGATCTCTTGCGTATTAGTTGCATCAAAAGCTTGAGAACGTGTGCCAAGAGCTACAATTATTAAACATGATGTTGCACCACATCTATGGTCAAGTACGATACCATAGCTAATGTGAGTCGATGCAGCCCATGAGTAACATGTTAGCTACTTTCAAGCATCATCCCATGCAATAGTAGTCTACTCTTTTGCCACAAAAACACATGAGCAAAAACTACTCATAGAGCAGCAGACCCGCACCATGAGTCACCTATGACTATCAAAAGTACCAGCCCCCAATCTATGACTTGAGGTCCTACTTACAATAGCTTATAACTTTCATTATTAAACATCTAAGCCTCTAATGCACATTAAAGAGTACCTTTAGTACAACTAACCAAAGCAACATGAGTAGAAGCAAATCAAGGCGAGTTAAGTTGGATTTGTTCTGGTTTTGCATTCTAAGAGTTGTGTTATTCTTTTGTTTAAGTCCCCATGTTACAACCATTTCATAAAACACACACCACAAACACAAGATAGAGACTCTTACTCATTTCCATTCTATCATTATCTTTCATATAGTTCATTCCATTTAACTTTTAATTTGATACACTGACCCATAATTAATTTTTCACTCTCATGCCCACATACATTATATAGCCATTCCTTCGTTTTGCACTCACCAAGCCCTTTTACATACATGCTTCACTAAAATCTAAAATGTTGCATGCCATATGGTAACATGTAATCTTATAGGTTGAAATTCTAGGATAATTATAGTATGTTGTTTAATTTCTCATTGGTGCTTATAATTTCAATAAATGCTTTTATAATAGGCCATTGGGATAATCTAATACTTTCGACATGCATCTTTAGTCACTCTCATATTGAAAGTTTATTTTAGATTCTATCAGCATAAATGAAAGCGAAACCAAGGTGCTTAAGAACAATTGACTTGGATCATGACATGCATATCTTGATTTGTTTGAGCAACTAGTAGGATCTCTAGAAGGGTAACATAGCATTCCTTTATGTAGCCTTTCAATTAGTCAACAAAAATAACCTGAAAAAAGAGGAATGAAGAATATCATTATACATATCTTCCACATCCATTTTGGTTTTTAACAACATCTCACAATTAGGTTGCATGACATTTATAACATCATCCGTGGCAGTCCTTTTGCAATATTATTAGATGGTGTTGACATGATTGGTGTTCTCTAGTTGTGAAAGGAAGTTCTAATCAATGGCTTCAATGTCAACCTTCTATTCTTAAGAAATATTATTAAATAAGTTGGTTATTATCTTCTTAGCGAGTGTTTTCACTTTGTTATACTTCACTTTGATTCCTTAATAGAGTAACCAAAATGCAGAAAGGGGATTTGCTTAATAGCCACATGTTTATTGTGCACAACTTAAGCTTTACATGTCCTCAAAGTGGTGGCATAGAAATAACATGTGAAGGGATGACTTAGATAATGATAAGATAAAGGAACATACATGCTCAAAATCTTAAACGCACAATTGATAGACGAGAAAGCTTAAGGCCTTCACCTTGCAATTCTCAAGTAGTTGCGCTTGTTCATCATTTGAGGAATAAAGGCGTAGGAAGTGCCTATACTATCATTTTTTGGCAATTTGGTGTGCAATGTTTGATTTTGGAAAAAAATGTACCCATACTTTTAAACTGATGACATTTTAGTATCTCTGTCATCTCAACATATTGCCAAAAAAAATCAAAATTTGGACACCAAATTGCCATTAGTTTAAAAGTACGAGTACTTTTTGCTCAATGCCAAACATTGGGCACCAAATTGCCAAAAAATGATAATACAAGCACTTCTTATGTTTTTATCCCACCAATTGATGAGCTATTTAAACTTTATGAGTATAAATTTTATAGTAAAATTTTATTTCTTTTATTTCAGTATCGTTTCAAATGAGGAGCTATGTTGTCCTTTTGGTCCATTATATCATTCATCACCAAACATCTTATGTGGACCAATAAGACCCCAAATGGTAGAAGCATCATAGAATACAATGTTACTAGTCTATGGATTTTAAACCCAAATTGTTACTAAGTTGATCCAAAATTCTTATTTAGCCAATCAAGTAGATATGATCTATTTAGGAATCATTTGGGACAGATATTACCACTTACCATCTTATGAAGGAAACAAAGGAAGTTATGACTCTCAAACCATTTTTAGCATTTAATTTAATCTTGTGAATGGTGTTAGTCTTTTGACAAATAAACCAAGTTGAATTCACAATAAAATTTAAAGATCACTTAAGAAGTTTATGCTAATAAAAGAGAAAGGTAAATAAATGAAGAAATTATAGAACTTGGTTGTCTTTCTTTTGCAACAGTAATACAATAAATATGTGAAGTTCACATGAATAATGATTCACAACTTATATTGAATCCTCAATTGCTCTTATTGAAATTAAATTTTTAACAGTCGTCTTCTTTTAAGTACTTTGAATATTTTTTCCTTTTTCCTAGAAACTATATTACAATTCTTGATATATAGAGAGTATCTTAGTGTTTCTTGCATTTCAAGAACACTTTCATCCTCTGTCATGTAAAAACAGGACACCCCTCAACAACTACTCCTTTAGCGGTTGGGCATTTAGCATAAGTACATCCATCAAGGTCATTGCCCCACCAATCTAAAGAAACACCCTCCAAGCCTAAGCATAAATACAAAAGCACGCCCATAAAAGCAAGACCAGCTTCTAATGCACCTGAAAGAACATAGTTGTATTTCTTCCACAAGTCTGGTTTGTATCTATAAACAATGAAACCAGACAAGAATCCCATGATAATCCATGTAGTGTAATTAACTGCAGTAGCTGGTGGCATCATCCCTGTTGCACCAATTAACACAGGCATGTTGATGAGTGCAATCCATTCTTGCTTAGGGAAGGCCTTGTGGGCTAACCATACTATAAGTGGGGCTATTGCTCCTCCTAGGAAAAACCAATTTATTGCTCCATAATATCCTTCATCACCAAAAATCCTACGAGGACCAATAAGACCCCAAATAACGGAAGCATCATAGAATACTGTGTCACTTGGGCATGTCCACGGGCTGCTAGATGCAGTGGTTTCACAGATGTCTGGGATGGTTTCCATCATCCACCATGCTGTACCTAAGTAGGTGAATCCTGCTATAAGAGTCCCCACCACCTAGAGAATAATTAGTGAATTTTAGTTTTCCCAAATGAAAACAACGTTTTCGCATAATGAAAAATAAGATCTAGATTAGAGTAGGAGTCACTTGGGCCATGAACATTGTTCTAGGAGGAATTTTCATGTAATGACCGAGCTTGAAGTCTTGTAGGAAGGTTATGGCTTGTGTCATGCTTATGTATCCATAAACCTTAAAGCACATATTGGCAACTGGATAGCCAGGGTACATATACCCGATTATATACTCGGTGATGATGTTAAGACCTGGTGTCTGTAAAATGTAAGAAAAAATTGCAGATGAGTCAACAACTTTGAAACTCAGTTGAATAGCTTCTTTAGATGTGGAAAATACATGAGCAAAAATGGCAGGAAATGAAATAGTAGCCAAATTATATATAATCCAATAAGAATACAATTAGCTACTAGATTCTTACAGAAACAATCTCTCACAAGAGCTATACAAAAAGTAAATATGCCTGCCAAATTTAAGGAATCGGCGATGAGAAATTCTTTATCAAGGTGTCACTACCTATAATTGATAAAGTGTCTAAAACACCATTATCTTAAGCATAGTCTTAAGCCTTAATGTAAGAATTTGTCAAATATATTGCAAGAAATTGATACTTATTAAGCTAAATTGTTGATTTCAGTTGTTGAGAAGCCAATTTGAAGAAAAGATAAAAGTTGATGAAGGAAAAGGATGAGTTCGAAGTGAAAACTTGAAGAATCAAAGTACAAAAGGGCCATATTGCCCGTATGAAGGATAGTATAGCTCTCTGCATCAACAGCAGAGCTCCATATGCTAATACATATGGTCTGTATGATAGGTTGTACTAGCCCAAATCTTGGAATAGAAAATCATATGCCCTGCAGTACGGCCATAAGGACCATATCACCCTAGAATTGAGATCAGAGAGCCATAAGCCTTAGGATACGGCCCGTATGGAGGACAACACTCAACATCAACAATTTTGCAAGCAACAACTTCACAAAGGAGATGTTGTACATTTTCTACTATTTAAAAACAGGCTTAAAAATCAAAAGCACTTGCCTGATTTGTGATAGCAGTAATTATGCCAATGGGAAGAGTGAAGAAGATTGCAATTACACATGCTAGCAAAACACCCCACCATGGCAACTGAAGCTGAGCATTATAATATTGGCAGGCAAAGACTGCGGCTATAATAACTACCACCAGAATTAACCAAAACCACCACTCTGGAACCTGTCTGTACTTCCTCATCAGTTTGGTGTGTATATCTGCAGTCTTTACTTGGAAACTCGCCTTGCTTTGGTCCCATATTTCTCTGCAATTCATATAGTAGGACTAAATTAAAAATGTTGTCCCAATGCCCCATATAACATGTCCCATGTTGTTTTCAAAAATTTTCATTTTAGTTTCTTCTTTCCAGTTCCTAAATATGGATGCAATCTCAAAATAAGGGTAAAACCATAATGCATATGCATATATAAATTAAGGAAATGTTGAATTACTTATTCATAATTTCAATTTTTCCTATGGTAGGTTGAGAGTCTAAACTAACCAGTGTCTTTTTGAATTTCGAACCTTTAAGGAGCATAGATAGACAACACAAACATAGTAGCGTTAGTGAACCCTTAATATCTATAGTGATTTATCAAACAAAGAAATAACCACTCACTTTCCATGGAAAAGCAGAACATGAACAACTGTAGCAGTAAGTGCAGCAAAGCCCATCCCATATGTCATTGCAAAGAATGTGCTCAAGTAAAGAGGCCCTTCTCTCTCATAAGCCGCAATGTCAAGGTGGAAATTGGCATCAATAATGCTCGATATGTTGTACTTTTGACCATCAGCAGTAAATAAGTCATCTGAAAATATAGGGAACGTTTTGGCCTTGTACACATTGAGCCAATAGCAAATGGGAGTCAATACATACATAACAAAAACAAAACCTACAGCAACATTAGCTGTTGCAAACCAAGGACTAGCAAGAGGACTTCCGAGGTAAGCTGATATAGTGGACCAATCAATCCCAATGACGGCAATGCCAAGCCCATAAAGTCCAGACCCAAGCTGTTGTGCCAAGATTGATGTGGGAAATATCCAACAAATCCATGAGAGGGAAGTGAGCATTTCAAACATGTATCCTGGGAATACATAATAAGCGAAACTGCACATCAAGGCTATCACAAAAAATTGTGTTCTGGTCACTCCACCTTTAGGCCTCTTCTCTTTCTCATGTAGAGCTCTATCATTATAAATAAGAAATACATTACCAGAAGCCAACATGTCCTCAAGTTGTTCAGTTTTTGGAAAAATGCATTTGATATCATGATTTTCCATTGGACATTTCCACAAATAAACCAAATCAATTCTATTAAGAATTAGCCTAAAATAAGAGTAATTGTTTAGCATAGTAATCTTTTTTTTCTATTCATTTTAGTAGTATTTTAGAAATTAATATTTTTATTATTATGTTCATCCAATTTACATGCCTATTTGCAACCCAATATTTTATCAACATGAACCTACAAAAGGTTATTGTGGACAATGTCTATTAGTTTCTATTCATTTTTACTATGACTCGGCTTTCCAAACCAAATTGTAAATTTGTAATTGTTTTACATGTTGATGTCATGCAAAATCTCTAATATAATGATGCACACATGCTAACTCAATCAAGGTTGACTAGAAAAGTTTCCTTCGATTTTTCAATAATGATTTTAAAATGTAACTAAGCATATTTTCACAACCATAGACTCATGTTGTCAATGACAAAAAGCTAAAATATTAAAGAAATAATGAAAGCAATTAAAATATGTTTGGATGAAGTTTTATAAATTGTCAACTTTAATTTGTTCAAATATCTAAGGGTCTATCAAATAAAGTCATTCCTTTTAAATGCACTTTTGTAAGGTCGTCTTTATACAAGTTTCTATGCCAAGCATCCCACATAACCAATAAAGTAAAATTTATGACACATAAACCAATATAGGAGTTGCTTGGTGAAACAATTGAAAAAGTGAGTTACTTAACTCTCTCTCTCCTCTTTTTGGTTTGTAGATTTTAACACTTAATAATTTAAATTTGTTGAAAAAAAAATACTAAACAACTCTATTAAAAGTAAATCATAGATGAGAAGGTAAGTTCTTAAACTCTCTCGCCCCTCTTTAATTGGTAAAGTTTGACACATGGCAATAAAAAATTTGCTAAAAAATACTAAACAACTCTAACACATAACTAAAGTAAAGAGTTTGTTAGTGAGGCGAGTTGATTTATATTCAGGTTCTATGAAGAATTATATGATAGGGAGAGGTCAAACCTTAAAAATAAGCTAATATTAGAATTATTTATATGTATCCATTCAATTATAACTATATTGCATCTTATGTATAAAAGAATTAATTAAGAAACTTTGTAAATTTCTTGCAAGAATAATTAATTAAGGATATTTAATGCATTTTATAAGATATCACATGTATATTGCTTAAAAATAAATTATTTAAAAATAAAAACAATACATAAAATCTTTATAAATTTTGTTTTTAGCAAAAATAAATCATAAAATAAATACAATAGTGATTCAATAATTCATTTTCATAAAATTAATTGAAAAAATAAAAAGAGTTATGAAATGAAGACACATAATTACTGTCACCTAATATAGTAATACATCATGCGATAAGATAAAATCATTTGTGATATGAATATTGTAATTATTATTTACAGTGTGCCAATAAAAAAATAGTTGCACTAGAATTTATTTAGCTAACGATAATTTTATGATAAATAAATTTAATGTTAAGGGATGTAACCAAGTGGGTTACTATAGAGTACTCAACTCGACTCATATAACCTACTAAAAACCCTAAAAGATTTTGAGATGGGTTTAGGAAATTTTTTATGACCCTATAATGTTTGGAATCGAGCCAAAGGTCAGAGTTACGACTTGATGAAAAAACCTGACTGACCAAAATACAACAAATTTAAAATTAAATAATTAAGTAAAAATTCGATTCAAACTCAAATGAAAGGTGCATGATCTAAAAAAAGTAATTTAAGTTATGTTTGAAATATCAATTCCACTCTAAAAAAAATAAAAGACTATATTGCGCTTTGTAGCTTGAGTTTATATAAATTAATTCTATCTTGAAAAAATTAAAGATAAAACGAGAGAATAAAAATGAAAGGCAAAGGGAAGAACACTTTCATATATTTTTACATACTGGATTTATATGTCAATCTTTTTTTTTTTTTATAAAACAATTAACGATAAAGATTATAGAAAAACATACAGCATTATTCATTAATCACATTTTATAAGCATCCTTACTTTTAGTTTTACTCTCATAGTTAAAATGTCTATAACAACTCATTTAGTTTTACTTCCACAACTAAAATGTTAAAATAGAATTTGGGTTGAGGAAACTAAAGTTAATATTTAAATAAAAAATTATAAAAATACCATATGAAAGAAAATATTTCTATAAATAGATAATTTGAGCTACTCTATTCAAGAAATGAGTTTGATACATTTCTATTAACCAGATTCCATATCTATGATCTAGATTCATCGTCCTCATGGGAAACAATATTGCACAAACAAAATAGGGCTTAGCTTTGGAGTGTACTATATCCACGACTTACTTTCCTCATACAACTTAGTTCTTAAGAAAGTTATTGGTAAAGAAAGGTTCTTCAAGATGATGTAGAGTAAACACAACGAAGGACTAGTCTCGCTAAGGTTTATTTCAAGAACAATGGTACTATTGATCTTACGGAGTATGAGGTAAGGTTATTCTACATCAAAGAAACACTTTAGAATATCTAGCATCCTCATGTTTGACCTTTTTAGGTTAGGGTTAAGATTTTTTTGAAGTGGAATTTTGGAATATTTGTTGTAATGTGATTTTGAATGCTAAATTTAGAATGAAAAATGAGGAATGGATTTGGTTAATGATGACAACAATGATTCTTTACCACTACACCAACACGGGTATTCGACACAGGCTATGGGGATAGACTTATGGCTTTAATAGATGAGTTCATAATATTTCTAATAATCTTTTTTTTTTTTTTTTTTGAAGAGACAAGTAAATCAAATTCATTTTTTTAAAAAGCCAGTTTATGTTGTCTATTTTTAATATTTTTCATTTAAATGACATTTTTATGATTTTTTATTAAAATGTAATCTTTTTATTTCCTTTAGGGTTAACAGTATATAAACTTTGATAAAATAAACAATTATGAACCTAAACTATAAAATTGATCAATTTAGTACCTAAACTTTAAAATTAATCGATTTAAATAACTAAAAGAACATTTCATGCATGCAAACAGTACCTCCGTCAAGTTCTTTTAGATATTAAATTGATTAGTTTTAAAGTTTTTCAAGTATTAAATTAATCAATTTCAAAGTGCAAGTACTCAATTGATTAATTTCAAAATTTTTAATTATCTAATTGCATATTTTACTAAAATTCAAGTATCATTATCATTCGTGATATTATCTCTTTCCTTTAACCCATTAGAAGTTGGCATAAAGAAATGTAAAAAAAATGAAAAAAAAAATAAAAGAAAAGGAAAGTATCTCAAAATTATGTGGATCCATTCTCATTTGCATAAGCTAGCTATACACACTAGAAAATACATTGGCAAGGTTCGGTTCCGAACCGGAACGTCATTGTCTGGAACCAGAACTGGACCGATTGGATGGTTTTAGAACCGGCCAAGGCACCACTGGCTTTCCAGTTCCTAGACAGTTCTAGGTCTAGAATTGGATGGAATAGGTGGTTTCAACCAGTTCAATTAAAAAAAAAAGAAAAGAATTATGTATAAAAAATTAATTATATTAAATATATAATTATTAATGTTTACACTATTTTATACGAATAGCAAAATTTATTACATATTTATAATATTTAATGTTTTATTATCAATAATATAAATAAATATAACTTGAAATTATAAATAATTTAGTTTATATAAACTTCTCCTCAAAGAAAAATTAAAGTGGGACTATTTTTTGTATTATAATTTTCTTGTTATCCTCTAGAGTATTTTGTGATCTTATATTACTAATTATAATTAATATTATTTATGTTTATATATAAATAAATGCGTATTCTAAAAAAATTGTTATAAATTTTAACTAAATAATTTAATATTTTTAGACCTAATAATTAATTATTTTAAGTTTAAAATATATTTTATTAAAATTTAAAATTTATTTTTTATTTAAAAAAAAGTCGATTTCACGATTTCAAAATCAAAATCGAGAACCGTCAATTCTATAGGATCGGACCGAAATCATGAGAGAAATTTCAATTCCGATTCTTTATTTTCAAAACATAATGCTAGAATCTCCCCATACCTAATGCTACCAGAAAGAATCGGCTGGCTAGTAGCGCAGGTAAACAAACACATCACCAAAATAGTACACTAGGAAACTGACAGCCAGACGATGACACCATGGAAAGGGTCCCTAAATGTCAATACCAACTGTATCGATCGTTCAGTTTAAGCAAATAGACCAATATAAAAGCAAATTGTTGCAAGCAAACTTATTAATTAGGCCTTTACCAACCAGTCATCCACGTTACTTGGATAGCTATAGGTGAGATAAAAATAAATAATAGATACATGTGTGCAAGTTTGTTTATTATTCTCATTGAATTGATACATGTGATATTAAACTTTTATTACATCTTACTCATTATTAAATATTATACAATTTATTTAGAAAAAAATTATCGGTTTACTAATATCAATGCAAAACCCCATGTATTAAATGAGATTATACATTTTTTTATAAATATTGCATATTTTTTATATGTAATTTTTATAATTTTTATGAACATAGTAAAACTTTTTATTTATGATTAATTATATATTAAAGATATGATTTTATATTGGTATTTATCTGGACTTTATCACTAGTTTAAGGCTTTATTTGAATTTTGCAAAAAAATTTAGTAAAATAAATGCAAAGGTAAGTTTCTAACTTATTTACCTGAACAAAGAAACTTGAACAAGATTAGCAGGCCACCACATAGCTGCCGGTTCAACCAAGTATTTTCTGTAAATACCAGCCCATCCAAACCCCAACACCTAACATTCAAAACCCATATTCTAAATATCATTTTAAAACAATCAAAACAAATGATTATTTAAAAAATATACAATTAGTATTAAAGATGTTATAACTTACTTGAGTTGTTATGACAACAATCAAAGACACCCAAAAAGTAATATGCTTCTTATAAAACACCTTCACAACCGTAATAACATGGATGGCATAAACGGTCCCAGCTCCAGAATTAGCAAAAATAGTAATCAAAACATGCTCTTTGACATTAAACGGCCCAGGATTCAGCGTAAATTCCCAGCGTTTCCCCTTGAAGAACACTCTGTCAGTGATTTTTGCGGCCATGAGTTGGCCGAGGGGCACGACTGCTATCTGGGCCGAGATGGCGGTGATTGTTAGCGGTTCGGTTCGGTACCAGAAGAACTGGTTAAGGAATGATAGAAGCACACATGATATGGCTCCTAGGACCCACATACGAAACGTGAGTACAGGAAGAGATGGGTCATCGGTTGTTGGTACAGTGAGTGCAACCTGTGGAACCGGGGAGTTCTCATCCGGTTCGATTTCGTTGGATGATGAAGCCGACGGATGGTAATCTTTTCCTTCATTTCTCGATACTGCAAAAACAGGAATAACGATATGAGCATTGGAAATTTGGAATATTAAAAATTATATATGATATGTTGAGTTGGATTGTGAGGACTTACTTAAAGGGGTAGTGATTTCCTGGTTTGACTCTTCTTCCATTGTGAATATGTTTCCTTTTACTGTCTCGGGTGTTGTCAGAAACACAACAATGAGACCCTGGGAAGTTTCGACTGTACTATGTACCAATATTGCATTGAGGTTTTTAGTGCACTAAAACTGATTGGGTAGTATTTGTAGTTCTGGCTGTTTACTTAGCAGTTAGCACAGGAGATTAGAGGGTGGGTTTCCGGTTGGCATCCGCATCATTGTGTTAAAAGGGTGTTCATATTTACGGCGTGAGAAGGAAAGGAAGTATGATTTTTGGTTCGTTGGTTGATTGTTCGTTGGCTGGATGATATGACCCACGTGCGTCAGTGCCGTCGAGTGCTGAAAGCATTTTGAGGTCTGATATCTTACAGCAGACTTAGGTACGGTTGACCAGACGTTGGAGCACTGTAAATAAAAAATAATTTCCTTAACTAACCAAAAACTATAAATAAATTCACAAAAAAAAAAAAAAGAAAAGAAAACAGAGATAGAGCAGGCAATGGGCATTTCGTGGCAGGGAATTTTTTTCTCCCTTTTTTTTTTTTTGTGCGCGCGCGCGCGTGGAGAGCAATAAATTAAAACTTTTGGTTAGTTAAGGAAGTTTCATTAAATAAAAAAAAAATTATATAACGAAGGATAGCTAAATTTTAACCAAATTTATAATTATATATTAAAATTTGAAATTGATTAACATAAAAAGGTTTTTCAGGTAATAAATTAATCAATTTTAAAGTTTAATATATAATTACATATTTTGTTAAAGTTTACATACCATTTATAATATTATAAATTAGAAAAACAAAAAAAAAAAAATGCAACCAGTACTCATTTCATAGTAGGTAATTTTTTTTGGAAAAAAAAAATTATCTTATGAAGGCATTGCATTTTCGAGGAAAGTAAAATTATTATTCGTATTTTGAAATTGTTAAATCATGTCGAATAAGGGGCAGTTTAATTTCATTTAGTGTGTCTTTTTCAGTAAAAGGGATTTCACAAATGACTGGTTCTTTACCACAGGACACGATTATTACCTATTCTTTTTCTTTTCATTATTATTTTTTATTTATTTCTCATTCATCAACCACGTAGAGGCAGTCTTGATTCTACCAATGCAAAAGACAAAGAGTTTTTTTTTTCCTCGACAAATACTCTCCATTTTCTCAACACATACTCGTTTCATCATACCAATAAGATAGGGGTTTCAAAATATACATTAAGAGGAAAAAAAACATACATACATGCATACATACATATCATATACATATACATATATGAAATAAATCAAATTTTGTCTTCTCAAAGTTAGGTTCTTCATTCTTAGGGATTTCTTCTACTTGATTTTAATGTTTTATTTTACAATTTAAAGTTTGTAGAGGACATTTCGGTAATTGGACTTTTGTTCCAATTTAATGCCATAGGCCAATCTTTTGTGCTAGCGACAGAGTTTAGAAAATCGAGTCCAATAAGGAATGTCGTAGGGAGACTCGGCTTGGTAGGCTCGAAATAGGGATCGTTGAACCGGTTCATACTGCTTTCGGCCTGATTTGATTTTCTCGTGCTCAAAAAATAGACTCTAAAAATGTCTTCCTTGGATAATTTGGATTTTATTTGACTAAAATAAGTCTTAAGCCCTTTTATATTGAAAATGCTATTTTAAATAAATAATGAGCTTCTTTTATAATATAAAAGTCGTTAGGCTCTTTCTAGCCCATTTGCAAGCCCAACCCATTACTAAAAAAAAGAAGGCTTCATTCTCAACCACCGGATCATTAAGAATGATCCAAAGGCTAGCATTAACTTTCAACATTTATAAATACGAGACTGCTCTTCTCATTTGGAGAAGATTTTGCACATTATTAAGATCAAGAGCAACGTAGAACTTCTGCTAAAACATCTTTAAGAAATATCAAAGCACTTATTCTATAAAAGAACGAGTCAAGAATGACCAAATCTATCTAATTTGATCTTCTATTATACTCGCGCACTCGAGAAATCGAGTTTGCTTGTACCTCCTCCCATGCGCTCTTTTGAATATCCTATACGTTTCATTAGTTCAAGACTTCTCTTAGGACGACCGTCGTGTCTATCACACATGATTGGCTAGTTACAATAACCTCACTGCACATTATTTAGCAACTCCCCTAGGGATCAAACCCAAAACCTCTAGTTTTTTTAAGTTGTCTTGCAGAATCGAGGTCGAAGCGACCTCATTCATGGTTGATCGAAGCGATCACTTCATGGTAGTCGCGATTGCTTAGTTGAAGCATCTACTCCTAAGCATGTGATAAGAGCAATACCCATTTTTTGCTACATTATTTAAGAGATTTAAGCGATGTCGGCTATGATGAGTAGAAGCGACTCCACAACAGCCTTGGCAACCGTAATGCCATTTTGCAGAATTGAGGTCGAAGCAATCTTCTTTATTGTTGATTGAAGCAATCACTTCATGGTAGTCGCAATTGTTCAGTAAAAGCATCTATTCTTGAATATGTGACGGGTGCAATACCCATTTCTACACCATTATTTATCAGGTCGAAACAATCTTAGCTGTGATGAGTCGAAGTGACTCCACAATAAGCTTGGCAGCTGTAATGTTATTTCGCAGAATTGAGATCAAAGCGATCTCATCCATGAATGATCTTCATATGATCGCAATCGTCCAATAGAAGTGTCTGCTCCTATGTGCACAACGAATGCAATACCCATTTCTACTACATTGTTTATGAGATCAAAATGATCTCAGTTGTGATTAGTTGAAGCAACTCTACAGTAGCCTTGGCAACCGTAGCGCCATTTCACAGAGACAAGGTCAAAGCAATCTCATCCATGATTGATCAAAGTGATCACTTCATGTTGGTCGCAATCGTCCAGTAAAAGTGTCTAGTCCTAAGTGCACGGCAAATGCAATACCCATTTCCGCTACATTATTTACGAGATCAAAATTACCAATGTGATAAGCCGAAGCAACTCCATAGTAGGCTTGGTAACTATAATGCCATTTTGTAGAATCGAGGTCGAAGTGACCTCATCCATGATTGATCGCGATGATCACTTCATGGTAGTTGTTACTGCTTGGTAGAAGCAGCTGCCCCCGAGTATGCAATGAGTGCAATACCCATTTTCTACTCCATTATTCTACGAGATCAAAACGATCTCAGTTGTGACAAGTCAATACAACTCCATAGTAGGCCTAGCAGCCATAAATCTATCTCTTAGAATCAAGGTTGAAGCGACCTTATCCATGGTTGATCAAAGGGATCACTTCATGGTAGTCGTAATTGCTTAGTTGAAGCATCTACTCTTAAACATGTGACGGGTTCAATATCCATTTCTGCTACATTATTTGCGAGATCAAAGCGATCTTAGCTGTGACGAGTCGAAGCTACTCTACAGTAAGCCTAGTAACCGTAATGCCATTTTGTGGAACCAAAGTTGGAGCTACCTCATCCATGGATGATCAAAGCGATCACATCCTGGTAGGCACAATTGTTTGGTAGAAGCATATGCTCCTATGTATGCGATATGTGCTATACCCCTCTCTGCAACTTATTATAATCATGATAGGCATGACATCTGTAACCCTAGATCATATGATCTCAAGAGTTGAAGCAATTCTAAAAATGCACAAAATGTAATTGATAGTTTGGTATGAGTTGTTGCCCTATCATATAATGATACGCCATCAACCAGGGGAGAATTAGTTGATACTTGAACTTTTGAAGGTTTTCCCTAAACGTGATTACTATGGAAAGTATATACCTATCTTGGAGAGCAATCGCTTGACATAGGCACTTGAGTGTGAAGCATTGGCAATGTACCTCCAACACAAAAAGAATAACACATTGTGAAGAGGAATTGATACACAAACCAATAAGATGTTCAGTTGTCGATGACAAACATGAGTTCTGCAAACCTTAAAAGGTACTGTGTCACTCAGTGTCATTAAGAACCTTTAAAGTACACATGACGACCGAGTGAAGCATATTTGTTATGAAGTGCCACTATAATGATGGCATAGTGCATCTTTGCAGACATGGTGGTATGCTTTACTAGTAGAGTTGATCATTGATGGCAAAACGATGATGTCTCACTACTAAAAGGATATACCCTGACAAAGTGTTGAAGAAAATATGAAGCAAACACCTGTTGGTGGAGTAAGCACATACTGTGATGGCAGAATGACAATGTGAAGCAAACACCCGTTAGTGGAGTAAGCACCCATTATGATGATAGAATGACAATATGAAGCAAACATTTGTTGGTAGAGTAAACACTCACTACTTAAGTAGTGATACTTTGTTGATGAAGTGAAACCCCAACTCTTTTATGGGAATGACTTAAAGCCTATTTACTTGGTAGAATTCCAATATGATTTGGAGGTGCAAAGTAAAGATTTAGATCACATGTGCACCCGTATTAAAGCTAAAAGAGGCTAGGTACCAGAATAACACAAGTCCACTCATGAGCCATGCCAAAAGGTCAGTGCCAGATTAACACAAGATTACCCATGGGCCTAGGCTAAGCCTAATAGAGACCGGGTGCCAAAGCAATGTAGAATTACTTATAATGCCATGTCAAGTGTAGAGGAGATCGGGATGGCAGCAGCGACCGATATCAAGGCTAAAAGAGGCCAGGTGCTAGAGTAACACAAGTTTACTCATGAATCATGCCAAAAGGTCAACATCAGAGTGACACAAGATTACCCGTGAGCCTATGCCAGGTTTAGCAGAGAATGGGAGAGAGCTAGGGCAAGACTTGAACCCATTATGAAGCTCAAAACAACAAAACGCGATTTTGTTAACCTACAAGAGGATCAAAACACATTAGAAAAAAAAATTGTGCAAAAAACAATCATAGCAAAAAATAAAATAAAAAAATAGAGAGAGAGAAAATCGTATGAAAAAAATCATTAAAAAATTTTTGAATAAAAATCTAACTGATACTATGGATAATGACATGAACGATGAAGCAGCTGTTCCTGTTCATTCAGCAACATACACATCAAGGAGATAAATATCTACATCAGTAGATAGCTCGAAGTATGTTGCCTCATACATTTCCACTTTAGATTTGAAAAATTTGAGAAACATGGGTAATTGATCCAAGTATGGCAGGATTTCCTAAATTTCTTTTCTTTGTTTTTTGGAGCAAACATCGTTATTTAAAAAAAAGATGAAATTTGAATCAAGTGCACCAGCTCTCGCTGAATCAAATTCATAAATCTATAACCTGTTTGTTCGTACTCTACCATTTAAAGAATCGGAATTCCATTTCTCTCATGTAAAGTTGCTGCTATTGATCATTGTGGTTGAATAAATTTTTTGATATGGGCGACATTGGAAGATCTAGCATTTAAATCAAGTACATCAATCCGGATAGCTAGAAAAATTACAACATCGATGTGCATATAACCAAACCGTAGCACCAATCAGACTAGGTCAAACAACCACCTAATGAAACCTAAGTAATCTACTTAGGGCCAATCCTATTCAGGCATATCCTATCCTTAGGGATGGTGCACTTCCTTGTACAGAAATCACAAAACTTCATTCATATCAATCCATAAGCCATCAAATTGGGATGAGTTCATGAAACTAGCGGATCTCACCACTCAGTGAATGAACTCAGTTTCGATTTAGGAAGTAAAAAAACAAACAACACCAGACCAAACTCGAGCAACATAAGGTTTACATTATACCTGACGAATATATCATTGGCTGTCTTAGATCTCCAAAAAAATCCAGTAACCGTCATCTAAATGAAAATACTAGGCCCGGTCACTATGATCTACACAGTTTTTTGAAGGAGATGTATTGCTCTCGAATTTAAAATGCCAATTGTCACCACCAATTGGTGAGCCATCATAGATCTCTGGTGAAATTCGGTCACCACCAATCTCTCTCATACCATCGATCATCACTATTAGTAGATGTGCCGTGGTTGATTTGATTTAGCTAGTGCTGATGTATAGTATGGGTGATAGATTTAAATAGAAGAATTTAAAAAAAAAGGAAAAAATGAAAGGGAAAATAGAGAGGAAAAAGAATACCAAAGACGAGAATGTATAAAGGCTATATATTTTTTTTTCTTTTGTTAGAAAAGAAGATATGATTTGATGGGAAGATTAATTGACATGCCATAAAAGAAAATGTCAGTTACCATATGAAGGAAGCAATATAATGACGAAAAGTGGCAATTAAAGATGGAAAGCCCGGTAAAATAGGCATTCAATATAATGCCAAAGCAAGCTATTCATAGTTAAAAAATTTTGGGGTATTAAAAAAATAGGGAGAGAAAGCTGTAGGATGAATGAAAATGGACAGTGGGGATTTAAAATACATATAAAGCAAGGAATTTTTTGCAAGATTAGCCCTAGTCCATACCGCGAGGGCTTCATCCCTACGCTACCTCAGCATACCCTAACATAATTTTTTTCCCTTTGCAAAGGGCAGTACGCGACAACATCTACCCCATTTACTACTGTGCTTTAAAGCTTATTTTAATGCTTTCATTCAATTACTAAGCATTATTAAAAAGAAGAAGAAGACAAGATGATCATAATAAGATGCGATATGGAATAGTGTAAGGAAATGAATCTCTCAGCAACGGTTCAAAAAATAAGATTATCTTGTGTTACTTCAGTCCATAAAAAGGAAGATTAAGGACATATTGGTCTACTCAATATCCTAAGTACTTATGCGACAACAAACTTGCTTCATCAGATATTCTACACTCTGTTTGAAAAAGACTACTTCGGCTTACTTTAGTTCATCAACAAACAAAAGACGTATTGGCTATATCAATGTAATACATAACTTCATGTCAATCATAACTTCTTATCAGTGTTCTACAACAAATCTGAAGATAATTGTATCTTAGTGTTTCTTGCATTTCAAGAACACTTTCATCCTCTATCATGTAAAAACAGGACACCCCTCAACAACTACACCTTTAGCAGTTGGGCATTTAGCATAAGTACATCCATCAAGGTCATTGCCCCACCAATCTAAAGAAACACCCTCTAAGCCTAAGCATAAATACAAAAGCACACCCATAAAAGCAAGACCAGCTTCTAATGCACCTGAAAGAACATAGTTATATTTCTTCCATAAGTCTGGTCTATACCTATAGACAACGAAACCAGACAAGAATCCCATGATAATCCATGTAGTGTAATTAACTGCAGTAGCTGGTGGCATCATCCCTGTTGCACCAATTAACACAGGCATGTTGATGAGTGCAATCCATTCTTGCTTAGGGAAAGCCTTGTGGGCTAACCATACTATAAGTGGGGCTATTGCTCCTCCTAGGAAAAACCAATTTATTGCTCCATAATATCCTTCATCACCAAAAATCCTACGGGGACCAATAAGACCCCAAATAACAGAAGCATCATAGAATACTGTGTCACTTGGGCATGTCCATGGGCTATTGGATGCAGTAGTTTCACAGATGTCTGGGATGGTTTCCATCATCCACCATGCCGTACCTAAGTAGGTGAATCCTGCTATAAGAGTCCCCACCACCTGGAGAATAATTAGTGAATTTTAGTTTTCCCAAATGAAAACAACGTTTTCGCATAACGAAAAATAAGATCTAGGTTAGAGTAGGACTCACTTGGGCCATGAACATTGTTCTAGGAGGAATTTTCATGTAATGACCGAGCTTAAAGTCTTGTAGGAAGGTTATGGCTTGTTTCATGCTGATGTATCCATAAACCTTAAAGCACATATTGGCAACTGGATAGCCAGGGTACATATACCCGATTATATACTCGGTGATGATGTTAAGACCCGGTGTCTGTAAAATGTAAGAAAAAATTGCAGATGAGTCAAAAACTTTGAAACTCAGTTAAATAGCTTCTTTAGATGTGGAAAATACATGAGTAAAAATGGAAAGAAATGAAATAGTATCCAAATTATATATAATCCAATAAGGATACAATTAGCTACTAGATTCTCACAAAACAATCTTCCACTAAAGCTATACAAAAAGTAAATATGCCCACCAAATTTAAGGAATCAGCCATGATAAATTCTTTATCAAGTGTCTAAAACATCATTATCTTAAGCATAATTTTGAGCCTTAATATAAGAATTTGTCAAATATGTTACAAGAAATTGATACTTATTAAGCTAAATTATTGATTTCAATTGTTGAGAAGCCGATTTCAAGAAAAGGTAAAAGTTGATGAAGGAAATGGACAAGTTCGATGTGAAAACTTGAAGAATCAAAGTGCAAAGAAGCCATATGGCCTATATGAAGGATAGTATAGCTCTCTACATTAACATCAGAGCTCCATACGCTGATACATAGGGTCCGTATGAAAGGTTGTACTAACCCAAATCTTGGGATAGAAAATCATATACCCTACAGTACGACCATAAGGACCATATCACCCTAGAACTGAGATCAGAGAGCCATACATTAGCATAAGGCCGATATGGAGGAAAACACTCAACATCAACAATTTTGCAAGCAACAACTTCACAAAGGAGATGTTATACATTTTCTACTATTTAATTTCAGGCTTAAAAATCAAAAGCACTCGCCTGATTTGTGATAGCAGTAATTATGCCAATGGGAAGAGTGAAGAAGATTGCAATTACACATGCTAGCAAAACACCCCACCATGGCAACTGAAGCTGAGCATTATAATATTTGCAGGAAAAGACAGCGACTGCAATAATTACCACCAGAATTAACCAAAACCACCACTCTGGAACCTGCTTGTACTTCCTCATCAGTTTGGTGTGTATATCTGCAGTCTTTTCTTGGAAACTCGCCTTGCTTTGGTCCCATATTTCTCTGTAATGTATATAGTAGGACTAAATTAAAAATGTTGTCCCAATGCCCTATATTACATGTCCCATGTTTTTTCCAAAAATTTTCATTTTGGTTCTTCTTTCCAGTTTCTAAATATGGATGCAATCTCAAAATAGTAGTAAAACCATAATGCATACGCATATAATTAAGGAAATGTTGAATTACTTATTCATAATTTCAATGGTTTTCCTATGGCGGATTGAGAGTCTAAGCTAACCAGTGTCTTTTTGAATTTTGAACCTTCAAGGAGCACAGATAGACAACACAAACATAGTAGTGTTAGTAAACCCTTAATATCCATAGTGATTTATCAAACAAAGAAATAACCACTCACTTTCCATGGAATAGCAGAACATGAACAACTGTAGCAGTAAGTGCAGCGAAGCCCATCCCATATGTCATTGCAAAGAATGTGCTCAAGTAAAGAGGCCCTTCTCTCTCATAAGCCGCAACGTCAAGGTGGAAATTAGCATCAACAATGCTCGATATGTTGTACTTTTGACCATCAGCAGTAAATAAGTCATCTGAAAATATAGGGAACGTTTTGGCCTTGTACACATTGAGCCAATAGCAAATTGGAGTCAATACATACATAACAAAAACAAATCCCACAGCAACATTGGCTGTTGCAAACCAAGGACTAGCAAGAGGACTTTCGAGGTAAGCTGATATAGTGGACCAATCAATCCCAATGACGGCAATGCCAAGCCCATAAAGTCCAGATCCAAGCTGTTGTGCCAAGATTGATGTGGGAAATATCCAACAAATCCATGAGAGGGAAGTGAGCATTTTAAACAAGTATCCTGGGAATACATAATAAGCAAAACTGCACATCAAGGCTATCACAAAAAATTGTGTTCTGGTCACTCCACCTCTAGGCCTCTTCTCTTTCTCATGTAGAGCTCTATCATTGTAAACAAGAAATACATTACCAGAGGCCAACATGTCCTCGAGTTGTTCAGTTTTGGAAAAATGCATTTGATATCATGATTTTACAATGGACATTTCCACAAATAAACCAAATTAACTCTATTAAGAATTAGCCTAAAATACGAGTAATTGTTTGACATAGTAATCTTTTTTTTCTTTTTGTTTTATTAGTATTTTAGAAATTAATATTTTTATTGTTATGTTCATCAATTTACATGCCTATTTGCAACCTAATATTTTATCATCATGAACCTAAAAGGCTGTTGTGGACAATGTCTATTAGTTTCTACTTGTTTTTACTATGACTCAGCTTTCCATACCAAATTGTAAATTTGTAATTGTTTTACATGTTAATGTCATGCACAATCTCTAATATAATGATGCACACATGCTAACTCAATCAAGGTTGACCTAAAAAGTTTCCTTAGGTTTTTCATAAGGATAATGATTTAAAAATGTAACTAAGCATAATTTAATAACCATAGACTCATGTTGTCAACGACAAAAAGCTAAATAAATAAATAATGAAAGCAATAAAATATGTTTGGATGAAGTTTTATAAATTGCTAACTTTAATTTGTTCAAATACCCAAGGGTCTATTAAATAAAGTCATTCCTTTTAAATGCACTTTTGTAAGGTCATCTTAATTCAAGTTTCTATGCCAAGCACCCCACATAACCAATAAAGTAAAATTTATAACACAAAAACCAATATAATAGTTGCTTGGCCAAACAACTGACAAAGTGAGTTACTTAACTCTCTCTCCTCTTTTTGATTTGTAGATTTTAACATGTAGTTGTTCAAAATTGTTGAAAAAAAAATACTAAGCAACTCTGTTAAAGGTAAGTCATAGACGAGAAAGTGAGTTCTTAAACTCTCTCTTCTCTCTTTAATTGGTAGAGTTTGACACATGGTAATAAAAAAATTTGCTAAAAAATACTAAACAACTCTAACTTATAGATAAAGTAGAGAGTTCTTTAGTAAGAAGAGTTGATTTATACTCAAGACAAATGGAGAATTATACAATAGAGAGAGGTTAGACCTTAAAAATAAGTTAATATTAGAATTATTTATATGTATCCATTCAATTACAATTATATTGCATCTTATATATAAAAGAATTAATTAAGAAACTTCATAAATTTCTTTCGAGGATAATTTATAAGGGTATTTAGTGAATTTTATAAGATATCACATGTATATTGCATAAAAATTAATTATTAATTTAAAATAAAATTAATACATAAAATCTTTATAAGTTTTGTTTTTAGCAAAAATAAATCATAAAATAAATATAGTAGTGATTCAGTAATTCATTTTCATAACATTAATTAAAAAAAAGAGTTATAAAATGGAGACATATAATTACTATCACCTAATATAATAATGCATCATGCGATAACATAAAATCATTTGTGATATGAATATTGTAATTATTATTTATAGTGTGCCACTAAAAAATAGTTGCATAAGAATTTATTTAGTTAAAGATAATTTTATGATAAATAAATTAAATGTTATTAGTTATTTTAAAAGAAGAAAAATTTTCCTTAAAAGAAAAAGGAAAAAGAGAATGCTAAGAGATGTAACTAAGCGAGTCACTATAGAGTACTCGACTCGACTCGACTTGTTCAACCTACTAAAAACCCTAAAAGAATTTGTGATGGGTTTAGCAAATTTTTTATGTCTCCATAGGGTTTGGAATTGAGCCAAAGATCATAGTTACAACTTCATGAAAAAACCTGATCGACCAAAATACAACAAATTTTAAATTATATCATTAAATAAAAATACGATTCAAACTCAAATGAAAAGTACATGGTTTAAAAATGTAATTTAAGTTATGTTTGAAATATCAATTCACTCTAAAAAAATAAAAGAATATATTGCACTTTGGAACTTGATTTTATATAAATTAATGCTATCCTGAAACAATTAAAGATGAAATGAGAGAATAAAAATGAAAGGGGAAAAACTAACATTAAGGGAAAAAAAAGGACACTTTCATATCTTTTTACATACTGGATTTACATGTCAATCTTTTTTTTCCTTTTTTTTATAAAACAATTAAAGATAAAGATTACAGAAACATACAACATTATTCATTAATCACATTTTATAGGCATCCTTACATTTAGTTTTACTCTCATAGTTAAAATATCTATAACAACACATTTAGTTTTACTACCACAACTAAAATGGTAAAATACAATTTGGGTTAAGGAAACTAAAGTTAATACTTAAATAAAAAATTATAAAAATACCACATGAACAAAAATAATTCCAAAAATAGGTAATTTAAACTTCTCTTTTCAAGAGATGGGTTCAATGTATTTCTATTAATCAAATTCCATATCTATGATCTAGATTCATCATCCTCATGGGAAACAATATCGAACAAACAAAACAGGGCTTAGCTTTGGAGTACTATATCCGCGACTTACCTTCTTCATACAACTTAGTCCTTAAGGAAGTTATAGATAAAGAAGGTTCTTCAAGACAATGTAGTTTAAACATCGAAGGATTAGTCTCGTTAAGGTTTATTTCAAGCACAATGATACTATCGATCTTACGGAGTATGAGGTAAGGTTATTCTACATCAAAGAAACACTTTACAATATCAAGCATCCTTATGTTTGGCCTTTCCAGGATAGAGTTAAGATTTTTCAAAAGTGGAATTTTGGAAATATTTGTTGTAATGTTGGTTTGGAATGCTAAATTTAGAATGGAAAATGAGAAATGAATTTAGTTGATGATGACAACAATGATTTTTTACCACTACACCAATACAGGTATTCAACACAAGGCCATGGGAACAAACTTATGGCTTTATAGATGAGTTCATAATATTTCCACTAATCTCATTTTTTGCATAAATAGGTATTAAGCAAATCAAATTCGTTTTTTTAAAGCGAGTTTAAGTTGTCTATTTTTAAGTTTTTTTTCATTTAAATGACATTTTTATGATTTTTTTTATTAAAATGTAATCTTTTTATTTCCTTTAGGGCTAATAGTATATAAAATTTGACAAAATAAACAATTATGAACTTACACTATAAAATTAATCAATTTAGTACATAAATTTTGAAATTAATCAATTTAATAACTTAAAGAATCTTTCATGCACGCAAATAGTACCTCTATCAAGTCTTTTTAAGTATTAAATTGATCTGTTTCAAAGTTTTTCAAGTATTAAATTAATCAATTTCAAAATGCAAGTACTCAATTGATTAATTTCAAAATTTAAGTATATATTGTATATTTTATTAAAATTCATGTATCATTCATGGCATTATTTCTTTCCATTAACCCATTAGAAGTTGGCCCAAAGAAATGTTAAAAAATGAAAAAAAGAAAAGAAAAAGAAAGTATCTCAAAATTATGTGGATCCATTCTCATTTGCATAAGCTGCCTAGACACATTGGAATCTCTCTATACCTAATACTAATAGAAAGAATCGACTGACTAGTAGCACAGGTAAACAAATACGTCTCGCTAAAATAATACATTAGGGAACTGACAGCCAGATGATGACACCATGGAAAGGGTCCCTAAATGTCAATACCAACTGCATCGATAATTTAACCAAACAGACCAACATAAAAGAAAATTGTTGCAAGCAAACTTATTAATTAGGCCTTTACCAACCAGTCATCCACGTTACTTGGATAGCTATAGGTGAGATAAAAATAAATAATAGACACATGTGTGCAAGTTTGTTTATTATTCTCATTGAATTGATACATGTGATATTTAACTTTTATTACATCTTACTCATTATTAAATATTATATAATTTATTTAGAAAAAATTATCGATTTACCAATATCAATGCAAAACCTTATGTATTAAATGGATACCTTTTTTATGAACGTTGCAGTTTTATATGTAAATTTTATAATTTTTAAGAATATAGTAAAACTTTTTATTTATGATTAATTATATATTAAAGATACGATTTTATATTGGTATTTATATGGACTTTATCACTAGTTTAAGGCTTTATTGGAATTTTGCGAAAAATTTCAGTAAAATAAATGCCAAGGTAAGTTTCTAACTTATTTACCTGAACAAAGAAACTTGAACAAGATTAGCAGGCCACCACATGGCTGCCGGTTCAACCAAGTATTTTCTGTAAATACCAGCCCATCCAAACCCCAACACCTAAAATTCGAAGCCCATATTCTAAATATCATTTTAAAATAACCAAAACAAATGATTATTTAAAAAGATATACAATTAGTATTAAAGATGTTATAACTTACTTGAGTTGTTATGACAACAATCAAGGACACCCAAAAAGTAATTTGCTTCTTATAAAACACCTTCACAACCGTAATAACATGTATAGCATAAACGGTCCCAGCTCCAGAATTAGCAAAAATAGTAATCAAAACATGTTCTTTGACATTAAACGGCCCAGGATTCAGCGTAAATTCCCAGCGTTTCCCCTTGAAGAACACTTTGTTAGTGATTTTTGTGGCCATGAGTTGGCCGAGGGGGACGACTGCTATCTGGGCCGAGATGGCGGTGATTGTTAGCGGTTCGGTTCGGTACCAGAAGAACTGGTTAAGGAATGATAGAAGAACACATGATATGGCTCCTAGGACCCACATACGAAACGTGAGTACAGGAAGAGATGGGTCATCGGTTGTTGGTACAGTGAGTGCAACCTGTGGAACCGGGGAGTTCTCATCCGGTTCGATTTCGTTGGATGATGAAGCCGACGGATGGTAATCTTTTCCTTCATTTCTCGATACTGCAAAAACAGGAATAACGATATGAGCATTGGAAATTTGGAATATTAAAAATTATATATGATATGTTGAGTTGGATTGTGAGGACTTACTTAAAGGGGTAGTGATTTCCTGGTTTGACACTTCTTCCATTGTGAATATGTTTCCTTTTTACTGTCTCGGGTGTTGTCAGGAAGACAACAATGAGACCCTGGGAAGATTCATTGAGGTTTTTAGTGCAGTAAAACTGATTGGGTAGTGTTTGTAGTTCTGGCTGTTTATTTAGCAGTTAGCACAGGAGATTAGAGGGTGGGTTTCCGGTTGGCATCCGCATCATTGTGTTAAAAGGGTGTTCATATTTACGGCGTGAGAAGGAAAGGAAGTATGATTTTCGGTTCGTTGGTTGATTGTTCGTTGGCTGGATGATATGACCCACGTGCGTCAGTGCCGTCGAGTGCTGAAAGCATTTTGAGGTCTTATATCTTACAGCACACTTAGGTACGGTTGACCAGACGTTGGAGCACTGTAAATAAAAAATAATTTCCTTAACTAACCAAAAACTATATAAATTTCACAAAAAAAAAAAGAAAAGAAAACAGAGATAGCAGGCAATGGGCATTTCGGGCAGGGAATTTTTTTCTCCTTTTTTTTTTTTTTTTTTTGCGCGCGCGCGCGTGTGGAGAGCAATAATTAAAACTTTTGGTTAGTTAAGGAAGTTTCATTAATAAAAAAAAATTATATAACGAAGGATAGCTAAATTTTAACCAAAATAATAATATATTAAAATTTGAAATTGATTAACATAAAAAGATTTTTCAGGTAATAAATTAATTAATTTTAAAGTTTAATATATAATTACATATTTTATAAAATGTACATCATTTATAATTATACATTAGAAAAAACAAAAAAAATGCAGCCAGTACTCATTTCATAGTAGTAATTTTTTTGGAAAAAAAAATATCTTTATGAAGGGATTGCATTTTCGAGGAAAGTAAAATTATTATTCGTATTTTGAAATTGTTAAATCATGTCGAATAAGGGGCAGTTTATTTCATTAGTGTGTCTTTTTCAGTAAAAGGGATTTCACAAATGACTGGTTCTTTACCACAGGACACGATTATTACCTATTCTTTTTCTATTCATTATTGTTTTTTATTTATTTCTCATTCATCAACGACGTAGAGGCAGTCTTGATTCTACCATTTTCTCGACAAATACTCTCCATTTTCTCAAAACATACTCGTTTCATCGTACCAATAAGATAGGGGTTTCAAAATATGCATTAAGAGGAAAAAAAACATACATACATACAAACATATTCATAAACATATACATATATGAAATAAATCAAATTTTGTCTTCTCAAAGTTAGGTTCTTCATTCTTAGGGATTTCTTCTACTTGATTTTATTGTTTTATTTTACAATTTAAAGTTTGTAGAGGTCATTTCGGTAATTGGACTTTTGTTCCAATTTAATGCCATAGGTCAGTCTTTTGTGCTAGCAACAAGAGCTTAGAAAATCGAGTCCACTAAGGAATGTTGTAGGAGACTGGCTTGGTAGGCTCGAAATAGGGATCGCTGAAGGTTAATACCGCTTTCGGCCTAATTCGATTTTCTCGTGCTCGAAATAGACTCTAAAAATGTCTTCTTGGAAATTTGGATTTTATTTGACTAAAATAAGTCTTAAGCTCTTTTATATTGAAAATGCTATTTTAAATAAATAATGAGCTTCTTTATTATATAAAGTCGTTAGGCTCTTTCAGCTCATTTGTAAGCCCAGCCCATTACTAAAAAAAAGAAGGCTTCATTCTCAATCGTCGGATCATTAAGAATGATTCAAAGGCTAGCTCAACTTTAACATTTATAAATACGAGTGCTCTTCTCTTGGAGAAGGTTTGCACATTACTAAGATCAAGAGCAACGTAGAACTTAGTTAAAACATCTTCAAGAAATATCAAAGCACTTATTCTATAAAAAAATGAGTCAAGAATGACTAAATCTATCTAATTTGATCTTCTATTATACTTGCGCACTCGAGAAATCAAGTTTGCCTATTCCTCCTCCCATGATCTCTTTTGAATATCCCACACATGTCATTAGTTCAAGACTTCTCTTAGGACGTCCGTCATGCCTATCACACATGATTGGCTAGTTACAATAACCTCACCGCACATTATTTAGCGACTCCACTAAGGATCAAACCCAAAATCTCTAGTTTTGTAAAGTTGTCTCGCAAAATCGAGGTCAAAGCGACTTCATTCATGGTTGATCGAAGCGATCACTTCATGGTAGTCGCGATCGCTTAGTTGAAGCATCTATTCCTAAGCATACGATAAGAGCAATACCCATTTTTTGCTACATTATTTAAGAGATTTAAGCAATGTCAGCTATGATGTGTCGAAGCGACTCCACAGCAGCCTTGGCAATCGTAACACCATTTTGCAGAATCGAGGTCGAAGCGATCTTCTTCATTGTTGATCGAAGCAATCACTTTATGGTAGTCGCAATTGTTCAGTAAAAGCATCTATTCTTGAGCATGTGACGGGTGTAATACCCATTTTTGCACCATTATTTATGAGGTCGAAGCAATCTTAGCTATGATGAGTCGAAGTGACTCCACAATAGGCTTGGCAGCTGTAATGCTATTTCGCAGAATTGAGATCAAAGCGAGCTCATCCATGAATGATCTTCATGGTAATCGCAATCGTCCAATAGAAGTGTCTGCTTCTATGTGCACAACGAATGCAATACCCATTTCCACTACATTATTATGAGATCAAAATGATCTTAGCTATAATTAGTTGAAGCAACTCTATAGTAGGCTTAGCAACCGTAGCGCCATTTCACAGAGACAAGGTCAAAGCAATCTCATCCATGATTGGTCAAAGTGATCACTTCATGTTAGTCGCAATCATCCAGTAAAAGTGTCTAGTCCTAAGTGCACGGCAAATGCAATACCTATTTCCGCTACATTATTTACGAGATCAAAATTAACACTGTGACGAGATGAAGCAACTCCATAGTAGGCTTGGTAACTGTAATGCCATTTTGTAGAATCGAGGTCAAAGTGACCTCATCCATGATTGATCGCGATGATCACTTCATGGTAGTTGTTACTGCTTGGTAGAAGCAGCTGCTCCCAAGTATGCAACGAGTGCAATACCCATTTTTTACTCCATTATTCTACGAGATCAAAACGATCTCAGTTCTGACTGTTGGGTTTCCATAGGGTTTTAAAATTATAAAGATCAAATCTTTCGCAGCGGAATTCAAAAAGAAAACCCTAACCCAGTATCCATGTGTATTGATTATATTAAAACAAAACAAATAGTTTGATTTTGTACCTCTAAAAGCTTGAAACTTGAAATCAATTTGCAAATCGATCTGTAGGTACCACAAAATCATAATACCCTCTACGGTATCCACACGAACGAACACTCTTCAAAAGGATCCTTCACGTACTAGCGTGATCTAGAACATTGCTAGATGATATTGGGATTTTCACACACGACTCTTCGTGCTTCACTCTTTAGGGTTTGTAGATTTTCTCTGCCATCTAATGTCGACAGACAAGTCGTTAACCCTAAAGAGATCTCTTTATGTGCCTTTTATACTAATGTCATTCTCACATGAATAATGACATTAGTGCCCCTTAATCTAATAAGGGATAATATTTCTTAAATATAATTCTTGCACATAACAATGTAATAATTTATTATTACTCTCAATAATAATAAATTATTATTCCTACAAGACATTAAATTTAGTCCATGATCCTTTAATTTATTATTATTCTTAATAATAATAAATTATTATTCCCACAAGACATTAAATTTAGTCCATGATCCTTTTGACTCATTCTTTTGTGTGTGATCCTGTAGGTTCACTTAATGTTGGCAATTGATCTAAAACAATTTTAGTCAACAAAACATAAGTGGCCTCTAGCAAGACATTATGTTTACCCAAATTAAGTGAAGATCGGTGATCCGATTTTTACCTAATTCATAACTTATGTCATTATCCTTTTGTCACATGATATCTAGATTGAACATAAGGCATGGATAGTGTCATCCTTATATCGTTCAATCTTATCATTGCTCGATTTCTAAGTAAACCAATAAAAACAAATGAAATTGATCACGCTATCAATTCATTTGAGCACGGCCATGCATTTCTCAATCTCATTCATCGAGGGGCCCAGAGATATCTCTCTCACAACGAGAGGGACAAATCCCATCTTAATCACTCAACTTCCTCTACATGATTTACATTATTCCCAATCTCAACCTTTATAATTATCTGGTTAAAGACAACGTTTGATTGAGTTTAAACATAATATTCCTCATGTTGGAATCCATGGTGATTTCAGGTCTGAGGATACGATGACATCTTATTTTGAGAATCACTTATGACATTAATCCATGTAGTGATCTCAAAGCGGGTCAGTCCACTACATAGTTCTCCAACATGTACCTATGAGTTTGATTTGTATCTCCATACAAATAAACATCCCATGATTATCAATCAAACCTCATACTAGATTTAATTCATTATTGTTCCCACAATAATGAGCATCTAGGGACATTTAGAATAATTAAATTATTCACGGATCCTATTATAAAGTAAACATGCAAACAATATAATAGAAATGTTTATGAATGACAATATCCAGTAATTGGCCTAGGGCACAATCACCAACAATCTCCCACTTGCACTAGGCCAAATCATACATGTATCTAATACCCATTGACCTAGTATGATGATCATGCTTTTGCCTGTGCAAGAAGCTTGATAAGTGGATTAGTAATATTGTCATTTAGTTGATACTTTGCATATCTTCACAGCATCTGATGCTGTTATACACTCGGTCTTTCTTATAGAATCTACTACAGTATTCTGCTTTGAACTTTTCAAGCTTACTTACCTCCATTGAAAAGAAAAATATATCCAGATTGTGATATAAAATCATCCTTGTCAGATTGGAAACTAGCATCCGTGTAACTATTTACAACTAGCTCGTCTTCCAATCCTCCATCTATCAAGAATGCATCTTTAGTTCTTCTTAAGTTCCTAAGAATATTCTTGACTGATGTTCAATGAGGTTCACTAGAATCTAACTGGCATTTACTGGTTATGCTTAATGCATATGACATGACATACATAATTGATCCAATAGTTGAATCATAAAGAGTCTTACTCATGTGATCTTGCTCATCATTTGTCGTTGGACATTGAGTCTTGCTTAGATTTATATCATGTGACATTGACAAGAATCCTCTTTTGAAAACTTTCATATTGAACCTATTCAGTACTTTGTCTATATATGCACTATGACTTAGGCCAATAAGCTTTTTAGATCTATCCCTATAGATCTTGATGCCTACGATATAGGCAGTCTTACCTAAGTCTTTCATTGAAAAACATTTTCCTAACCAAGACTTGACATTCTGCAAGGTAGGAATGTCGTTCCCAATGAGTAATATGTCATCTACATATAGCACTAGAAAGACTACTGCACTCCCACTAATTTTTCTTGTAAATATAAGGTTCATCTTCATTTTTGATGAAATCAAACTATTTGATCGCTTCATCAAAACGAAGGTTCCAACTCGAGATGCATGCTTCAGTCCATAAAGGGATCTTTGAAGCTTGCAAACCTTCACAAAATCCTCAGGACGAACAAACCCTTCAGGTTGTGTCATGTACACATCCTTAAGTAGGTTTCCATTAAGAAACGTGTTTACATCCATTTGCCAAATCTCGTAATTTGGACCCAACATGGCCTCTTGATAGGTAGTGAGCTCATTTTGATCCATAAGCAGCACATCGCGACTATATGTAATGAGAAATCCATATCTCTCAAGTTGATGTCGCACTCTATCAGACCTATATGGGCCTTGTGTTACCTGTGGAGCATCAACAACTAACTATATATCTTGTTGACTTTCAACTGGCGGTGCAAGACTATTTTATGGATCTCGAACCACTTCGAGATATATTTTACTCCCACTGGTTCTTTTAGAGATAAACTCTTTTTCCTTAAAAGATACCATTCCAAGTAACAAACACTTTGTTCTCAGAGGGATTACAAAACAATAACTTTTGGTTTCTTTTAGATACCCTATAAAAAGTATTTACCTGACTTAGGTCCTAATTTGTCTAAGGCTTGACGTCTCACATAAGCCTCACAACCCCAAATCTTGAGGAAAGATAGACTAGGCCTTTTTCAGTCCATATCTCATATGGTGTCTTTTCAACCGCCTTAGAAGAAACACAATTTAACGCAAATGCAATTGTCTCTAGGGCATAGCCCCAAAAGGATGATGGAAGATCTATTTGACTCATCATAGATTGAACCATGTCTAATAAGGTTCTATTCCTCCTTTTTAGATACACCATCCCATTATGGTGTTTTGGGTGGAGTTTATTGTGAAATTATTCCACAATTTCTAAGATGGTCCTTAAATTCTTGGCTTACATATTCACTACATCTATTTGATCGAAGTACTTTGATTATTTTGCCAAGCTGGTTTTGTACTTCATTCTGAAAAACTTTGAACATTTCAAATGATTCAGATTTATGTCTCATTAAAAAGACATATCCATATCTACTGAAATCATTAGTAAATATGATGAAGTATTGGTGACCTCCTCTAGCAGCAATGGTTAATGGACCTCATACATCAATATGTGTTAGGCTCAATAAATCAAATGCCCTTTCACTGTGCCTAGTAAAAGGATCTTTGGCCATTTTTCCTAATAAATAAGACTTGCATATTTCAAATGATTCAAAATCAAATGAATATTAAATTCATCCTTATGAAGCCTCAATATGCATTTCTCATTTATGTGATCAAGACAACAATGCCATAGATAGGTCATATTTAAATCATTGGATTTAAGTATATTAGTATTTATGTTATAGATTGATCCATTATCATGTTTCAGATTTAGAACATAAAGCCCATCATGTAAGTTAGCATTTGCATAATACATGTCTTTATTTATAAATGGAACATTTATTACTCTTAATAATAAATGTGAAACCTTCATTGTCTAAACATGAAATAGAAATAATATTCTTACTCAAAGTAGGAACATAAAAGCAATTGTTCAACACTAACAAAAGCCTACCGAGTAAAATCAATTCATAAGTCCTTATAGTTAAAGTAGCAACTTTTGCTCCATTTCCAACTCATAGGTTGACTTTGCCCTTTAGATCTCTATAACATAGATACCTGAAGCAGTAGTCTGATTACTCTCCTTTTCCTCAGATCTTCCAAGTAGAGTTTACAGTTCCCCTTCCAATGACCTGGCTCACTATAATGGAAACAAACTCCTTCCTTAGGAGGTCTTTTGCCTTTGGTTTGGGTTTAGGTTGAGGCTTTGAACTTTTTATAGCCTTAGCATTTCCCTTGCCTTTTTCTTCATGCCCTTTCCATTCTGAACTATCAAAACATTACTAGGCTTCTACTTCTTGATATTACACTACAACAAAATGAGTCTTTCACCACGTTTAATAAACGTGGCTAAACATGAATTAAATGTGACTAAAGGTATCTATTCACGTTTAATACACGTGGCCTATAGACGTCGCGATAGGTCTGTCGCAGATTAAATAAGTTACGTCAAAAGTTAAAACGTCGCCGAACAAATTTAGGCGCCAAATCTACTTTTTTTGGCAACGTTTAAACATGGCCTAGTGCTATGTATTGGTCACACTTATGCGTCGTTAAATGTACTCAATTCTTATCCCGCCAAATATATAGCCAAGGAAATTTAAGATATTAGCAACGTCTACACATGACTAAATATTTTTATTAGCGACGTCTACACATGACTAAATATTTTTATTAGCGACGTCTACACGTAGGTAAATTACTGAATTGACGATGTTTAAACGTGGCCTTAGATAGGTTAAATAACCATTACATAGAATAAAGCTGCGATGGGTAAACGTGGCGATTCTTCTATTTCCCGTACTTTAAACGTGGCTATTCAATTATATTGGCAACGTCTACACAAATATTCAATTAAGATAGCGACTTTTAAACATAGCTATTTATTTAAATCAACATTTTTTATATATAGCTATTCAATTGGAGAAGGGATAAGCATCAACTCAATTAATTTGCCAATATGTACCTGTTTATTGCGCATTATATGCACAATCAATCATATGTACCTGTTTATTGTGCATTAGTTATATCCACATTTAATAATATACACCTATTCGAACATAATATTATTCATAGCTGTTATAGCTTCTATACATGTAATCTATTTATGAATAGATATACTAATACATATTGGAGCACAATACGCTCGACATATAATAAGATTCAAATAAAACTTAAAGATCACCAAGACTGTCCTTATAATAAAGAAAGATGACAATATTGTTTAGTGTCCACAAAAGAAACATAAGCACAAGGCCCAAAATATATCAAAATGAGCATGAGTGTACACTTCACTACATTTGACTTCATTCATTTCAAAGGGTTCAACCCACAAAAAAAAAAAAAAAAAAAACGAAGTCTTTAGTTTCCTTCTTCACTATCACCACCATCATCACCGTTTGATGGATTTGGCAAAAGATCTCGTGCACTTGGAGAAGGATCTCCTTGATTTGGATTTGCTGTCACACAATATGTAGATATAATTATTGAATGATTAAAAAAAATGTATAAACAAGATCATAAGAAAAGATTCCTGACAACTAACCTGAACTACTAGGAAAACTTGAGACAAGTTGTTGTACAAGTTGAGTTAGTTGATCAATTTGGAAATACCATTGAACAACAAATTCAGTTCAAGAAAATAGAAGTTCAAAAACATAACAATTACACTTTCAATTCGTGTGATTAGAATTCTCCGTATATGTATTGATTGCCACAATTTTGCAAAGTTTTTGTCAAAGATACATGCAAGAGAATCTGAGAGACAAAAACCGGTTCCACCATCAACACAGCTCTAAAGCTTGTAACATTTGTGAATGTAATAACCTCAACTTTTGATACAAATGTTGTCAATTGTTACCACAAGTTTTGTTCAATAAAAACTCAATGAAACTAGAATGAATAGACAAGCTTCATCAATCGAGAAAGAAAGAAAATAGAGAAGTGAACAATATTCTATTGATTAAGTTAATTATTACAAACATAAAAAAAGAAGTATTTATAGTTCATTCTAACAAACTATCCATGTGTACCTATAGAAAATAAATAAAATTAGTTAAACCTAAACTAGTATTGCTAAAACTGATATAAAAAAACCTTTACAAATATATTACTCAATTCACAAAGCATATTTGCTTTTCCAAGCCTATGTCATAATAAAAAAGAGCCCCTAGAAGGACCATTTTGACATATAACCTCATAACAGCAACCTTTTTCAAACAAGCTATCATTAACCATTTCATGAAATCATACCTGACCAGTCTATGGAAAATCAAATTGCACAATGTAAAGGTAGTCTAATAACTCTAACTACATCAATATTAATGACAATTGGCAATGCATAAGAATTAACATGAAATAGAGAACAAGCAAAACCTACCATGAACTTTGACCCTTATGTCATTAAACATGCCACATTTCGAAACTTTTTGTTAGATTACTATTTATGGGAAAGTCTCCCCCAGCTAAATTTTATAGTATTCATACCCTGGTTCATGTTAGAGTTTTATTTCTGGACTCATAAAATAAGATTACGTAAGCCTAAGCAATAAACTTCACAAGTGTAACACCATTTTCTATCTTTTTTTATTTAAATAATAATAACAAAGCAAAGATCATTCACATGGAAAAATAAGAAAAATTCCAAAAAGGCAAGAAGAATAGGACGTGTTGAAGTTTGATCCTTTTCATACACTCCTAACATAAAATATATTCACAAAACACCGCATTATCCATGCTATGTGGGATATGTGTCACGCCCCAAAGGGTACCCTAAACGCGACAGTCCACCATACTCGATATTTAAACTTAAGTATGGCATCCTTAGTCATCTCATAAGTTTACATTTTGAGTGTAAGGTGTACTCACACAACTTTTAGGATCACACTTTGATTCGAGTAGTCTTAAGAAAGCATACATAGCATTAAGAATATAAATCACAACAAGATAAACAGTCAAACTTTACAAATGTCAAGGGCATACCCCCGCCAAAATAATAGGAGTCTATATCGTTTAGCTCCATTTACATATATCTGAATCTACATTAAAGAGATTTTCCTAGAAGTCCACGCCTATACTAGGTCCCGACTTCCTCAAAAGCTCTTTAATCCAATGTGGTAAACCTACACAAAGTGTCCTCTCGGAACATCAAAAAATAGGAACACTGCAACAAAAACTATTGGGGTATAAGCTAATTGCTTAGTGAGATTCATTTTCCAAGTAACATACTCGACCAAGCTAAAATGTCTATACAAGCAAGTTATAATTAAGCAACCATATGAATGCACAAGCAAATGGGCAAGCAAGCATAGAACTTTCCGGTAGTCATATATGAATGGATTTACGCCCTCCACTCGGGGTTTGGGGTAGTTCATAAGTCATGCAACTACAGTTCCAAAGTTGGTCCATAAGACATGCAACCATAGACCCAATCTTAAGTGGGATGGTCCATAAGACATGCAACCACAATTTTTAATGTTGGTCCATAAGTCATGCAACCATAGTTTAATTATTTGAATGGGGTAGTCCATAAGTCATGCAACCATAATCCCCTTCATTAAAGACCCGCTGCCTCCCAAATACACCTTTATCCCACCAAAGGCATACTCGATAATGATATGTGACTCACTACGTGTTATGCATGTACAATTTATTCATATAATCATGGTATATTAATTAGATAACTTAAAAGTGATCATCCAGATTTCAGACACTCCAAATCTATACTAGCTTATACAAGGTTATTGCAACAAATCTTGCCTCGATATACTTATCGTTTATTCATGCAAGTTTAGATCACCATTCAACCACAATTTTTATCTTTTCCTAAGTCTAATCCCACTACTACTACAAGCACATTCAAGAGCATAATTAATTGAGAAATGAACTCACTTGTCCATGTAGTGAAATCCACTAGTCGTAATAGTCTTCGGGAAGTGGTAACCCGTCCTCCAATTCACCTTAAATACAAAGAATACCCTCAATGAGTATCTCTTATGAAGTTCTATTAAACTTAACAATCTTATTTACTAAGTTCGTCAATTTCCGCCTAGGTTGAATCCTTAACTTAAAAAGGTCATATCTAACTCATTTTAACTCGGAATTTAGCTTATAATATACCGATTTATACCTACTTCGAAAGAGCTATCTATTTCTAAAGTTAATTTAAACATTTAAGGTCATTTAGGGGTCGGAACTTACTGTACAGTAGGGTTGCGAAAATCCAAGAATTGAACCTTTGCGAAAAATTGCCATATCTACTCTACTTAACTACTTAGAATAACTTATTTTAGTCCTAAACTTGTAAGGAGATCATCAAAACAAAATTAAGAGATCACACACTTATCTAATCCCAAACATAAAGTTCAAATGAAACTTCAAAAAATCAATTTTCATAAAACTGAAATTTACAAGTCAAAACTTATTGTCTTGTTTTGAGTAATTCCTTTACTAAAACTTACTTAGTTCAATGAAAATAATTTTTCCTATATTATATATCATCAAAGCATTCCATTTTAAATATAAAATACTTGTTTTGAGATCTAAAAGAAGGTTTTAAAAATTGGTCTCTCCATAATTACGAATTTCCTCTTTGAAGTTTACAATGAAGACAAGACCTAAATTTTGTCTTTTACAAAACACTTGATTTAAGCAATACCTTTTAGGAAAACTCATTTAAATTTATGAAAATTCATTCCTTAAGATATTTATACCAAGAGCCCCTTATATTTTTGTCTAAATCTTCATTTTAAAGTTGAATGGTGGGTTCTAAAAATGGGTCTTGGTCTAGATCCGAATTTTCATAAATTTATTTTGGACATATCTCTTGAGAAAATTCATCAAAACTCATGAAAAACAACCCATTACATATTATATCTCAAGAACCCTTCATTTCTTGAATAAAATCTTCATTTTTGAGTTGGAAAACATGTTTTTATTTTAGATCTTTGTCTTGATCCGAAAATACAATTTTTGTTTTTGAAAATAAACTTTGAAAATCAACTTTGATTCTTGTAAGATGAAGTTTTGATGATATACATCCATCAAACCTTCATTTTCTTAACAAAAACTTCCATTTTAAGACTTGGAAGGGGTTTTTAAGATAGTGCCTTGACAAGTTACGAATTTTACTTTTTTATTCAAACTCAAATCTAAGATCTACACAATATTCAACCATGAGAACATAAGAGAAACTTGTAGTAGGCCTTAAACTTCTAGATCTACACATAAACATAACTAAAGCTTTGTAAAACTCTAGATCTACAAGTTATCACAAAAATAAGAAGATAAACAAGCCTTCAAGATATCAAATATACTAAAAACAAAAGAGATCATCATCTAGAGGAGTGTTTCAACTCTTGGCATCATCATCCATAGCATTTTAAGCTTGTGGAATGTCCTTTGATGCATGAAACATCCACAATATCATCATAAAAAATCTTATGAGAGTTAAGAGAGAAAGATTACCTCAAATATTTGCAAGAAAAATATGTGGGAGCAAGAAAAGAAAATGATGGTAGCTTGTTTATTAAGAAGACAAGCCAAGGAAGAAGAGAAAAAGAGGGAAAAAGAGAGAGGAAAAATATAGGGTTTACACATGTGAAAGAGGGAAGGAATGAGATGTTTACATAGAGTTAAAAGTGTGTTAAATAATTTTTTTTAAAAAAAATAAAACAGCAGCTGCATGGAGGGAGGGGGCTGGCGTGACTTCTAGGTGTGGGGGGAGTGTGTGTAGTTTGTTTTTAACTTGTATTTTTGAAAGTGTAACAAATTGCTTCCATATCTAACTAAAAGAGACTTTAAAAATATCAATTAAATGATTAAAAATAATGAAAAGTGGCTAATCTATGGGGAATGGTCAGCTGCAATTTTGAGAAATGGAGTGTAAGAAAAAGTGAAAGAAAACATAATAATGTGTAGTAATGATAATGGATGTGTACTTGAGATATGGGTTGATAAAGTGGCTTTTTGAATAAAAAATATATAAAATAAATTAAGAAAAATATTTTTATTTAAGTGGCAAAATTTTATGATTTAAATAAAATAATCAATTAAATTATTTTTAGAAATTTAACAATTAAGTTACCGGTAAGAGTAAAATAAGCTTATATGAGCTATAACTGATATTTTTAAAATCCGAAAAATTATAAACTTGATATTTTTGAAATCCTTATAAAAATACGAGTCTAAAAATATTAAAGATATATTTTAAATTTTTCGAGCCTCGAGACACGTTTTCCAAAGCAGTATCCAAACGGGCTCGAAATAAGCCGAAAATAAACCAATCTGATATTTTTAATAAATCAAATATTATTACGGACTATTCTAAACACTTTAATTATTTTTCGACTCCTCGATTTACGAACTCGGGTTTGCTAGATCTAGACTGTAGGGTTTTACTCAAGATCCGTAGACTTAAGGTCTCCGGTAGACTTCCGGCTTAAGGTTAAGGCTTAGAAAACAGGGTTTACAATATGTATAAAGATGGTGTTAAAGCAAGAAACTTTGTGAACAAACATCAACATTGCTTCAAGTATAAGTACAAATCATGCATAACAAATTATTGGGTTTCATGAAAAATGTAAAAAAAACAAAAAAACAAAAAAAAAAGGCTTACGTGATTTGAATTCATAGTTAGTAATGAAGAAGAAAACCCAAAAGAAGTTTTGTGGATTTGGTTTAAGAGAATGACTCAATAACTACTCTTTATCTTGGAAGAACAACATATAATTGTAATAAATAGAATTTAAGAAAGAAGAGAAAAAAAAAAAAGGGGGGGTGAGACATGAGATTCGAATATTATGAAGTTGTGTGGAAGGACAGTAAACACAACTAAATGGTACTGCTCATATAAGCATTAATTGGGCCATAATAAATCACTAGCCATGCTAAGCTATCAATTAAATTTACAACACGCACCAACATGATGACAGTGGACTATGTATCCTTAAATCAATAACAAGCTGTTTTGGTTTCTTAAACAATATTTGAAGGTTACCAAAACATGAACCTTATGCATGTTGTATCTCATATTCAAAGGTTTCTTAAAAAATATTCAAAGGTTGCCCAAAAAAGAAAGACATGGAAAGAGAGCGAACAGAGTAAGGAATCATGATAATTGATGATACGAGTGTCTTGATGATGTTTAGAGTGGAATTTAAACAAATATCCATAAGTTTCTTATGCAGCTATAGCTACCTAGAATTAGAAAAAAAAAAAAAACAAATATTCAATGCATGCAAACTTCTAGTATTCATTGAAAATTTAATAAATTACATCGTAAGAAAATGAAATGATTAACACATAATACTATACAAAGAATAGTAGCATATCTTTCCTTATTAACAAATATCTAAACTGCACATTTTTCTATGGTAGCATAAATTAGCATAATACAGAAAAGCGCATTTACATACTAAAATAGTGTGAGAAATCATCTAATTCAAATTTGATCATAATAAGATTCAAAGCAAGTTTAAATTCACATAAATGATGCCCTATCATCAGCTCATATAAACCTTTCAGTCTATAAATCATTAAAAAAGGACTGAAGACATCAACAATTCTTCCACAAAAGGCACTAATGATTTTTGCTATTTTATGATGAAACAACTCCTCAATACATCTTAATAGCGCTTTCTCAAAAAAATAGTTTGTGTAGTATATGGCTACATGGTGGTAGACAAACCAAACAATATGGTGATTTCTGCCGTTTCACTTAGTGGTTTTCTTCAAAAAAATTAAAGAAACTATTTCGTATCAGCAAACTTCCAAGATTACCTTACGAAATTCAGCAAAATTAATCATAATTCATGAGGGTTTTAAAAAGTGTAAATTCATATATGAATGCATGAAGCTTAAAAAATGGGGGGTTCATTTAAATCTTGTGATATTGGTCTTCGATTCTTTGAAACTAATAAACAACAAATAATGGTCGAACTTACAAAATCTAACGTTGAAATAAAAAATTAAAATTAAGTAGAAATTAAATCATTAGACAAACTAAATTTCTTGAAATAAACATTACACGAACCATAAAGTTCGATTACCTGTTGCGTTTGTTGCAAGTGTATGCTTCTTTCCTCTTGCAATGCAGCCTTCAACTCATCTATTTCACTTTGTCTCCGTGATGATTTTCCAACAGATGGTGGTCCATATCCTCTTCCAGGATGGTAATAAGATCTATTACCTGCATTCATAAATTTGTCAACAATCTCCTCCGAGTCTTTGGCTTGTCAGAAGATTGGGAGTCCTCGTACATTTTTACCATCTTCTCCTGTATTATGAACAACCAAAAGATTACATTTGCATCATGTTGTTTATTTCATAACATGTTCAACATACAAGTTAAGCCTTAAACTTACATAATCTTCAGCAGCTTCTTGCGAAACCCAACCACCAGTACCATCGGGTCTTGGTTCACAATAACGAGTTAACTTAAAAAACTTGATAGCATTGGGTGGTTGACGGTTTTGATTGATCTATGTACATAATATTTATTGGAAAATGTTAAACACTTGAGAAATATTACCATTACATGTTAGAAAATAATTAAGTCGCTACTTACATGCTCATTCCTTCTACTCTCAATGATCGGGAGCTAGACCTATGCAATTACTTCACACAGCTACGTGCATCTCTCCTAATCATCGATTTAGTCCTCTGTTCATTAAAAACAGTTACATATATAAAGAGTATGCTTGGAATACTAAATTTTTATCTTCTTGTGGATGAACCGATTCATACGTGTTTTAATCTACTCAAGGAAATAGACTTGATATATATGAAATCGATATGAACAAGAGTCGGATCAATATCTTGCAAATATGGAACTGCATTTTCTTTGAATAACATTAACTAGGCGTATTTATTTAATGAATTAAAAAGTTTAGAATATTATATGAAATCCACGTGAATGGAACATAGAATTATTATACTGTGTCACTTAGTCTCGATAATACACAACACATAGCTAAATAATGAAATCAAATTTTAAAATTAAAACATTATTTAAAGCCTAATCAAATCATACATAAGATTCAAGCAAAAGAAAAACCATAAATAAGATTGGGCAGTAACATTTCATGATGTAAGGCAAATAAAAGTTAACAACATAAGCTGCAAAGACACCCATTTTTACTTTCCAACTACATGTTCCGTCGACTTAGCATAGCATCCTCTAGAAATTTTAATAACATACACATAAGAGACCAAAGTACACATTAAAAACACTCCTAGGGTTTGGTCTATGAAAGGTTACTGTTATTATTATTTACGGTGGCATCAATGGAAGCATGCATGAGAGGATCTAAGTTATTAACTAAAATCCCATGAAAAATTGGTGTGTAGAAATTACCTTCTTCGATGGTTCATTGGATTGTGAAATTACCCTCTCTTCTTCAATCTCTTTAGTCCATTCCTCTGTTATCTTCTTCCAATCATCATCATTCGATCCCTTAGGTCTTGCTGCATCACCAATCGACAACCATCTCTTCTTAGTTTTACTTCGATGATTTCTAAGCAAACCCCCCATCCATTTGTCAGCTGCAGCAAATTTGTCATCATTTTTCGTTACATCATCAATTCAACCGACTCTACATCAACCATGTAAGCCAAGATGAAAAAAAGTTAGTAACTTCACATATTGAGTAAGAAATATGAAATTAAAGTTCTAACCATATTTACCTTAACTTTCTCCCATGCCGTGCTTCTCTACCTTAGATAACTTTCTCCAATCTTCACCATAAAGAGGCAATAAGTCCCTGCAAGCCTTCCCTATCTCAGATGCTAATTTTGAGGATTGGTCTGGTGTTATTGGACGTCCTCCAAATGCAGTAAACTCAATTAGCATTTTTCCCTTTCGTTTCATATTCTCTCGCTCAAGTGCTTGACCACGGTATGCACCCCTTTTAGTATCAGATCTTGTTGACCTCTCAGTTGCTATAAATATATGAGAAGAAATTAGTTTTGACTTGCACTTTCAATAAATTTTAAGGAAAAAAAAAAGAAGGAAATAAATATAAGACAAAAAATAGGCAACCAAAATTGCAAACATTTCCCTTTACACCCAAAAGTACTTTAGCTTCTAAACATTCTCAACCATGAAATTATAGTCTCCTAACAACTCCAACCAGGGAGTTTAACACTCCAAACATTACCATGTTTGCAGCCTTTATACGTGGATGTTGGCTATATCCAAGGTTTGATCTCGAAGAAGTAGCCATAAAGAAAATGATGGAATTGCATCCTGATGAAGCTTGTTACTATGTACTCATTTCTAATCTTTAAAAAAATTAGATAGAAGGTGGAGTCGGGTCAATAAAGTGAAAGAACTTATGGAACAAATACCAGGAATGGGAACACGCAATTCCATCCACACTATCCCTAAAATGTTAAAAATGTCTCCATTTATATTAATTTTAACATCTTAATCATGGTTTAAAACAATCAATGACTTTATACCTTAATAATATAGGTACTGGTTCATGGTTGCATAAAGGAAAAAATATAATAAAAGGTTTAAAATTATTTAGAATCGACTAATAATAATTTATAGTTGAGAATTAATATGAAAATGGTGCTGATTTCCGTGGAATTTAGTACACTATTATGTTACTTATCTTGCTAGAAGCTTTGTATTATTAAAGATGAGTGTTTGAAAGATTACCTAGAGATTCGGTAGGATTAGATAAATTATTGCCCTCTGAGGATGCATATGCTTGACCATTGTTGACGTCTTCACCGCGTGGAATGTCATTTGCTACAATTTAACAAATAAACATATTATTATTAAGAAGCCAACCAAGTCAACCATATCTAGTATCCAACAAGACAATAAATTCAAATAGTTGATGTTATTAGCTTATTAGTAGGTTAATTGTCACTAGAAATTTTCTAGTTTGTATATTTTTCCCATGTAGGTGTTATATGATATGTTACACAATACTATGTATAGGGCATATGTTAATCATTTTACCATGTTGAGTTCACTAGTCAAATGGAAGGCATACTTATGAAGTTAGGTAGGACAAAGGAAAGTTCATGAAAATAATACTATATACCACTGGGTTAGACTAACTGTATGCATATTATGAGAATTTATATAGCAATGAAAACAAGTGTTTATGATTTATATTTTAAAAGGTTATAGTATGGATTTGTAATTATTTTAAAGGCTTTATTTTGCAGAGGAAGATATTAAATTGGGGTTTGATGTCCTATCCATCTCCTGCTGATTCCTACATGGACATACATATTTATTAAGTTATGAACAATTAACTTTAAAAGTTATGAAAAAATTTGAATTGCTTATTATATGTTTTAGTTTTCATGCATCACGCATCTCCAACAAATGTACAAGTTATTACTGCCTGTCCACTTGAAGATAAAGCCATGGAACAACTTTTTTTTGCTTGCATCAATATAAAATTAATTTACACGCAACGCTTGGGATAAAGAGCTAATCAAACACAGTTTATCTCCTTTTTTTTAATATATCTGTTTTTATACTACTTTTTCCCTTTAATGCGATTTCCTTCTTGCCTCCCATCAAATATAATTTTGAGAATTATGAAAGATGGTTTAATTTGTCAAATAAAAGAGGGAAAATTAAGTTATGAACATTTAACTTTCATTTTAACAATTGTGAAATCTGTTCATCTAATTTGAAACATTGTGAAACAACTAATCAAGTTATGAATTAAACCAGATCAAATTTAACCGTACAAGAGTTGAGAAGATGGAAATGAATAGGATCCAAATGCTCGAAAATTTGTCCACCTAAGAGATAAGTAATTTAATGTGTATAGACAATAACAACCCTTGTGTCCACAAATGATCCAAACTCAATAAATGGAAAGACAAAGGAAGAATACCTTTCACTTAGCTATATACATCTATTTGAAAAAGTGATTTTTCCAGTTAAACAACCTTAGGATGTATAACAGGTTTTTTTTTTTTTTTTAATAAGAAAAACATTTTTCTCCATAGAGCATAATACATAAGCCAATTGTGAATTCCCACATACAAGAAGAGCAAGAGAATTCACATAAATAATATACTTAGCAAGACTACATGCACTTATTGATTGGAAAATATTTAAAAACAAATGATCTAAGGCACACATACTACATTCGGGCGGGGAGGGGGACCACAGATAATTTTGGCAAATTGTTAAAAGAAAATCATTATTGCACATTACTTTATTTGAGTAAATACAATTATATCTCATAGTTAGAGATTTAGCTATTGCCAATGCTAGTTCATTATCAATCTAACTCAATTGCATAGAAGACTTACCTAGGGTGTGGGAATGATTAGCTAAATTGTTGCCATCCAAGGAAGCATATGCTGGACTATTGTTGATACCTTGACCACATGGAGTGTCATTTGCTATATAAAAAGGAAACAATTTCTATTACAATTTAAAGTAACTTATTCCACTTTAATGATATGACTATATGGAATACCTGTGGAGTTAGAAGGATTACATGGATGGTTGTTTTGTGGTGACTTGCGCATATCATCCTCAGAATGATGAGAATCCGACTCATCATGAATGGGTAGACGAGCATCCCGTTTAGCTCTCCCTCCCCTCCTTTGAATATTCCTTCGACCACCAGCCATTGTAATCCTATAATCAAACAAAATAGCATAAGTTAGTCATTGAAAAATAAACAACATAACAACTTTGGAACTCATCATTCAACATAGAAATGCTTAAACAAATAACATAGACTCAGAATAAAAAATTGACTTTATAAACGTAAGTAGCTAAAGTTTATAAAAAGAAAAATAGAATTCAGTAACATAACCATACAATTTTCATCGCTGCTATCATAATCCACCAATGTCTCATCTAATTCCTCATTTTCATCCTCATCTTCACTACATTCAACAACAACATCATGCTCTACTTGTTCAGATGCTTCAACTGTTCTTTTGATAACCTCCCCATCAACAATCTCGTGACCTACATCAATTCTCAACAACACATCAACATCACAATCGATTACTGGATGTTGCTCATTTCCTCCGTCACCATTTGCTATGAAATGTTCATCTAAGGTCTCATCTGCTAAACGAGCCTCCACATCAGTTAACAAATTTGCATCACCTTCTAATGAGTCTACATTATATATGTGGCGATGCTCGAACTGTTGCACTACACGCCATTCAGATCCAAGCTTCATGTCCTCAACATAAAATATTTGCTTAGCTTGTGATGCTAGCACATATGGATCGTTTTCATACCAAGTACGAGTAATCTTAATGCTTATAAAGCTATCGTCAACTCGAACATTCCGCATGTTAGTGTCCCACCACTTGCATTTAAATAAAATCACTCTTTTGTTTCTCACATAAGTAAACTCGTATATATCTGACAAACCCCATAAAATTCAACTTTCATATCTCCTTGATTTCCCTCTACAAGTACTCCACTATTCTGAGTCTTCTTCCTATCATCAAATTCTGATGTATGAAACCGCACACCATTATATATTAACTTGTTGTATCTTTTGAAACACGAATCGGGTCCTAGTGATAATGCATATAATGCACTGATGATCGGGTCACCACTTTCATATAACATACTCATCTGCAGTATTGACAAGTAAAATGAAGCATCAATTATATTTTGTTAAACTTCTTTTACTTATAGCATATGTAAGTATATGTTGAGTTCGTTTATTACATTTACCTTATGCATAAACCATCGACTAAATTCCCTTTTGTGGCGCTCCTCTATGTCATCACCATATTGTGAGCGTAAAATATCTTATGTTCACTACAACACAAATGTCACTTTGTTTAAGGAATGCACACATATTTTAATAATTTACTAACATAATAAAAATTGTTTGGTGATTGCCACTTACGCTAAATAAGGTTGCATCTCCTGACAATTATTGATAATGTACCATTTAGCTATTTCAATCTCTTCATCTGATAATACCACATATGTGGGTGGAGAAATAAATCCAACTCTGTTTGTAAAGATATCCAAGCCACCATCTTCCAAAGAATCGTAGTTCCTATCTGGACGGTTAAATATGGTCTCCATGTCCTCCAAGTGAAGTGAGCACCAGGTCAAGCATTCATGTACAACATAAGCTTCGGCAATGGAACCTTCTGGATAAGCTCTATTTCGAACGAATTGCTTCAGGGAGCCTAAGTATCTATAAGGTAAAATGTCAATCAGGGGAGAACATAATCAAAAAGTAACATAAGATAGCATATATTGCGTCCACATTATACCTTTCGATAGGATACATCCAACGGTAAGCAACAGGTCCTCCCATTAGAGCCTCCTGAGGTAAGTGGATAGCTAGATGTACCATTATATCAAAAAAGGCAGGTGGAAAGATTAGCTCCAGCTTGCACAATATCGTCACAATATCGGTTTGCATCTTCTGCAACTCTTCAACATTCAACATACGTCGGCATAACCTCTCAAAAAAGGTCCCAAGCTCGGATATGGTTGTGGTGACTTCTTTAGGCAATAAGCCACGAATACCTATAGGTAATAGTCTTTGAAGCAACACATGGCAATCATGACTCTTCATACCCGAAAGCCTTGAGCATGAATTGTCCACACACCTACCTATGTGTGATGCATAACCGTCGGGTAATCTTACATTCCTCAAAAATTGACAAAATAATTTCCTTTCAGAATTACTCAATGCATAACTTGCACAAGGCATTGAATACTTGCCATCAGCCTGCTTTAGTAGATGTAGCTCCTTTCGAATACCAAGCTCCTCTAGATCAAGCCTGGCTTTATAAGTGTCTTTTGTTTTTCCTTCAATCCTAAGCATTGTGTGAACAATATTCTCACAAATATTCTTCTCAATGTGCATAACATCAAGATTATGTCTAAGCTTTAATTTTGACCAATATGGTAATTGAAAGAATATGGACTTTTTAATCCAGTTGAACCCGCCAGCACGATGGACTCTTTTAGCATTCCTTGGATGCTTTCCCATAGCCACATCTATCACTGTGTGTAATTGGCGAAGAATGTCTTCACCAGAATATGGTTCAGGAGCTTCACGAGTATCACGCATTCCATCAAATTTCAAGCTACGTCTCCACCTATGTTCCATTGGCAACCACATCCTATGACCAACATATCCAATCTTGCTATTAAGTCTTATTGATGGTGTTTGGTCTTCGCATACGGGGCAAGCACTGTATCCTTTTGTGCTCCACCCAGACAAATTCCCATATGCTGGAAAGTCATTAATGGTCCACATCAATGCAGCATGCATTTTGAAAGAAGACTTCGAATACGCATCGTATGTCCATAGCCCGTTGACCCAAAGATCATTCAACTCATCAATTAAAGGTTGCATGTAGATGTCAATCTCCTTACCTGGTGCTTTAGGCCCTGGGATTAACAACGTCATCATGAAATACTCTTTCTTCATGCACATCCATGGCGGTAAGTTATAAGTAAGGAGCACCACAGGCCACATGCTATATGATTGGCTCATGGTACCAAATGGATTAAACCCATCACTGGCCAACCCTAACCGCACGTTACGACTATCTTTTGCAAACTCTGGAAATTCAGCATCAAAATTAATCCAAGACTGCCCATCTGCTGGATGACCCATAGTATTTTCTTGTCTCTTATGTTCATCTGTATGCCAACGCATTTTTTGAGCAATCTTAGGATTCATGAAAAGACGTTGTAACCTTGGTTTTACTGGAAAGTAACGCAGAACCTTATGAGGAATAGGCTTTTTAGACCCCATGGATATCTTATACCTGGAAGTACCGCAATTAGGGCAATTGGTAAGATGCTTGTTACTACCCCAGAATAGACAGCAATCATATTTACATGCATGAATACTATGATAACCCATACCGAGCCCCCTTAAGTACTTGTTTGCATGATAGTATGACTTGGGAAGAGACTCTCCATTCGGTATCACATCACGCAAAAGTTGTAGCAGCATGTCAAATGACTTGTTGGTCCACTTATTGTATACTTTCAAGTGGAGAAGCTTCACTATAAAGGAGAACTTTGAGAACTTACACCCGGGATAGAGCTCTTGTCGTGAGTCAGCTCTTAAACCATCTAAAAAATCCATCGGAATATCAAAGCCATCCCCAGGGTTTGAATCTTCCGCTTGATTGGCAACAAAAGCCTCTAAATCTTCAAGCATCTCATCAACTCCATCAATGTCATCATCATTTGCCACATTGCACTCCTCCACATTGGATCTCATTTCACTCTCCATATGACGAATTCTACCACGAGGTCTATTAGGTAATTCAATACTCGGCTTCTCACCATGATATATCCAACACTTGTAATTTATGTCTATCCCATCTACAAGCAAGTGTGCTCTAATCACATTCACACTGTAGAAATTGTTATTTAAACATCTCCTACATGGACAATTTAACTCCGTGTTTACTCCATATTTCAATCGCATGTATGCAATGAAAAATTCTACACCTCGTTGGTATTCTTCGCTGCCAATGTCACAATTCATCCAATTTTTATCCATATATTCTAAGAGAATCTACACAAAAAAATAGAATTATGAGATTGAAAATACTATTTGATAAAATGAATAAAATACACTATAATCGCTCATTTAACACTTTAGTACACTTACCTTAAACATGCATTCAATGGTGTAATTCGAATGATTATGCATCAACTTTAATATGCAGTTCCAAAGTTGGATAAGAAAATTAAGAGTTTTATTTGGATGAATTTAATTTGTACATATGAGATCAAAATTAAAAGAGAAAAATATTTTCTATCTTTTTGGAGCGACATGTATCTTGGGGATCTTCTATTCTTACATAAACTAATGGATGTCTATGTTATTTTCATACATAGATGGAACAACACTATCTCCATAACCAACTTCAGCATGTTTCTTTCTGTTGTTGCTCAAGATTAATCCACACAACAATTTGAAAAGTTAAGGTTGAGTTGAGTTTAAAATGAAATTTTAATAGATGAATGTAATTGTGAAATCATCTTACATGATATAAAATTATTATCAAAAACATGTCAAACAATTAACAACGATATCAAACAGTAGACATACAAAATAGGTAAAAAAAAAACCGAGTCTAATTATTTGAAATATAGGTTCCCCTCAAAATAGTACCAAGCAAACAAATAGTTATGATTATAAAAAACAAAAATTGGTAATTACTCTCTTATTATGTTGATTATAGAACAGTTTAAATAAAATTAATCAATAGTATAAGCCATTAAAAATGTTAATTGCAATGTTACATAAAAAAAAATAAAATTAAACAGACTTAAAACATCGCATTTACATAATAAGATTTGCAATAAAATTAACGAATACGAATTTTTCAGCCATGCATTAGTGGTATTAATAATAATAATAACTCACCTTAATATAAACTTGACTGAGCTTTGCTATAACACTCCCAACTTGTTTGCTCACCTGTTCATTAGAATAAGTAAAAACAAATAAAGGAATATATGGATATATTATATAAGTAAAAACATAATTTGTGAATTCCAATCATTTTTATACTAGCAAAGACGTTAAATCAGCATCTATGATATGTTCCCATAAAGCATTTAGAATAGGCTTAGTCATACGTAGCACCAACTTCCTAACTAAGTGTCAAATGGTAATAATGAACTTAAATGGAAGTTTCAATAAGAACGCATATCTCTATTTGCAAACAAATTTCAGTTGTTATTCTATCTTTCATGTTGCACAACTTGGAAGAACTCTGTGTGTCCAAATGCAACATAGTAGAGGCTATATTCCAACTTCATGAGCATACCTTAAGAGGGAAGAAGCTAGCAAGAAGTACATTTTGTAAATTGAAATATGATAGGCATAATTTATCATCATTTTAATTGGCAAATCGGGTCTATTTTATAATATATTGATGGGATTCTTAACAGATAAGGTACTTAATTGGTGTATATATATATATATATATTTTAGGTCAATTTTGAACACAATTGTAATATAAGGAAGAAATATGTGGAGAATCCAATTAAAATTCAAGCAAAACAGCAAGGAGCACAAAAAGAGTCTAGATGTACGGCCGTACAATTATCAAAATGAAGAAAATACAAGGCAGTGGCTGGTATGGGGTCTTGTACGCTCGTACACGAAGTGATTTTGAAGCAAAATGAAGGAGATTTATGCTTGCACGCCCATACACGCTTGAAGAATGATTCCAGTATTTAGCACTCCCTTTTGTACGCCCGTACAAGATGCAAATTTGTAAAGAAAATGGGCATTGTACGGTCGTGACTTTTAGAAATGGGTCATTATTTTCTTACGTGTTCTTGAAATCGTATGACTGTTGAATACGTCGTTTGTTCTAGTGAAAGGTCGTGTTTTTAGACACCACACCCATAGAATATAAAGTGGGGGATTCATTCTGAAAGGGAGATATCAGATACCTTTTAGAAGAAGAAAATCGGGGAGAGAAAGTGGAAGTATAGTTTTGATTCCAAGAATAACTCGAGAGGGAGACATTGGATCCAAGTGCCCGTGTGTATACAAACATCTTCATTATTATAATTCAAAGGGGTTTTTCATTTCTTTTATGATTTTTATTCTTCTTGTATGTGCATTCCATTATCGTTAGTTTTGTTCCATATTGGTGTTCGTATCCCAGCATGCATGAATAGTGATTAGGGTGTTACGAAGTCATATTAACATGAATTGTATATGTATTTGTTATTGATCTTTTTAATTACGAATTTCAAGTGATGGGTTCTTCAATAAAGTTAGGAAATAGTGCACGACATGATCCTACATCAGATCTCGATGGAAAATGTTGAGAAACAATTCCATCGAGTAGATCTAAATCACTAGACAAATTACTCCTGGTAATAGAGTATTATTAGGAAATTTGCTGCATTTAAGGAATTTTAGAATAATTAGAATAATCTAAATGCAATTCTGCTTTGTCCATCTATTTAAAAGAGATTTTAATAGATGCAAACGGAATTAGAATTGGTTTATTATGAGAATGAACCATGAATTGAGAATCTTTGCAGATAAGTACTTAAAGATTATTGTATTGAAAGTTCATGTTGATATTGATGGAGTAACCCTGCTTTATCATGAATTAAATTATATTAAAGTTGTGTTTTGCATAGTAATTTAGTAAACCTGTGTTAAATATCGTTTAGTTGTTAATCATAGATTAAATTTAGTAATCTAATCATACTCGATTACTAGATAATACTAAGAGGGCGAGTAATAGTCTTGTCAAGACCGCCGGGAGATACGACCATAAGCCGTTCCTATACAACAATTGATAGGTGCACTTGCCTATTGTTGATCTGATATTAGGAAAGATTATTGAAATTAATTGTTAAACTCAGATCGGAACACACCAAAATACTTAGAAGTTGAATATTATAGTAGTATCAGGAAATATGTTTACGCTTTTTTTTTTTTAATCACTTTGTTAACATAGTTCTGTATCTTGTGCAGACTAGTAGGATGGGATGCGTTTACACTTTGTTCTGCTTTAAAGTCATTACTTTCTCTTTCGTTATTAACTGTTATAACTCAAAACTTACCTCAATTAGGTGTCTCTGTAATGAACCATTAGATTTACATCCACAAACCTTTTTATTCCATGAAAAAGGAAAGAGACATCAGATATGTAAATATGGAAAGGATTAGCTACACCAATAGCTGATCTATTTTAGTGCTATTTAGTCCCATGAGGCCACTGGTGATAACAGACAGCTAATAATAAGTAATAAAGCATTTGTATTAACAAGTTTTACTAGAGGAAATAAAATGATAGGTGCAATTGCACATATTTTTGGCATATAGCAATTAACTAAGAAGCGTTTATTTCACATCTTAAATCAATCAACTTTAAATTTGTAATAGTAAGACACTGGAACTCCAGAACATGAAAATCTCAGCTCTCCATTATCACAATTTTTAGCAAACAAAAAACGCATCTTATAGGTGCCCACAAGATAAAATCATGAGTTTGAAAATGTTATAAATTGCAGCCGACTTAACATCTTGTCACAACATTTATAAGAAAATCACTCATCATAAATTACAATTACAACTAGTTTGTCGAGTGAATGAAACCAGCTCTTAAGAGTATGTCTAATATAACTATAACTTGAATCTAATTATGTTTTAGCTGAAAAAAAAGGGGAAAAAAGGACAGCTTACCATGACACAAGAGTCAAAATTAAAGGGGTACTATGGATGTAATTCAACCTAGAATATATATATATATATATATTATTGTCTTAATGATAATTAATAAGAATCAGGTTTAGTCCTTGGCACGAAAATATTTATTGTCCCAAAATCAACAATACTATCTTAGTGGGCAATAAGAAATTTATTTATTATAGTTTTCATTAATAGCTATTTTCGGTATAAATAAGATTATGAAATATATTAATTATATAATTTATGATCATACATACCATCCTGATTGGTTAATTAGCTTGTATCTATTACTTCTTTGTTTTTTTTTTTAAACCACTAGAGGTTGATGTACCTATAACTGAAATTTGAACTAGATTTTTTAAAGTTCAACTAAAAATACCAAATAGGAGACCTTTGATCTTAACAATATATGATAATAATCCATTGCAATTGAAATGGATTTTGTCAATCAATTGAAGCCAACGGAAACATAAATCATGGCAACAAAAATTCAATACCAACAACCGAACAAACCCCCATTGGAACATATCATACAGCAAACAAAACATTAAAATCAAGAGAAAAAACCCATAATAGAACCAGCTTTTCGATACTAAACAAGAAACCCAAGATTGTTATAAGACCCCAAGAGAAACAGAGCAAAGTAAACAGATTTTTTCAATCCATACAAATTTTATAGAGAGAAAGAGAGATAGAGAGACAATGGAGCCTCCATATACGGATGATAACCTGATGCAGGACAACAAATGGTAGAGACCGTAACAAGGCATTTCAAGTTGTATGAATGAAAAAGTAGGAAAAACATAAACACATGGTACACAAATAGATTCAATAGTCATATCATAGTATGAAAAATGAAGCACAAGTCCTTATATTAAAGCACAAAATTACATTAATAAACCATTAGAGGATAAGTTGGAAAGCAAGAGAAAATTAAGAATAACATAACTCATTTAATTAAAGCACATTATTAGCATACCAACATCAACATTGACAAGCGGTTTTTAACTTTAATCTCAGTAGACTCATGTAATGTTGATTTTATTTTATTATATGTATACGTATATATGTAACCATGATTATCGCAGAAAAAAAAAAACTGTTCTCTAGTTGTTTTGTAAATCGCATTTATTGTAATCTTAAGCACTTCTTTATATTCATGATAGTCATATAACTAGATAGGCAAATAATGTAAATTGATTTTATTTTTAGGATCACAATAAAGAACACATATGAAAGCATAAATTTTCATGAATTGAAAACTACACTTTCACCATGGCCAAAAAACTATTAGACGATTCTCTTTGACCGTTTATTGCTGCTGCATCACTAAAGGGGCACGAACCATTTTGATTATTCTCTAAAATCATTCTAAAACATATCCTACTGGTAGTATTGGTGCTCTATCTCCCTACTGACTTGAAACATAATTAAGAATATGAAGACACCCTTCCATTAGAAATAAATAATGAGTTTTAATAGTTTATATTGATTGATATAAAGTACTCAAAATGGTATGAAAACCATGTACTCAAAATGATTGATATCATCCTCAATGTGCATCATTTTTTACTTCTCAGTTCATGAAGAACGGTTGTAAGGAAGTGGCAATATGTGCCATGACATCAAGGAAGAAGAGGTAGGTCCATGGCCATTAACAAGTGTCCATCCACGTTTCAATAATTCAATTGCCACTTTAATTCCTAAGTTTTTTTTCTTTCTCATTTTTGCTTTAATTTTTCCTTATAAAACATACAAACACTATCACGGATGGCATCGACTAATTTAGTTCAATCTTTTTTTCCATTCCCTTGTTATGATCATCGCTCATTTAGCTTCATAAATTCCAGCCTTGCCATCATTATTAGACTCACGTAAAATCATGGCAACAAAATAATCAAATCTAATAACCGAACAACCTCCCATTGCAACACATCATAGATCAAACAAAGCGTTAAAACCAAAACAAGAAGAAAAAAAAAAACATAACAGAACCAGCTTTTCAACATTACAAAAGAAACCCAACATTGTTACAAGCCCCTAAAAGAAACAAAGCAATAAAGCAAACACATTTTTTCCAACCCATACAAATTTATAGACAGAAACAGAGAGAGAGAGAGAGACAATGGAGCCTCCATATACGAATGAAAATGTGATGTAGGACAACAAATGGTAGAGACCACAACAAGGCATTTCAAGTTGTAATGAAAAAGTAAGAGAGCATGAACACGTGATACACAAATCATTAGAGCTCAACAATCTTGCTTGATTTTTTATTTTCGCTTGATTTAGATTCAACAAAAAACATGTATGAGTTATGACTTCTTCCTTAAGTGGGACTGGAGGAGAATTCCTTTTCTCACCGAAGATTGAATTTGAACACTAAAACACCTTAAAGTAGAATTTAAGAAGCATTGTTCAGAAACAAGTTGAAGCGATGAAGGCAGAGCACCTTAAATTAGAACTTAAGAACACAGCATCATTAGTAACAGGAAAAAAAATCATTAAAAAAACGTTCTAGTAACCAGCAAATGTCAGAGGCCAAAAAAAAAAGGAAAAAAATAGTAAAAGTCAAAAGATACGAATTTATTCTTATAGCACATGCAAGATATTAAATATTAGGAGTCCAAAATAGCTAGCTCTATTGCAATAGACCTCAATGATTAACCAAAAAAAAAAAAAAAGAAAACAATTAATGGTTTCTTCCTTTAACAGGAGCAGCAACAAGAAAGGCAAACTTAAATTCTAAAGAATCACAAATAAGATTCTTTATCACTTTTAACATAATTTCCATACCCAAAAAAGTAAAGAAGAATGAGAAGCAACCAGCAACAGCAAAAAGCAAAGCACCTAAAGAAACTCAAATGAAAAAAAAAAAAGAGTAGAAAAAGATTTGAAGCTCTCTAAGTAAAGCGCAACTACTAAAACATGAGCTGATTGTAATAGGACTCCCAACGGTCAGCATCCTTCATACCCCTACTCTCTCTATCTCTCTGTTTCCCTCTCTCTTCTAAATCAGAGAAGGTTTAGAGTTTATAATGGTTTGGTAGTAAAATGCTATACCCAACAAAGATAAACAGGAAAAAATAATAACTTTGCTGTCTTTGTTTTAATGAAAAAACTCCAAAAATTTATGTATATATAATTACATAAAATTAATACTAAGTAAGAACAACAATAACAATCAGCATGGATTTGTATTAAATTAAATCAATTAGGCTCCACAAGCTAATGGTTTCTTTTTATCACAGCAGCGTATATATTAGAACATGATCCCTCCCTTCCATTAATCTCTTCGATCAATTTTAGGAACAATACTAATGTTCTTTTTTATAGTGTGGAAAAAAAACTTCCTTCTTCCATCTCTAGAGTTCCCTCTGTGAACTCCATGCCATTGCTCCTTAATCCTTATCAAAATGGATAATGGGGTAAAGAAAAGACAAGTCATTCGTCAAATAGAGGTCTTGAAATCATAAAACAACCAGTGATGTGTTGTTAATTAAAAGGATTTCTTTAATTATTTATATATGTATATGTATATATATATATATATTAAGGTGTGATGGGTGTGGACAAAAAGCAGCAACTTCTTAAATACATCAATTTAACAAAACTTTTGCTAAGGCTGGTAGGACTACCACTTACGGATAGCTACATATGGTCAAGCTCTGCCTCAGCAAACTAGGAAGGGAAGGGTTGGGTCAGTTCAAGTCCCCTTCACTAATGCAAAATTGTGATGACATGCTTACATATGTGTGCTGAATATGGCTAGTTCTGTCAAAAGGTCCATTCACTATGGTTTTATTTTTTAAATAGAATTATCAACACATAAGTAATGTTCGACAAGGCTATCGTCCCATATGAACAGCAAGGAAAGATGCAAATAATCTAACAAGTTTAATGTAACTTGAGAAGAAACATAAAAGCAAGCTATCTTATTAAGATGGAGACCAAATTTATGTACCATAAATTTGATACTGGATGTAACAACATAGCATACTTTTTTAATGTTGCAGTAACCACTTCCCTCTAGATCAATCAGAACACAACGAAATAGAAATAATGATCCAAGAATTGAATAGTTATGTTCAAACTGCTCTACACAGGGGTTGAAAATTAGATCTCATGTGCTGAACAGAAAATGAAAAAACTATTAGAGAATCATGAGGAGATGGTTTTTAAGGAACTAAAGGAGATTAGCGTTCAACATAGCCCAGGAATCAAGTATATTTTCCGCCCAAGGGATGGCTTTCCATCTTCCATAATGGAATCATTGGATCTCTATATGCTGAGCAATTTGGAGAAGATATACTAAGGCAATCTTTCTAGGAATTCCTTGACTAATTTGAGGTTCTTGAGGATAAAAGCTTGCCATAAGTTACAGACTTGTTCTTTCTTCGATCCCCAAGCAAAAGGGCTATCACGAATAGAAGAGATTGAGGATAATATGCAACGTAAAAGAGGAAAGGGATGTGACAAATATGAGTTGTTGGAATTTAAAGGTCTATGCAAATTGATATTGTCGGATTTACTTGAAATTTCAAGTTTTTGTAGTAAAGAAATCAACGCAAGTGATAAGAAGGTTGGATTTTTCACTAAAATTTAGAGATTCTATAGAAAAGAAATCAAAGCAAGTCATTAGAGGGCTGACTTTTCCGATTTTGATTTCACAAGTCATGCATAAAACTTATCCACCTTGTCTTTTCAAATCAATTAAAAGATACATAATCAAGCTGAAGGGTGTTCCTAGTAGCTGAGACCTACGGTATAGGAGATATAATCCAAATCCTACCTACTAATGTTGCTTTTCATATTCATAGTGCAGATTGGATTCAATTAACACAAAGTAATGATGGGAAACATCAAGAGAATTCATCTTCTTTGCTTTTATTGATATATTCTAAATCAATAGTAAGGGGTCTTGCCTTTGAACAGATTGCTATTGCTACTTTTCCACTTTAACTAGATGGCTTGTCCATTATTTTTTAAGCCTTCACATCATCATCTTATGCATGCTGTATGTTCCATTGAAGTAGTCTATCGCAAATTGTATTGCACTCAATCATCAAAACTTCGAATACGATTTTCATTATCCAATAGGAATATTCATGATTAATATTTAGTCAACATTCGGAATAGGGTTGTATCAAGTTGGTTCATCACGTAGCTTCATAAATAACATTAGCCAAATATCTGTGTGAAAACAATGACAGTGCCCCTGCTTCGAAGCAAAATTACAGAGTGAAAAGGAGGGAGCTTTAGGCAAGTTTTTTCCCCAAGCCCATTTTATTGAAAAAATGATAGAAGCAATTTAACCCCAATGCAACCCAATACCTAGCCTCAAATCGTTCATCCTTCCCTGGCCAGCTCTAACAACTCTTTGTAACTTCATTAATAACATTCGCCAAATATCTAACATTGCCTATGGTCATAGTTGCCATACTAATACATCTGTTCGTAGTGATATATAGATATTCAACCATCAGGTGATCAACTTGTTCAACAATCAATCAAATGTAACACAACATGCGAAGTACCATCATAATAACAAACAAAATATTTATAAACTCACAACATAACAATCAACGGACAAAAAAATTTTAGAAACTTGGAAACCAACAAGAAAATCCTCATAACCCTTAAACACAAGCCCTAATCAGAGTGTGGTATTTGCAAAATATTAGTAAACAGATGCGTACGTGAAACTAAATAAAAGTTAAAAAACATAAGAATGAACCTACATGTTGTCTTCACTAATGAAAGATCATGAAGGACTGTGTAGTTCAAGATTCGTGCAAGCTCTTCTCCACTCAACTGCTCGAGAAGGAATTTGTACGGTGGAGGCACCTAGTACTCGAAGGTGGAATGGATATATTAGCCCGAGGTGGTACGGAGGCAATGGGAGGTAGTCGTGGTATGAGGGAGATCGGTCGGAGTTTAGCACGCAGTACAATGGTGTTGCACTGAAATATGAACAGTCACGTTTAGTACAAGGCTATTCTTTCTTTTCTTTTATACAGTTTTTTTCAATTGGCGGGATTTTTTGCGGAATTTCATTTTTCAATTTTTTTTTTGTGTGGGTAAATTGTTAAATGGAAAGTTAGTAACGGTTAATATGAAAAAAAGGGTTACAAATTAAATAGATGATCTATATATAAGTTAAGAATGTTTTGTAAACGTGACTAATAGCATACTGTTGTAGTGGAGTGTAAATTATAAAAGATGGGCCACGTTTGTAATTTTTGCAAACGTCGCCCAATATCAAAATTGTTGTAGTGTAGCCTCAGCAGTTTTAAGCATCAAATGCAATTCATAAATTAATTTGTCCATGTTCTTCATATTATAGTTCATGACAAACTGGTCATAACTATCTGGTAATAAATTTAGGATCAAATCAATAGCAAACTCTTGGCTTATAGAAAATCCAAGCCTTTCAAGATGATCAATATAACCCTTTGTCTTTAAGACATGGGTACTCACTGATCCTCCTTCAACTAGCTTGCAAGACTGTAGGGCTTGGGTAATCTCATACCATTCTTGTCTGACCTACTATTGAAACATTTCCTTAAGATAGACAATCATCTCATAGGCTTCCATGTTTTCTAGACCTTTCTGAAGTTCTAGACTTATGGTAGTAAGCATTAGGCATCCTACATCAAGATAATCATCAAAATGCTTCTTATAAGTATCCTTTTGAGTTCTTGAAGTATTGGCTAGAGGCTCTTGAGAGATAGGCTCATCTAGGGCATGTAGCTTCTTTTCTTGATTGAGAACAATTCTCAAGTTTCTGAACTAGTTTAGAAAATTGGTTCCAATCAATTTGTCCTTCTCAAGGACAGATTGCAATGATAATTTAAAGTGTTGTTTGTAGCCATTGATCTATAATTACTTATGCAAAGTTAATTTTAATTAAAACTCCCACTAAATCAATAACCTCATTATCAATGTTGTTGCATTTAATTATTGCAATCTAGTGGGCTAAGATTCATATTTCACCTAGCTCTAAGTCAGCTTTAGCATGACGCTTAAAGTTAAGTTATTTAGGTAGGTAACTCTTTACCAATTACATTACATGTAACTCTTAGATCTTTTATGGGATTTTTGATATCATATGTCCCAGCATGTTCAAATCACATCTAACGCCTTAGGCCCAAAACCGTTTTAATAGCTTAAATAAGTCGAACCATATTAAACACATGAGTAGCACCATTACCCATCCTGCCTTACTAAGATAACCTAATGCACCCTGCTTTGGCAGAACCTACATTTTGGTGATCGAAGTCTTGACAGGTGTTTAATCATGGGTGGCATTTAACTTAAAATTTATTGAGGGATTTAATTATTGATATTCCATTTTTTTTATCAAGTTTAATGGATATTCAAGCATACGTGGTGGTAAATATAGTTTCACATACATATACATACATCATATCTCATGATATATCAACTTTATCGAATAAAGAAAAAGTATCATAGCATGGCCCTTTATTCTACATTGATTTTCATAAGCCAATATGAAATCAATGGTCTAATCCTAAGGTAAAAACCATTTTTATGCTCTTGAGTTGTAAATTTTCTTATATCTTCTTCACGATCCTTGTTTCTCCATTACCATGGATTAGGGAGGGTCTTCATGACATCTTTATGTCTTTATTACAATAATAAAAAGATATAAAAGATCCTACGACTACTTGTAGAAAATAAATTACAATAAAATAAAAACGACACACATGCTGTATTTATAATATTACAACCCATTTAAAAGAAAAGGAATAAAAACCTGCCAATCACATAAGTCTTAGGGCCATGCTATGCACCATACATATAATATAAACACATAGAGAAGACATACACATATGTCACAATACTTCAAAAGCGTGTTTTATATTAAGAATTATTAATTAGAGTTTATTGAACTAAATCATGCACCTTGCAAGGGTTAAGGGGACAATCCCCTAATGGTAAAAATCGAATCTTTTAAATCCTTTTCAAATTCACATGAAAATTTTAAAATTCGATTTTTCTATAAGAATATTACTGCAGTTCATGAATTTTAATAGGATACTGATAAAAAACAACGTACCATTTCCAATTTGAATTGAAATCGCTGTTTAAAAATTTAATTTAAATCAAACGAAAAAATCCAAAATAGATGCACTAATATCAGCACAAAATGAATGTCAGATTAAGTTAAAACAGAACAGATTAACAAACATCTAATTCAGACCCCAATTCAGATGTCCAATTCATGACTGTTCATAATTTTTTTTATTAAAAAGAACATCTATAGATCAAGACTTGTCCAATACTCGTCCATTATCAAATATACAAACAGATCCAATCTGTTTTAAATTACAAGATGCCATTGAAAAATCAGGCGTCTACAATACGTAAACCAATTCCAGAGGTGCAGATGAACAGGACAGATCTATATCAGTCCCCCAAAGTCTTCACCATGGCGTGAATTAAAATAAATAAATAAATAAAAATTCCAAATGCAGATGTAATCCGTTGATATCCGATGAACAGGACATTGTAATATCATGCATTAAGCCTCTAATTCAATTCTCGTCCAAACAAACGCATGGAAAAGGACATCCATTTTTTTTTTTTTATAAAAACCATGATTTGAATAGGAGTTTGTATCACATAAGAGAACTGCATAATTGCTATTGAGAAAAACCCTCAAGATCCATTATAATCAAATTACACATGACCTATTCAATCCCTCAAAGTAAGGTACTCTAATAAAATTACAAATCTGAATTTCTATTAATTTAGTTCCTCATAAACTCAAATTGATTTCATAGTTAAAATGTATAAAATCATATTTCATAGCATCACATGCTGATCATGAAAGAAATTTCAATCTAATCAAAAGCACAGGTGGCTCTGATACCACTGTTGGGTTTCCATAGGGTTTTAAAATTATAAAGATCAAATTTTTCGCAGCAGAATTCAAAAAGAAAACCTTAACCCAGTATCCATGTGTATTGATTAGATTAAAACAAAACAAATAGTTTGATTTCGTACCTCTAAAAGCTTGAAACTTGAAATCAATTTGCAGATTGGATCTATAGGTACCGCAAAATCACAATACCCTCTACGGTATCCACACGAACGAGCACTCTTCAAAAGAATCCTTCACGTGCTAGCATGATCTAGAACATTTCTAGATGATATTGGGATTTTCACACACGACTCTTCGTGCTTCACTCTTTAGGGTTTGTAGATTTTCTCTATTGGTCTAATGTCGACAGACAAGTCGTTAACCCTAAAGAGATCTCTTTATGTGCCTTTTATACTAATGTCATTCTCACATGAGTAATGACATTAGTGCCCCTTGATCTAATAAGGGATAATATTTCTTTAAATATAATTCTTGCACATAACAATGTAATAATCCATTATTACTCTCAATAATAATAAATTATTATTCCTACAAGACATTAAATTTAGTTCATGATCCTTTAATTTATTATTATTCTTAATAATAATAAATTATTATTCCCACAAGACATTAAATTTAGTCCATGATCCTTTTGGCTCATTCTTTTGTGTGGGACCCTGTAAGTTCACTTAATGTTGGCAATTGATCTAAAACAATTTTAGTCAACAAAACATAAGTGGCCTCTAGCAAGACATTATGTTTACCCAAATTAAGTGAAGATCGGTTATCCGATTTTTACCTAATCCATAATTTATGTCATTATCCTTTTGTCACATGACATCTAGATTGAACATAAGGCATGGATAGTGTCATCCTTATATCGTTCGATCTTATCATTTCTCGATTTCTAAGTAAACTGATAAAAGCAAATGAAATTGATCACGCTATCAATTCATTTGAGCATGACCATGCATTTCTCAGTCTCACTCATCGAGGGGCCCAGAGATATCTCTCACAACGAGAGGGACAAATCCCATCTTAATCACTCAACTTCCTCTACATGATTTACATTATACCCAATCTCAACCTTTATAATTATCTGGTTAAAGGCAACATTTGATTGAGTTTAAACATAATATTCCTCATGTTGGAATCCATGGTGATTTCAGGTCTGAGGATAGGATGACATCTTATTTTGAGAATCACTTATGACATTAATCCATGTAGTGATCTCAAAGCGGGTCAGTCCACTACATAGTTCTCCAACATGTATCTATGAGTTTGATTTATATCTCCATACAAATAAACATCCCATGATTATCAATCAAACCTCATACGAGATTTAATTTGTTATTGTTCCTATAATAATGAGCATCTAGGGACATTTAGAATAATTAAATTATTCACGAATTCTATTATAAAGTAAACATACAAACAATATAATAGAAATGTTTATGAATGATAATATCCAGTAATTGGCCTAGAGCACAATCACCAATAGTGACAAGTCGACACAACTCCATAGTAGGCCTGGCAGCCATAAATCTGTCTCTTAGAATCAAGGTCGAAGCGACCTCATCCATGGTTGATCAAAGGGATCACTTCATGGTAGTCGCAATTGCTTGGTTGAAGCATCTACTCCTAAACATGTGACGGGTTCAATATCCATTTCTGCTACATTATTTGCGAGATTAAAGCGATCTTAGCTGTGAAGTCGAAGCGACTCCACAGTAGGCCTAGTAAACGTAATGCCATTTTGTGGAACCAAGTTGGAGCTACCTCATCCATGGATGATCAAAGCGATCACATCCTGGTAGGCACAATTGTTTAGCAGAAGCACATGCTCCTATGTATGCAATATGTGCTATACCCCTCTCTGCAACTTATTATAATCATGATAGGCATGACTTCTATAATCCTAGATCATATGATCTCAAGAGTTGAAGCAATTCTAAAAATGCATAAAATGTAATTGATAGCTTGGTATGAGTTGTTGCCCTATCATGTAATGATACGCCATCAACCAGGGAGAATTAGTCGATACTTGAACTTTTGAAGGTTTTCCCTAAATGTGATTACTATGGGAAGTATCTACCTCGCTTGGAGAGCAATCGCTTGACATAGGCACTTGAGTGTGAAGCATTGGCAATGTACCTCCAACACAAAAAGAACAGCACATTGTGAAGAGGAATTGATACACAAACCAATAAGATGTTCAGTTGTCGATGACAAACATGAGTTCTACAAACCTTAAAAGGTACTGTGTCACTCAGTGTCATTAAGAACATTTAAAGTACACATGACGACTGAGTGAAGCATGTTTGTTATGAAGTGCCACTATAATGATGGCATAGTACATCCTTGCAGACATAGTGGTATGCTTTACTAGTAGAGTTGATCATTGATGGTAGAACGATGATGTCTCACTACTAAAAGGATATATCCTGACAAAGTGTTGAAGAAAATATGAAGCAAACACCCGTTGGTGGAGTAAGCACCTACTATGATGGTAAATGACAATGTGAAGCAAACACCCGTTAGTGGAGTAAGCACCCATTATGATGATAGAATGACAATGTGAAGCAAACATCTGTTGGTGGAGTAAACACTCACTACTTAAGTAGTGATACTTTGTTGATGAAGTGAAACCCCAACTCTTTTATGAGAATGACTTAAAACCTATTTACTTGGTGGAATTTTAATCTGATTTGGAGGTGCAGAGTAAAGATTTAGATCACATGTGCACCCATATCAAAGCTAGAAGAGGCTAGGTACCAGAATAACACAAGTCCACTCATGAGCCGTGCCAAAAGGTCAGTGCTAGATTGACACAAGATTACCCATGGGCCCAGGCTAAGCCTAATAGAGACCAGGTGCCAAAGCAATGCAGAATTACTTATAATGCCATGTCAAGTGTAGAGGAGATCAGGATGGCAGCAGCAATCGATATCAAGGCTAAAAGAGGCTAGGTGCTAGAGTAACACAAGTTCACTCATGAGTCATGCCAAAAGGTCGGCATCAGAGTGACACAAGATTACCCGTGAGCCTATGCCAGGTTTAGCAGAGAACGGGAGAGAGCTAGGACAACACTTGAACCCATTATGAAGCCCATAAACAACAAAACGCGATTTTGTTAACCTACAAGAGGATCAAAACACATTAGACAAAAAATTGTGCAAAAAACAATCATAGCAAAAAAAAAAAAAACAGAGAGAGAGAAAATCGTATAAAAAAATCATTAAAAAATTTTTGAATAAAAATCCAACTGATACTACGGATAATGACATGAACGATGAAGCAGTTGTTCTGTTCATTCAGCAACATACACATCAAGGAGATAAATATCTACATCAGTAGATAGCTCGGATATGTTGCCTCATACATTTCCACTTTAGATTTAAAAAATTTGAGAAACATGGGTAATTGATCCAAGTATGCAGGATTTCCTAAATTTCTTTTCTTTTTTTTTTTTTTTCCGGAGCGAACATCGTTATTTAAAAAAAAGATGAAATTTGAATCAAGTGCACAGTGTTCGCTGAATCAAATTCATAAATCTCTAACCTGTTTGTTCATGCTCTACCATTTAAAGAATCGGAATTCCATTTCTCTCATGTAGAGTTGCTATTGTTCACCGTGGTTGAATAAATTTTTTGATATAGGCGACATTGGAAGATCTAGCATTTAAATCAAGTACATCAATCTGGATAGCTAGACAAATTACGAAATCGATGTACATATAACCAAACCGTAGCACCAATCAGACTAGGTCGAACAACCACCTAATGAAACCTAAGTAATCCACTTGGGCCAATCCTATTCAGGCATATCCTACCCTTAGGGATGGTGCACTTCCTTGTACAGAAATCACAAAACTTCATTCATATCAATCCATAAGCCATCCAAATTGGGACGAGTTCATGAAACTAGCGGATCTCACCACCCAGTGACTGAACTCAGTTTCGATTTAGGAAGTAAAAAAAAAAACAACACCAGACCAAACTCGAGCAACATAAGGTTTACATTATACCTGACGAATATATCATTGGCTGTCTTAGATCTCCAAAAAAATCCAGTAACCGTCATCTAAATGAAAATACTAGGCCCGACACTATGATCTACACAGTTTTTTGAAGGAGATGTATTGCTCTCGAATTTAAACTGCCAATTGTCACCACCAATTGGTCGAGCCATCATAGATCTCTGGTGAAATTCGGTCACCACCAATCTCTCTCATACCATCGATCATCACTATTAGTGGATGTGCCGTGGTTGATTTGATTTTAGCTAATGCTGATGTACATATATGTGATAGATTTAAATAGAAGAATTTAAAAAATAAAGGAAAAAATGAAAGGGAATAGAGAGGAAAGAGAATACCAAAGACGAGAATGTATAAAGGCTATATATTTTTTTCTTTTGTTAGAAAAGAAGATATGATTTGATGGGAAGATTAATCGATATACCACAAAAGAAAATGTCAGTTACCATATGAAGGAAGCAATATAATGACGAAAAGTGGCAATTGAAGATGGAAAGCTCGGTTAAATAGGCATTCAATATAATGCCAAAGCAAGATATTCATAGTTAAAAAATTTTGGGGTAAAAAAATTAGGGAGAGAAAGCTGCAGGATGAATGAAAATGGACAGTGGGGATTTAAAATATATATAAAGCAAGGAATTTTTTGCAAGATTAGCCCTGGTCCATACCGCGAGGGCTTCACCCCTACGCTACCTCAGCATACCCTAACATAATTTTTTTTCCCTTTGCAAAGGGCACTTCGCGACAACATCTACCCCATTTACTACTGTGCTTTAAAGCTTATTTTAATGCTTTCATTCAATTACTAAGCATTATTAAAAAGAAGAAGAAGACAAGATGATCATAATAAGATGCGATATGGAATAGTGCAAGGAAATGAATCTCTCAGCAATGATTCAGAAAATAAGGTTATCTTGTGTTACTTCAGTCCATAAAAAGGAAGATAAAGGACATATTGGTCTAATCAATATCCTAAGTACTTATGCGACAACAGACTTGCTTACACTCTGTTTGAAAAAGACTACTTTAGCTTACTTTAGTTCATCAACAAACACAAGAAGTATTGGCTATATCAATGTAAACATATCTTCATGTCAATCGTAACTTCTTATCAGTGCTCTACAACAAATCAAAAGATAATTGTATCTTAGTGTTTCTTACATTTCAAGAACATTTTCATCCTCTGTCATGTAAAAACAGGACACCCCTCAACAACTACTCCTTTAGCAGTTGGGCATTTAGCATAAGTACATCCATCAAGGTCATTGCCCCACCAATCTAAAGAAACACCCTCCAAGCCTAAGCATAAATACAAAAGCACACCCATAAAAGCAAGACCAGCTTCTAATGCACCTGAAAGAACATAGTTGTATTTCTTCCACAAGTCTGGTCTATATCTATAGACAACGAAACCAAACAAGAATCCTATGATAATCCATGTAGTGTAATTAACTGCAGTAGCTGGTGGCATAATCCCTGTTGCACCAAATAACACAGGCATGTTGATGAGTGCAATCCATTTTTGCTTAGGGAAGGCCTTGTGGGCTAACCATACTATAAGTGGGGCTATTGCTCCTCCTAAGAAAAACCAATTTATTGCTCCATAATATCCTTCATCACCAAAAATCCTACGGGGACCAATAAGACCCCAAATAACGGAAGCATCATAGAATACTGTGTCACCTGGGCATGTCCACGGGCTGTTAGATGCAGTGGTTTCACAGATGTCTGGGATGGTTTCCATCATCCACCATGCCGTACCTAAGTAGGTGAATCCTGCTATAAGAGTCCCCCACCTGGAGAATAATTAGTGAATTTTAGTTTTTCCAAATGAAACAGTGTTTTTGCATCATGAAAAATAAGATCTAGGTTAGAGTAGGACTCACTTGGGCCATGAACATTGTTCTAGGAGGAATTTTCATGTAATGACCAAGCTTGAAGTCTTGTAGGAAGGTTATGGCTTGTTTCATGCTTATGTATCCATAAACCTTAAAGCACATATTGGCTACTGGATAGCCAGGGTACATATACCCGATTATATACTCAGTGATGATGTTAAGACATGGTGTCTGTAAAATGTAAGAAAAAATTTAGATGAGTCAAAAAATTTGAACCTCAGTTAATTAGCTTCTTTAGATGTGGAAATACATGAGTAAAAATGGCAAGAAATGAAACAGTATCCAAATTATATATAATCCAATAAGGATACAATTAGCTACTAGATTCTCACAGAAACAATCTTCCACTAAAGTTATACAAAAAGTAAATGTGCCCACCAAATTGAAGGAATTAGCCATGATAAATTCTTTATCAAGTGTCTAAAACATCATTATCTTAAGCATAATTTTGAGCCTTAATATAAGAATTTTCAAATATGTTACAAGAAATTGATACTTATTAAGCTAAATTATTGATTTCAGTTGTTGAGAAGCCGATTTCAAGAAAAGGTAAAAGTTGATGAAGGAAATGGACGAGTTCCATGTGAAAAATTGAAGAATCAAAGTGCAAAGGGGCCATACGGCTTGTATGAAGGATAGTTTAGCTCTCTACATTAACATCAGAGCTCCATACGCCGATACATAGGGTTCGTATGATAGGTTGTACTAGCCCAAATCTTGGGATAGAAAATCATATGCCCTGCAGTATGGCCATAAGGACCATATCACCCTATAACTGAGATCAGAGAGCCATACATCTTAGCATACGGCCGATATGGAGGACAACTCTCAACATCAACAATTTTGCAACCAACAACTTCACAAAGAGATGTTGACATTTTCTACTATTTAAATTCAGGCTTAAAAATCAAAAGCACTCGCCTGATTTGTGATTGCAGTAATTATGCCATTGGGAAGAGTGAAGAAGATTGCAATTACACATGCTAGCAAAACATCCCACCATGGCAATTGAAGCTGAGCATTATAATATATGCAGGTAAAGACAGCGACTGCAATAATTACCACCAGAATTAACCAAAAACCACCACTCTGGAACCTGCCTATACTTCCTCGCATCAGTTTAGTGTATATCTGCAGTCTTTTCTTGAAAATTCGCCTTGCTTGGTCCCATATTTCTCTGCAAGATATAGTAGACTAAATTAAAAATGTTGTCCCAATGCCCTGTATTACATGTCCCATGTTTTTTCCAAAAATTTTCATTTTGGTTCTTCTTTCCAGTTCTAAATATGGATGCAACTCAAAATAGCAGTAAAACCCATAATGCATACGCATATTAAATTAAGGAATGTTGAATTACTTATTCAAATTTCAATGGTTTTCACTATGGCAAATTGAGAGTCTAAGCTAACCAGTGTCTTTTTGAATTTGAAACCTTCAAGGAGCACAGATAGACACACAAACATTGTAGTGTTAGTAAACCCTTAATATCCATAGTGATTTATCAAACAAAAAATAACCACTCACTTTCCATGGAATAGCAGAACATGAACAACTGTAGCAGTAAGTGCAGCGAAGCCCATCCCATATGTCATTGCAAAGAATGTGCTCAAGTAAAGAGGCCCTTCTCTCTCATAAGCCGCAATGTCAAGGTGGAAATTAGCATCAATAATGCTCGATATGTTGTACTTTTGACCATCAGCAGTAAATAAGTCATCTGAAAATATAGGGAACGTTTTGGCCTTGTACACATTGAGCCAATAGCAAATGGAGTCAATACATACATAACAAAAACAAATCCACAGCAACATTGGCTGTTGCAAACCAAGGACTAGCAAGAGGACTTTCGAGGTAAGCTGATATAGTGGACCAATCAATCCCAATGACGGCAATGCCAAGCCCATAAAGTCCAGATCCAAGCTGTTGTGCCAAGATTGATGTGGGAAATATCCAACAAATCCATGAGAGGGAAGTGAGCATTTAAACAAGTATCCTGGGAATACATAATAAGCAAAACTGCACATCAAGGCTATCACAAAAAATTGTGTTCTGGTCACTCCACCTCTAGGCCTCTTCTCTTTCTCATGTAGAGCTCTATCATTGTAAACAAGAAATACATTACCAGAGGCCAACATGTCCTCGAGTTGTTCAGTTTTGGAAAAATGCATTTGATATCATGATTTTCCATTGGACATTTCCACAAATAAACCAAATCAACTCTATTAAGAATTAGCCTAAAATAGAGTAATTGTTTAACATAGTAATTTTTTTTTCTATTTATTTTATTAGTATCTTAGAAATTAATATTTTTATTGTTATGTTCATCCAATTTACATGCCTATTTACAACCCAATATTTTATCAACATGAACCTACAAAAGGCTATTGAGGACAATGTCTATTAGTTTCTACTCATTTTTACTATGACTCAGCTTTCCATACCAAATTGTAAATTTGTAATTGTTTTACATGTTGATGTCATGCACAATCTCTAATATAATGATGCACACATGCTAACTCAATCAAGGTTGACCGGAAAAGTTTCCTTAGGTTTTTCATAAGGATAATGATTTAAAAATGTAACTAAGCATAATTTAATAACCATAGACTCATGTTGTCAACGAAAAAAGCTAAATAAATAAATAATGAAAGCAATTAAAATATGTTTGGATGAAGTTTTATAAATTGCTAACTTTTAATTTGTTCAAATACCTAAGGGTCTATTAAATAAAGTCATTCCTTTTAAATGCACTTTTGTAAGGTCATCCTAATTCAAGTTTCTATGCCAAGCACCCCACATAACCAATAAAGTAAAATTTATAACACAAAAACCAATATAAGAGTTGCTTGGCCAAACAGCTAACAAAGTGAGTTGCTTAACTCTCTCTCCTCTTTTTGATTTGTAGATTTTAACATGTAGGAATTCAAAATTGTTGAAAAAAAATACTAAGCAACTCTGTTAAAAGTAAGTCATAGACGAGAAAGTGAGTTCTTAAACTCTCTCTTCTCTTTTAATTGGTAGAGTTTGACACATGGTAATAAAAAAATTTGCTAAAAAATACTAAACAACTCTAACTTATAGATAAAGTAGAGAGTTCTTTAGTAAGAAGAGTTGATTTATACTCGGGAATGGAGAATTATACAATAGAGAGAGGTTAGACCTTAAAAATAAGTTAATATTAGAATTATTTAATGTATCCATTCAATTACAATTATATTGCATCTTATATATAAAAGAATTAATTAAGAAACTTCATAAATTTCTTTCGAGGATAATTTATAAGGGTATTTAGTGCATTTTATAAGATATCACATGTATATTGCATAAAAATTAATAATTAATTTAAAAATAAAATTAATACATAAAATCTTTATAAGTTTTGTTTTTAGCAAAAATAAATCATAAAATAAATATAGTAGTGATTCAGTAATTCATTTTCATAACATTAATTAAAAAAAAGAGTTATAAAATGGAGACATATAATTACTATCACCTAATATAGTAATGCATCATGCGATAACATAAAATCATTTGTGATATGAATATTGTAATTATTATTTACGATGTGCCACTAAAAAAATAGTTGCATAAGAATTTATTTAGTTAAAGATAATTTTATGATAAATAAATTAAATGTTATTAGTTATTTTAAACGAAGAAAAGTTTTCCTTAAAAAAAAGGAAAAAGAGAATGCTAAGAGATGTAACCAAGCAAGTCACTATAGAGTACTCGACTCGACTTGTTCAACCTACTAAAAAACCTAAAAGAATTTGTGATGGGTTTAGCAAATTTTTTATGTCCCCATAGGGTTTGGAATTGACCCAAAGATCATAGTTACAACTTCATGAAAAACTGACTGACCAAAATACAACAAATTTTAAATTATATCATTAAATAAAAATACGATTCAAACTCAAATGAAAAGTACATGGTTTAAAAAAGTAATTTAAGTTATGTTTGAAATATCAATTCCACTCTAAAAAAATAAAAGAATATATTGCACTTTGTAACTTGATTTTATATAAATTAATGCTATCCTGAAACAATTAAAGATGAAATGAGAGAATAAAAATGAAGGGGGAAAAACTAACATTAAGGGAAAAAAAGGACACTTTCATATCTTTTTACATACTGGATTTACATGTCAATCTTTTTTTTCCTTTTTTTTTATAAAACAATTAAAGATAAAGATTATAGAAACATACAACATTATTCATTAATCACATTTTATAGGCATCCTTACATTTAGTTTTACTCTCATAGTTAAAATATCTATAACAACACATTTAGTTTTACTACCACAACTAAAATGTTAAAATACAATTTGGGTTAAGGAAACTAAAGTTAATACTTAAATAAAAAATTATAAAAATACCACATGAACAAAAATAATTCCAAAAATAGGTAATTTAAACTTCTCTTTTCAAGAGATGGGTTCAATGTATTTCTATTAATCAAATTCCATATCTATGATCTAGATTCATCATCCTCATGGGAAACAATATCGAATAAACAAAATAGGGCTTAGCTTTGGAGTATTATATCCACAACTTACCTCTTCATACAACTTAGTCCTTAAGGAAGTTATAGATAAAGGAAGGTTCTTCAAGACAATGTAGTTTAAACATCGAAGGACTAGTCTCGTTAAGGTTTATTTCAAGCACAATGATACTATCAATCTTACGGAGTATGAGGTAAGGTTATTCTACATCAAAGAAACACTTTACAATATCGAGCATCCTCATGTTTGGCCTTTCCAGGATAGGGTTAAGATTTTTCAAAAGTGGAATTTTGGAAATATTTGTTGTAATGTTGGTTTGAAATGCTAAATTTAGAAGGAAAAATGAGAAATGAATTTAGTTAATGATGACAATAATGATTTTTTACCACTACAAACAGGTATTCAACACAGGCCATGGGAACAGACTTATGGCTTTAATAGATGAGTTCATAATATTTCCACTAATCTCATTTTTTGAATAAAAGTATTAAGCAAATCAAATTTTTTTTTTTTTTTAAAGCGAGTTTAAGTTGTCTATTTTTAAGTTTTTTTCATTTAAATGACATTTTTATGATTTTTTTTTATTAAAATGTAATCTTTTTATTTCCTTTAGGGCTAATAGTATAAAAAATTTGACAAAATAAACAATTATGAACTTACACTATAAAATTAATTAATTTAGTACATAAACTTTGAAATTAATCAATTTAATAACTTAAAGAATCTTTCATGCACGCAAATAATACCTCTATCAAGTCTTTTTAAGTATTAAATTGATCTGTTTCAAAGTTTTTCAAGTATTAAATTAATCAATTTAAAATGCAAGTACTCAATTGATTAATTTCAAAATTTAAGTATATATTATATATTATATTAAAATTCATGTATCATTCATGACATTATTTCTTTCCATTAACCCATTAGAAGTTGGCCCAAAGAAATGTTAAAAAATGAAAAAAGAAAAGAAAAAGAAAGTATCTCATAATTATGTGGATCCATTCTCATTTGCATAAGCTGCCTAGACACATTAGAATCTCTCTATACCTAACACTAATAGAAAGAATCGACTGACTATAGCATAGGTAAACAAATATGCCACTCACCAAAATAGTACACTAGGGAGCTGACAGCCAGACGATGACACATGGAAAGAGTCCCTAAATGTCAATACCAACTGCATCAATCGTTCAATTTAAGCAAATAGACCGATGTAGAAGCACATTGTTGCAAGCAAACTTATTAATTAGGCCTTTACCAACCAGTCATCCACGTTACTTGGATAGCTATAGGTGAGATAAAAATAAATAATAGATACATGTGTGCAAGTTTGTTTATTATTCTCATTGAATTGATACATGTGATATTAAACTTTTATTACATCTTACTCATTATTAAATATTATAAAATTTATTTAGAAAAAAATTATCGATTTACCAATATCAATACAAAACCTTATGTATTAAATGAGATTATACTTTTTTTTATGAATGTTGCATGTTTTATATGTAAATTTTATAATTTTAAGAATATAGTAAAACTTTTTATTTATGATTAATTATATATTAAAGATACGATTTTATATTGGTATTTATCTGGACTTTATCACTGGTTTAAGGCTTTATTGGAATTTGCGAAAAATTTTAGTAAAATAAATGCAAGGTAAGTTTCTAACTTATTTACCTGAACAAAGAAACTTGAACAAGATTAGCAGGCCACATGGCTGCCGGTTCAACCAAGTATTTTCTGTAAATACCAGCCCATCCAAACCCCAACACCTAAAATTCGAAGCCCATATTCTAAATATCATTTTAAAATAACCAAAACAAATGATTATTTAAAAAGATATACAATTAGTATTAAAGATGTTATAACTTACTTGAGTTGTTATGACAACAATCAAGGACACCCAAAAAGTAATTTGCTTCTTATAAAACACCTTCACAACCGTAATAACATGTATAGCATAAACGGTCCCAGCTCCAGAATTAGCAAAAATAGTAATCAAAACATGTTCTTTGACATTAAACGGCCCAGGATTCAGCGTAAATTCCCAGCGTTTCCCCTTGAAGAACACTCTGTCAGTGATTTTTGCGGCCATGAGTTGGCCGAGGGGGACGACTGCTATCTGGGCCGAGATGGCGGTGATTGTTAGCGGTTCGGTTCGGTACCAGAAGAACTGGTTAAGGAATGATAGAAGCACACATGATATGGCTCCTAGGACCCACATACGAAACGTGAGTACAGGAAGAGATGGGTCATCGGTTGTTGGTACAGTGAGTGCAACCTGTGGAACCGGGGAGTTCTCATCCGGTTCGATTTCGTCGGATGATGAAGCCGACGGATGGTAATCTTTTCCTTCATTTCTCAATACTGCAAAAAACAGGAATAACGATATGAACATTGGAAATTTGGAATATTAAAAATTATATATGATATGTTGAGTTGGATTGTGAGGAGTTACTTAAAGGGGTAGTGATTTCCTGGTTTGACACTTCTTCCATTGTGTGTATGTTTCCTTTTTACTGTCTCGGGTGTTGCCAGAAACACAACAATGAGACCCTGGGAAGATTCAACTGTACTATGTACCAATGTTGCATTGACGTTTTTAGTGCACTTAAACTGATTGGGTAGGGTTAGCACAGGAGATCAGAGGGTGGGTTTCCGGTTGGCATCCGCATCATTGTGTTAAAAGTAGGGCTGTGCAAAAAAAAACCGATCGAACCATAAACCTAACCGGATCGGATCAGATCGAACAAAAAGTTTGGTTTTTTTTTAAACGGTTCGGTTCGTGGTTCGGTTCGGGACCATGAACCGAATCGAACCGTTTTATATATTAAAAAATTAAACATATTATTTTTACTCTTAATTGTTTTATTAATGGTACATATATATGTTACAGATTTTAAAAACAATTAATTTTTTTAAATAAATTAATTATTTTTAAAAATTTTTACTTAGATGTGTGTTAGTCATTAGAATAAAATTATATTTTTCATAATATATTTCAATTGTTATGTTATCTATAAGTAAGATAGATTTTAGAATTTAAACTCTAGTATTCTAACTCAAAAAAATTAATTGTTGTAAAATTTTTTTACTTAGATATGTGTTATTCATTAGAATAAAATTAGATTTTTTATAATATGTTTTAATTGTTATGTTATTTATAAGTAAGGAAGATTTTAGAATTTAACCTCTAGTATTCTAACTTCTGCATATTTCTTTTCCATTTGTCTTACTAATTAATCTAGTTTTATTATTTAGTTACTTATTGATTTATATAATTGGTAATATGTTAGTTAGAAGCATACAACGAATTACATTTTATGTCTTATATTGAGATAAAGCCTAGTATATCATTATAGTTTGAGATAATTCAAAAAAATGAGACTAGTCATAGTTATAATTTTATAATGGATGAAATCTTTTCCTTCCTATAAGTTTTACATGTTTATTTGATAAATGATTAATTTTAAATATTATTATTTATATTTACATTAGTGATAAGAAATATGTAATTTAACTTTTTTGATAGAATATATTTTTATTTTATGAAAAACGGTTCGAACCGTAAAACCGAACAGTACCAAATCGTTTTTTTTTTTGTTCGAAAAAATTATAAACCAAACCGTATAGTTAAGTTTGAATTTAAAAGAAAAATTAAACCATAAATTATGACCGTACTATGCACACCCCTAGTTAAGAGGGTGTTCATATTTACGGCGTGAGAAGGAAAGGAAGTATGATTTTCGGTTCGTTGGTTGTTTGTTCGTTGGCTGGATGATATGACCCATGTGCGTCAGTGCCGTTGAGTGTTGAAAGCATTTTGAGGTCTAATGGCTTACAGCTCATTGCGTACCATTGACCAGAGGTTGGAGCCCGTAAATAAAAAATTTTCCTTAACGAGCCAAAAACTATAAAAAAAATTTAATTTATTGCCCCCTCCAAGCACCACTCCCAAAACCACGCACTTAAAAAAAAAAAATTAATAATAATAATAAAATAAAAAGAGAGTGTAGGCAAGAGGCATTTCATAGCAGAGAATATTCATGGATGGTTTTTGGTTAGTTAAGGGAATTTTGTTAAATAAAAAATTAATATGACGAATGATATCTTAATTTTAATATAATATATAATTATATACCTAAGTGTTGAAATTGATTAATATAAAAAGTTTTTTTAAGTAATAAATTGATTAGTTTTAAAATTTAAATGTTAAATTAATCAATTTTAAATTTTGGTTACATGATTACATATTTTTATCAAAATTTACGTATCATTTAGGATATTATCAATAATAAAAAAGGAGTAGGCAATACGCATTTCATAGCAGATTAAAAAAATTATTTTATGAAGGGATTGCATTTTTAAGGAAAGTAAAACTAATATTAATATTTTGAAATTGTTAAATCATATCGAATAAGGGGCAGTTTAATTTCATTTAGTGTGTCTTTTGGATTTCACAAATAACTGGTTCTTTACCACAGGACACGGTTATTACCTATTCTTTTTCTTTCCATTTTCACTCATTTATGCTACCATTTTCTCAGCAAAGACTCTCCATTTTCTCAACAAACACTCGTTTCATCCTACCAATAGGATAGGGCTTTCAAAATATACATTAAGAGAAAAACATTTATATACATATACATATACATATACGAAGCAAGTCAAATTTGTCTTCTAAAAATTAGGTTCTTCATTCTTAGGGATTTCTTCTACTTGGTTTTTAATGTTTCACTTTACAATTTAAAGTTTTCTCTCCTAAAGTAGATTGAATATAAATTAATTGGTAACAAAAGGAATGGGTTGCTTCTTTTAATATTTGAGGCAAGATGAAACAGGAAATAAGAAAACATACTTTTTTTTATTTGAAAATTTTGTGTCATTTTTTGTTTTAATTTGTTTTGTAATTAATTAGTATTTTACTACACAGTTTTGTTTTTAATTACCGTGTTAAGAAAAATGATGTGTAGTAGCTTTTGATGCGAAAGCTTATCCTAACATTTGATGGTCGATGTTGTACTACGAATTAACATTCTCATGACGACTGGAATAGCCATCATTAATGGCACAAAACGAGGAAGTGTTTAATTAAAAAAACTAATGACAAACACTACTAGGCTAAAATTAAAATGGTAGCTAAAACTAAATAAGGCAATCCAACAAATTAAATACGGTAAGAACTTCGGCCAAAAAAAAAAAAGTACTATAAAGTATAATAATATAAAGAGAAAGAGGAAAGAAAACAAGTGTAGACTTTAACATAAGGTTCAGACTGTCTCTTGATTGTTGCAAATACAAATGTAACGGTCACACACCCCAAGCGCATTAATCATGGCGGTCACATCGCATATATTATCTTCAAGTGACATATGTGAGGCATTTTTTTATTAGGTGGATTTCTACTCAAACTTTTAATTGTAAAATTGTTATTAATTTTTGAAAATTTTGGCAAAATACCGTATTTCTAATCAAACTTTTTAATAATTAGAGTTTATCAAAAGCCTATAAAATTTAACATGTTTAGGAAATAAATTTCACAAAAATACTTATTTATAAATATTACCTATAGGTCTCATCAAATAAATTTAACTTAATTACAAAATAATTTGGACTAAAAGGTCTAAATCAAAATTGGAACAAGTTATTTAATATTTAAATAGTTTGAATCACCCCAAGTATGTAATAAAACAAAATTACAGTATAATTCTAGCATGAGAGACTCATAATCTTCATATTGCGTATAATACTATCTAATCGGATCATCTATTGTAGCTCTCGTTCCCATTAAACCATCACCAAGACTTGAAACATTAAAAATGAGCTATGAAGCCTAGTATACAGTAAAACAAATACATACATACATGTTACACTCTCCTACTTTATTGCAGCAATCACAATTTAAGTTGTTTATATTAAAATCCACAAACAAGGCATTCTCAGCATTCCAAAAACACCAATACATATAAGCGTACTCATGACTCCTGCCAAACAAAGGAGATAGAGATCCTTTAGTAGATCACGTACTAAAGAGGGGAATTTCCTAAGTCTTCAGAACAGATAAATGGAAAAAAAAAAAAGAAAAGTAGTATTGTATGAATCAATTCCACATAAACAACCATCAATGAGTACAGCCCATTGCGACATTCTATACAAGGGTCCATACCCTCTTATTACTCCATTGCAACTTCATACCAACTCGTCATTAATCATCCGGTTTTAGAATATCCCCTGTCGATTACCCACTTGATCTTACTAAGCACTTCGTAGGGGTCTAGGTCCACATCCTCCCGAGGTTGCAATCAGGATCGTAATCTAGTCTGAAGGTGCCACTTCCTAGGAGAAGCGGTCAAGCAGCAACTAATGCATAATTTAGCTAAATTTAAGTCATAGTCCGATTATTAATACTATCCTAGCAAGTAATACACAATTATTGCATAACTATTAACCGATCAAATCCTCATCTTCTTTTTTCCAAGTTCAAAGCCATTTGTTGTTCATAAATTCAACGACTCGTATTAAGATAAGGTTTCAAGTGATCCTAGTCAATCATTAGTTGAATTTGGGTTAGGATCCACATGGTTGTCAATCTTAGCTTAAGACTTATCTCATTTGTGTACATTGACTCCAGGTTATGGATATGTGTTATTTCCTAGGTTTTTATGTCATTTCTTTCATTTACTTAAGTTATCTAGTTAATTATGTAGGTTAAGATTAGTGTTTGGATTTTAACTAATCCTTATTGGGTTATACCTTTTTGGCTTTGATTCTTGGCCTTCTTAGAATAGATTTCCATGGTTCACCATTTTTATAAAGTCCTTAACATCCTCTTCCAATTATTAGGATATGAAGTATGAAAGACTTTTATAGACATGAGACATTTTAAAATTGATGTGATTACTTGGTGTAGAGATAAGAAGTGCATGTCATGTTTACAGAAGATTTGAAAGTTTAACAAGTTTAAGACTAGAATTTTTTATGTTTGAGAAAGATAGGAGTAACTCTTGACAAGACTTGGCACATGGGAGGGGGCATGGTAGCTTCTAGGATTAGGTTAGGGATGGCTACGAGTCATAGCATGGCTTGTGGTGTAGGTTATGGAAGCATTGGTTTAAAAACAAGGTTGACCAGAGAAGTCCGCTGTCCTTTGTATGGGTGGTGGGGAGAATAATGGCCTTTTGTACGGGTCAACCTAAGTGAACCCTAAAGGCTTCTACGACCTCTTGTATGGGTCGTATCTCAGGGCATATCAGCCCAAATTTGAGATTTTCGTTGTTTCATGTACATTATGATTCAAGTTTCATCAAGTTAAACATGAAACTCTTCCATTTTACTATCATTCCCTATCAAGTCGATTCACCTTCAACATAACTTAATTCCAATTTTATCAATCTAAATATCATCTAAAACATCCTTATCTATTTCAAATTATCCAAACATGTGAAAACATCTAAATAAATCAACCTATAACATCAAGTTATTACTTCCAAATGACCGAGTTTACATTTCTGAGGTCTATTTGCATGTTTATGTTCTTCTCCATTGCTCATACATATAGTTTATTACTTAGTCGCCTTATTTTTTACATTAATCATGTCTTTTTCCCCCAATTTGATAGCAATTTCGCTTCTATATCATTCCTTTCTCTTAATATAAACCAAATAGTATGAATGTGTCAATTTATTATAGCTTTTATCATTCCTATGGTATGCTCTTCCAAGAGTCATGCATTCTCTACTCCAAAACATCAAAGTTAACATCTAACTCAAAATTTACATCAATGCTCAATTCCTAACCACTCTTAAACCCCATTTATCATCATTACATCAAACCTAAACAACAAAACACATTAATCATAATATAATAAGCTAGTTTTAGTGCCTTTCCTTGCTTAAAAGTATGGTCTTTACTTGTCTCAGCTATTATTGAGATTCTGTGCTCCAAAATCGTCCGCAAAGTCAATTCCTTACCAATCCAAGTATGTTTCAACATGCCCAAGTTAATTTCTAAACTTAGAAAGCTATAAAACTCATGAAAACACCTCAAAACCTCTTGACGTTACCTTATTACATTTTTTTTTTTTTGGAATTATTGGTCAGCACTACCACTTTCCATTCTTCCTCACTTTTCCATTCTCCTATAACGAGACATAATTTTATCACTAATCGTTGATAATTTGCAGCTAGTCCTACTTAATTAGCATTAATGGAGTTCATTAAAGGTTCAGGGTTTAAGAAATTAACTTAAGCATGGAGAGGGTATCCTAAAGGAAAGAGGTAGAAAAAGAAATTCATCTATGTAGGATAAAGGGCTAGGGCTATGGCTTTAGAAAGAAAAAAATATGACCTTTTAAGATTGTGCCATGTGACGCAATCATGGGCATTTAATTTTTATGTGTGTGATAACCTTAACTAGTTTTTCGTTAGTTTGAGGTTTTTTTTAATTAATCTTATGGTGTAATAATGGTTTATCATTTTAAATAAGTCTAATTTAATTATTTTAACTTAACTTTTCATTTTAATTTGTACGAGTTCCCGATTATGGGCAAAATTGTAATTTTGCAAGAATATTGCCATGAATCGCATTGTTTTGGTTTTTCTTATGAAAATCTCATTCCAAAAACATTTTTTAGATTTCAATTTACTTCATTTTAGTATTTTTCATTTTTTTTAATCTTCCAAAATTCGGGCTTTCAGATTTGGGAAAATTTAGAACTTTTGAAATAAAAAATTTGGATCATTTAAGTCCCCTTATGACTCCAATCAGCTTCTACTGACTTCAAATGATTTTGATTTCTTTTGATTGGTGTCTAGGCCGTTTCAATCTTCTCTTATCACCCCCTAAAACCCTAAAATAAAATTTCGACCTCAAAATCTTTCATGATGTTTGAATGATGCCTATATGTCAGGTGCCTAAGGCTTCCTTCGTTTGTATGTGCTTGATTTTGTATGCAAGTTCATTCATATTCTTAACCATTTCTTCTTAAGAGTTTATACTTTAGCATGTATATCATGTTGAACTTGAGAGTTCAACGTGAATTTTGATGAGATAATTTAATGCATAATCAACTATTTACTTCTTATAAACTACACTTAATTAGTCAAATATATATATGTGTGTGTGCGTGTGTGTGTGTGTGTGTGTGTGTGCTTTATGTGTGTTTGCGCATGCTTTCTGCAGGAAAAAAAAACTATCAAGGGCAAGCCATAGCAAGAAGATAAGGGCTGACAAAGCTAAAGTCAAGGCTCAACAAGGTCAGGTATGCCCAAACAGTGGTCGAAGGGTCGGTCGAGTCCTAAACAAGTTAAGTGATTAAGGCTCGATAAGTTTAGTCTAACAAGCTAAAGAAGAGAATAAACTTGTCAAAGGCCAAGATTAGGTCTCGACGTCCAAAACGTTGAGACTCGACCAGTACAGAACAAAGGCTTGACAAAGCTAAAGATGTGTTGGAGCCTAGGGTACAATAGTTCAATTTTTAAAGCTTAACAAAACACACGTATAAGAAGTTTGTCGAAGGCAAAGTTTAGGTGTGATGAAGTGAGGCACGATAGCTTAAAGTCAGAGGCTGATGTGGAAAAGAAAAGAGTCGTTCGAGTACATTTAATGTTTAGTAGGTTATAGACGTTGTGTCTAATTGACTTTTAAATTTCAAAAGCTATTTATATACAAAGTCTTGAAGATAAAAAAAAGAAGAATGAAGTGCTAAATTATTGTATGAGCTCATTTACTGTGATCAAACAAATTCTTTTCTTTATTCTCTTGTATATAATATTTGCAAATATTGATAGAGAGAAAATTTACTCTAGCGCATAGCTCTTTTTTATTGCTATTCACATAAAAAACACTTAGAGAGAGAAAGAAAATATTTTATTTCCTATGATTGTGATATTATTCATCTCGAGCCAACTTTTGAAATTAATTGAAGCGGTGGTGAAGACCTCGAAAAAGGCATTTAGTGGACCATAGAGAGTAGGCAAAGGGCCGAACTCTACGTTATATTTATGGCTTGATTTTTTCTATCTCTCTCTTTTATTTTATACTTCCTATTTGTTATTTATTTATCCACTACAAATCCTTTTATTTTTAATCTGTTGATTTCAAAATCAATTATTGCAAAATTTTCGGCAAATACTCAATTCACTCCCCTCTTGAGTATTCCTAATGTATTTCTAATCGGTATCAAAGCTTGTCTCTATTATTTATATGCTTAACCGCGAAATAGAGTAAAGATCATAGTAGCCAATACACTTGGGTTTCTTGAGAGGCAAGCTATAAACAAACCCCTACTTCTTAATGGGGGTAATTACCCCTACTGGAAGTGTGACGCAGCGGAAATAAAGGGAACTACCGCAAGACGTTGATTCGCACACTAATACCCAGCTTGTGATCTTCAAATATCAATTGATTCTAAGAATACCTAGATATTTGGCATCGAAAATCGAAATCTACTCGAAGATGACGAATTTTGGAATAGAGAGAACACTCTCAAAGAAATTTCATTCAAAACAACATATCTATCTGATATGCCATAAGGCTTACATATATATAGGCAAGCTTGAAAGTTGCCATAACCGAGAAAAGACTAAAACCTATTAAATAATATTAAATAGCATTTAAAAGGAAAAACTAAAACTGATATCCTACTAAAAGACATTAAATCCTATTAAATGATACTAAAAATTATTCTTTAATAATATTAAATGATATTCTAAAGGCATTGACCGCATTATTAATTACAAATTTAAAAAACCCAAAAGACACATAAAGTACGCCGCTCTAACACGAGCAGTGTAGAACTAAAGGCCGGCGGCATATATTGCCGACATAGGATTTTTCGTCTCTTCATCCTATGCTGCATCATCCTCTCCAGGCTGGACAAAATTCGACCTCGAATTTTAACCATGTTATGCAGTAAGTCCTCAACCTGTCTCCTCAACTCTTCATGTTTTGTAGGGCTCATTTGATGACGAGGATAATTTAGAAGGGTTGCACTTAGTTCAAGATCAATTTGATGTTGAATGTCTCTCAATGGGTGTAACCCATCTGGCAACTCTTCAAAAAACACATCATGGAACTCCTTTACAACCATAGTTGCAAGCTTAGGTATTGCTACCTCCTCAGTAACCTCATTGCCTACAATAGGCTGAAAATTTTCAACTTTTTCCAAAAATTCTTTCTCCTCATACTCATCATCAAAAATAGATTTTCCATCTCCCTCAACCTTAAACACATCATCATATTTTGTTAAAATCTCTTCTTCATCATTCCCAATGTCAAAGATAGGTCCTCCATCACCTACAGCTTTAGACATAGGTTCATCATCCTCATAAGTGTTAAAGATAGGTTCTCCATCACAGTAGTCCCCATCAACAGAAGAGGAATCATCATCAAACATCAACTTAGGATTAAGGTTCTTACCTTTATTTTGATTTAGCACAAACTCTTCCATTATCTTTGTAAGATGATCCGCCATAACACTCAACCATTTATCGATTTTCTACTCGATCCTTTGATCTAGATCATTATAATCATAGATCTCATCCACATGTTGCTGGTTTGGTTGTCTACAAGGCGGCATTGTTATTCTAGGAACGAACGCAACTCTGATACCAACTAACACAGCGGAAATAAAGGGAACTATCGCAAGACATTGATTCGTGCACGAATACCCGGCTTGTGATCTTCAAATATCAATCGATTCTAAGAATACCTAGATATTTGGCATTGAAAATCAAAATCTACTCAAAGATGACGAATTTTGGAATAGAGAGAACACTCTCAAAGAAATTTCATTCAAAACAACATATCTATCTGATATGCCATAAGGCTTACATATATATAGGCAAGCTTGAAAGTTGCCATAACCGAGAAAGGACTAAAACCTATTAAATAATATTAAATAACATTTAAAAGGAAAAACTAAAACTAATATCCTATTAAAAGACATTAAATCCTATTAAATGATACTAAAAATTATTCTTTAATAATATTAAATGATATTCTAAAGGCATTGACCACATTATTAATTACAAATTTAAAAAACCTAAAAGACATATAAAGTACGCTGCTCCAACACGAGCAGTGTAGAACTAAAGGCCGGTGGCATATGTTGCCGACATAAGATTTTCCATCTCTTCATCCTATGTTGCATCAAAGTGTATGATGAAAACATTTTTATAAATCCAAAACGGATTGATATGGAATGTTATTGAAAATGGACCTTTTAAAATTGAAGGAAAATCAGAAACTGATTTTATAGAAGATGATTGGAAAAAGCTTGATTTAAACAAAATTGCAATGGATATTTTACACCGCGGATTAAACGAAAGTGATTTTAATAGAATTTGTACATGTTCCTCTATAAAAGAAAATTGGGATGAGCTAGAAAAAGATTCATGAGGGAACATCTCTAGAGACACCAAATAAGTCTATTATGAGGTGAATTTGAAATTTTTAAAATGCTTTTAATATATCTATTAACGAAATGCATAATAGATTCATTAATATTACAAATCCTCTAAGTGTGTTTGGGAAGAACTTTACTAATTTAGAAATTCATTCTAAACTTCTCAAGTCACTTCTAAAAGATTGACAAGCTAAGAGGGCAGCTATAGAGGAAGCTAGAGATCTCGACGCCTTTAGTAAAAAAGAGCTTCTTGGTACGCTCAAAACCCATGAGCTCATCAAGAAACAAGGCAAAAAAGAACAAGAAGGCTATTTCCCCGAAAGCTACAAGAAGAGACTCAAGTGATGAAGAAGATGAAAATGAACAAGAGCATCTTGTCTTGATGGCCCAAAAGCTGGGAAAATTTATGAATCCAAAATCAAAGAAGATGGAGGTTGACAGCAGCTCATCTAAGAGAAAAAAAAAAAAAAAATGTGATCACATGTTACAACTGCCAAAAGCCAGGACATGTCTAGCAATATTGCCCGCTGCTTAAAAAAGGTCGAAGGAGGAGAAAAAAAAGCATACAAGCACTTAGAGCGATGACGACCCATCAGATTCAGATGATAAGAATGTATGCTTCATGGCTTTGAACAATGAGCATCATCTCCTTGCTCTCTTTCGTATGATGAACTGCATGCTATGTAAGAAAGTTTATTGTAAATTGTTGAAAGCTAAAAAAAGAATAGCATTTAAATCTTTAATGACTGAAATTGGAATCTATTAGATAATTTTTAGACTAAGCATGAAGAAGTTAAATATGGAAATAAAAACTAAACCATGAAATAAACAGTATGAAAATTGAAAGCAAAAAGATGGATATTAAATGCAAAAATTTGAAAAGCAAAAATAATGAGTTGAAGGAAATGAATGAAAAATTAAAAATTGAAAATGACTTACTAGACATCGAAGTTAAGACATTAAAGAATAGTAATGTTGCATGTGTTGATAGCTATAGAAATGAAATCATAAAGGAGCTAGAAGTTTTGAAAAATGAAAATAAAATATTAAAAACTAGCCTAGATGATTCAAAGGCTACTGTAGCCAAATTCACAAATGGAAAGAAAAAATTGAACACACTTCTTAGAAGCCAAAAGTGTGATTCAAAGAAATTTGGAATTGGCTATGGTGGACAAAATAATTGCAAGTCCTTCAAACAAAATATTGGTAAAGATACTTATAAGACATGTAATTATTGTGGCAAAACAGGTCACATTGCACATAACTGTGTAATAAGAAAAATTATGAATTTAAATTATGGAAGCAGGTTTGTTTGGGTTCCAAAAAGAGAAGTTTTTGTACCTCCTAACAAAAAAGGACCCAAACTAAAATAGGTACCAAAGAAGTAATGATCTATTTTGCAAGGATCTTCAAGTGGAAGCAATAAATGGTACTTGGATAATGGCTGCTTCAGACATATGATAGGAGATGTATCTAAGTTCACATTACTTTACTTGAAGGATCATGGGAGTACTATCTTTAAGGATAATAGAAAATCTACTATTCTAGGAGAAGGTAACATTCTCATTAATCAAGATTTAATTATTAAAAATGTTTTGTTTGTTGATAATTTAAAACATAATTTCTTGAGTACTAGCCGATTGTGCAATAGTGGATTTAAAGTAACATTTTTTGCCAAAAAGTATTCTATTAAGAGAATTGACAATAATCAAGCTTGTTTTGAAGGATATAGACAAGGAAATATTTACAAAATCAATTTAGATGTTTTTAAATCTTCAAATGAAACCCATCTATATTGTGAAAATGGCAATAATTGGCTATAGTATAGAAAACTAAGACATGCTAACATTGACATGATTTCAAAGCTTGTTAAAAAGGATTTTCTCAAAGGTTTACCAAAGATTATTTTTCAAAAAGACAAGATCTGCGTGCTTTCTGTAGGTTTTAGCAGAAGCAAGAACTTTCGAAAGCAAGCCATGGCAAGTGGACGAAGGTTGATAAAGCTAAGGTCAAGACTCAACAAGGTCAAGTTTGCCCAAACAGTGGTCGAAGGGTTAATCAAGTCCTAAATAAGTTAAATGATTGAGGCTTGATAAGTTTAGTTTGATGCGTGACAAGCTAAAGAAGAGAATAGACTTGTCGACGGTCAAGTTTAGGGCTCAACATCCAAAAAGTTGAGGCTCGATCAGTACAAAACAAAGGTTTGACAAAGCTAAAGAGTAAACGGTACTGTTGAGGGTTGCATCGAGGGCTTGATGCATTAGAGTCTAGGACGCAACAATTCAACTTTTGAAGCTCAATAAAAAAAGCATATAAGAAGTTGTCAAGGGCAAAGTTAAGGCACAATGAAGTGAGGCACAACGGGTATTTGAGGCACGATGGGTTAAAGTCAAAGGCAGATATGGAAAAGAAAAGAGCTGTTGATGTAAATTTAATGTTTGATAACTTATAGACGTTATATCTGATGGACTTTTGAATTTCAAAGGCTATCTATATACAAAGTCTTGAAGATCAAAAAAGAATAATGAAGTGCTAAATTATTGTATGAACTCATTTACTATGATCAAATAAATTTCTTTTCTTTGTTCTCTTGTGCATAATATTTGCAAATATTAAGAGAGAGAATTTACTCTAGTGCTTAGCTCTTATTTATTGCTATTCACATAAAAAGTACTTAAAGAGAGAAAGGAAATATTTTATTTCTTGTGAGTGTAATATTGCTTGTCTCAAGTTAACTTTTGAAATTAATTGAAGCGATGGTAAAGACCTCAAAATAAGCCTTTGGTGGACCGTGGACAGTAGGGAAAAGGCTAAACTCTAGTTATATTTGTGGCTTGATTTTCTCTATCCCTCTCTTTTATTTTATACTTTCTATTTATTGTTTATTTATTCGCTGCAAATCATTTTATTTTTAATCTGCTAATTTCAAAACTAATTATTTTGAAATTTTGGGCAAATGATCAATTTACTACCTCCCCTCCTCTTGAGTATTCCTAAGGTATTTTCATGTCAATATTATTAGATTTTCTTTCTTCCTGCCTTTTATTTATCAATGTTTAGTATTATCATTAATATTGTGGCATATAATAAGATTTGCATTTGCCTATCTCATTGTATCTTATTTATATTTAATTGTTATTGTCTGTTCTCTATACATGTGAATATTATAGTTATCATTCTCGATTTTATGGGATTGGCATTGAAATGATCCAAACACTACTCATAAAATTCAAAATTTAAATACAGCAACTGGAAAATAATTAGGAATTTAAATTAAAGGAATGAACAAAATTAATTAGTAGGCTAACTAAAAAAAATTTGAAGTTAGCTTAATTAATGGTTTTAGGTTAGAAAAGTCTGCCAAATAAAACCTAGTGAAGATGGAGGGTTGAGATCACGCCAATGTGGCACTCCAAATGGAAACTCTACTAACTTTAGACCCTACCCTACTAGCCACCATATAAATGTTTCTCTTGTTTTCTGCCCTTACCTTTTCCGGAAACCTACTAAGACCCTAAGATAAGATTTCCTAGACCTTAGCCTCAACTTAATATTAAGTAAGTAAGATTAAAGGAGGATTTGCATTAATCTACTAAGGTTATCTACTTTGTGATAGGAAATGTGGACAATATAGGTGAACTAAGGGAAAGAGAAGGGCAACATGCCGAGGGAAATTCGTAATAAGTTGATTTTGAGATTTTCAAGTATTGAAATGCAATGTTTATAGTGTTTTAAGTGTAAAATTTGACTTAGGTGTTGGTATGGGATGGAAATAGCAAGGAAATTGAGTTTAGAGGAGTTTTGATCCGTGGAGTACTAATAGCTAAAACAATAAGGTAAGACCTATAACAAGGTCTTAATGTTATGAGAATACAATAATAGAGAGATAAGACAAATCTGATAATATAAGAATGGAAAATGAACATGCCTTAAGTTGAAATTTTGCTAAAGATTAACCTTGAGAAGAAATAAGTGTTGTTATATGTTTAAAACTACAAAATAAATAATAGAATGAGCATAAGGTTTGATGTTGTGGATGTTAGAGCTGTTAAATGAAGAGTTTATATGTGGAAGTTTTGAGAATTTCAGAGGAACCATGATAAAGTTTAGATTTGCTATCAAAACTAGATGTTTCAAGCTTTTCAACTTTGATTAATCATGTTTTAACATGACAGGAGATGAAAATAGATAAGACTCAGCATGAACACGATAATCTAATACCTTTAAGATCACCAAAAGTTGTTCCAAAACATATTTTTGATAAAAACATCAAATATGAGCAAGAAGTATTACAAACTTAGAAGAATACGGAAAGTACACGAGGCTACGTACTTGCCTGTGTTCCTCATCGACCTTAAAACTTGAAGGAATCGAATTTTCTTATAAGAACACAACAAGTACACGAGGTTATATATCTGCCTGTGCTCCTCTCTGACCTTTAAAACTCAAAGATATCGAGTTTTCCAAAAGAATATGATAGATACATGGAGTTATGTATTTGCCTGTGTTTCCTTTCTGACCTAAGAACTCAAAGGGGTCAAGTTTATCAAAAAAACACGATTAGAACATGGGTTCGTATATCTGCCCGTGTTCCTCTCTATTCTTAAAATTAATCTTTTCTAGTAAAACATGGGAAAATATACGGTCTCATATATCAACCCATGTACTTCTCTAATCCCGAACCTAAGGGAGTCCACAGCTAATACACAACTAAACTATCTACCTGTGTAAAGGAACAGCTTAATGCATGTTCCCGTGTAATTCCCGTGTACCTTTTTCAACCTCTTTGACCTTCATCAATGCTTATCCAAATCACATAAATTTTAACTCGATTCTTTCCTTAGATTTAAAATAACCCTTTAAACATGATCTTAAGTGCTTATGGTTAGACCAAAGTAATCTAGATGTAATAACCAATACAATGGGTTAGAGGTAATTAATCTTGGACAAATTTCTAACTTTGATTATGATGGATATTGAGTTTAGAAAGGGATGGCGAACTCAAAACAACTAACAAGTGCACAGTACTTACATGTTGCTTGCTAGGATAGTATTAATAACCGAACTAAAAACTAAAACTCAGCATAATTGAGTGTTAGTTGTTGCTTGGCTGCTGACTCTAGAAAGTGGCACCCTCAGACTGGGTTACGAGCCTGATACCAATTTCAAGATGATGTAGTAGTTTAGGCACTTTGGCCCCTATAAAATGCGTGGTTGGATTCAATGGATAGTCGACAGGGAAATTTTTGAGATCAGTCGACTAATTGAGAGCAGGTATAAAGTTGTGACGAGTTATACAATGTTATGAGATCCTGTATAAAACATTACAATGGACCATGCTTGTAGATGGAAGCCTATGAGGAGATAACCCAGACGAAACTATATCCTTTTTTTTCTTTCTGGTAAGTTTTGGAGACTTATTAAACCTCTTTCTTTGATGTATGATCTGCTAAGGGAACGCTACCGCTTTTTGTTTGGTGGGAGTCATGAGTATTCTTGTACATATTTGTATTTCTAGGATGCTAGGAATACTTATTTGTTGACTTAAAATTTAATCAAACTTAACTTGTGCTTATTGCATTAGCCTAGGCGTGCATGACATGTGTATATGTGCTTGATTACTAACATGCACAAAGGTCATATCCACAGATTAGGTAATTAATCTTATAGTCTATAAGCACGACATTCCCAGCATCCTAGAAACTTTAACATGCACAAGAGTAACTCATGACTCTCATAAAACAAAATAGGTAAGGTTCCCTTAACGAATCATGTGCCAAAGAGGGGGGTTTGATAAGTCCTTAGAACTCATGAGAAAAGGAAAAAGAAGAAGTAGTCTTGTACGAATCAATCCCATACAAATAACCATCAATAAGCGTGGTCCATTATGACATTTTATGCAAGGGCCTATACTACATCATAACTCCATTACAATTTCGTACTAACTCCTAATTGATCATCTAGTTTCGGAATATCCTTTATTGACTACCCAATTAACCTTACCATGTGTGTTGAACGTGTGTTTTGATAAGGAAATGGAATGCACAATTAACCACTCAATCATATTTAAGTTAGACTTAATCAGTAAAATAAGTGCTTAATTTGATTTAGAAATATTTGAACTTATTTTACTTTAATTTTGTTTGTTCTTAGTGTTATAGTCTAATTCAAACATATTTTAAACCTTTTTTTATTTAGAATCTCTTAAAACTCAAAACATGAAAGTTGTAAATCTTTCTTTAAGCTTTCTATAGCATCTTTAATCACATTAATCAAAGTCTAGATGAATGAGATATGACTAAAATATGAAACAGCATTGAGTTGTCAGAGGAATAGTGTTTGTACGTTAGATTTGGAGACGTCTAGATGTTAGATGAATAGTGTTTGTACGTTAGATTTGGGAGATGCTCGAACGCTAGCATTAGAAAACTAGCCATTGGAGAACTAAATGCTTAGTCGAAATTGATGCAAATATGCGTAATGGCTAGAAACCTTGAAGACTATAAATACAAGTATTTAGGGACTTGAAGATAGTCAGTTGAGCTTATTAATTGCTATTAAATCCTTGTAAACTCTCTCTCAAAGCTTATAGAATTATGTTATTTTATGAGTGAGAAACATAGTATAGTGCTATTAGCTTTATATTTGCTATCTCTTATAAAGTAATATACTATAGTTTGTTATGGGTGATTTAGTGGAATCTTGATTTAAGCCTTGTGTGCTTGAACGCTTTTATAACTGTTCAACTCAAGTGTTTGTGATTTTGTTGTTATAGCTCCTTGAGGAGCACCTTGTGATTGTGGTAAATGAAGTGTGAAGTCCTCCTTGAGTGAGGTATTATTATGGACCGTGGAGACTAGGAGGCAGATTGAACCCTATGTTAAACCCAGTGTTATCTCTCCTATCCCTTACTCTTTTATTATTGCACTTTATAGTTATTGTTTATTTGTTAAACTGCATCGATTAGGCATTAAGTTCTTGAAGAGATCATAATTAGTGCATTACCCACATTCCTTAGTTGTTTATAGATTTTTACAATTGGTATCAAAAATAAGACTTTAGGAAAATTGCTTAATTGCATATAGAGTATAAGATCATGGCTCTTGACACTCTAGAATTTATGGAAGGACAAGCTATAAATAGACCACCTATCTTAATCGAAACAAATTACGTATATTAGAAGTATAGGATAAGGATTTTCTTAAAAGTACAACATTTGCTTTTATGGAATATAATAGAAAATGGCATTGTAGTTATAGAAGGAAAAATTGAATCTAATTACACGAAGGTCAAAAAGGAAAAAGTGAAAACAAATGAAATAGCAATGAATACATTGTATTATGGTTTAAATGAGAGTGATTTTAGTAGAATTTACACTTATATATTGGCTAAAGAAATATGGGATAACTTAGATAATACTTATGAAGGCTCATCTAGAGTTAAAATTACTAAAATTAGTATCTGTGGTGAATTTGAAAATTTCAAAATGAAGACTAATGAGACAATAGATGAAATGCATGGTAGATTCATTCATATTTTGAATCAATCGTCGATACTTGGCAAAAGTTATACTAACATTGAAATTAATTCCAAAATTCTTAGATCCTTGCTAAGGGAATGGGAAGTAAAAAGAACCGGCATAGAGGAAGCACGTGACTTTAGCTAACTACAAAGGGAGCAATTTCTTGGAACTCTCAAGATCCATGAGATAATTAAGAGATAAAGAGAAGAGTCAACGAAGAAAGAAATTCCTCTCAAAGTCTCTTGCTTTGACTCAAGTGATGTGAGTGAAGATGATGATGAGGAGAAGCTAGAAAAGCTCACAAAGAAGTTTACCAAATTCTTGAAGGAGAGCAAGAAGAATAAGAAGAAAGATGAAGTTTCTGCTTCAAAATCAAAGAGGAAGGCCATCACATGCTTCAAGAGCAATGAACCGGGGTATACTTAACAATATTGCCTAAATGTTAAAAAAGGAAGCAAATGTAGGAATAAGAAAGCATATTTGGCCACATGGAGTGATGAAGATTCGTTCAACTCAGATGAAGATGTTTGTTTAATGGCCCTAGAAAATGAGGTATGCTTCATTTCTTCACAAGTTCCTCATGATGAAATTTGTGATATGTATGATAAAATATGTAATGAATTAATTAATATGAAGAAAAAGAATAGCATGCTTAAGTCATTAATGGAGAAGGTAGGAGATAAGCTTGATGTGTTTAAAAGTGAGTTTGATCGAATGAAAGTTTGCATGAAGAAATAAAGTACTTGAAATTGGAAAATAATAAGTTAAATAGTAGAAATGATGAAATGAGCCAAATGAATGAAATTTTGAAAATAAAAAATGATTTGCTTGATCTTAAAGTAAAAACATTTGATGGCGATGATAAAAGTGATGCTTGTTAGTAGTTCTAATGAGGAAATCTTAAAGGAGCTAAATAAGCCTAAAATTGAAAATGATAAATTGAAAGTTAGCTTGAGTGAAACAAATGCGATCATAGCTAATCATACCAAGGGTGAGATGAGATTGAGTACTCTCCATGGAAAGCAAAATAATGATTTTAACAAATTTGGAATTGGCTACGATAAGAATTATAGCTGCAAGAATCATAAAACTTAAATTTGTAAGAGTTATTTATGGTACTTATAGCTATTATGGTGAGCTTGACTATATTGTACACAATTGTGCAATAAAGAAATCTATGTATTTTGGCCACACAAGCAAGTTTGTTTGGGTGTTGAGAAAAGAAATTCTTACTTTGATTAACCCCAAAGGACCCAAGCAAAAATGAGTACTAAATAAGTAAATGTTGTTTTGTAGGTACCGTAAAGGCTTCAATGGAAAAAAATGATGTATAATCTTTCCTTGATTGAGATTGATGGTTTGTACTCTTGATGATTTTGTTCAAAATGTGTTGATACGCCTAAATTTGCAAAGCTTTGATGTTATAGTGTTTTTGGTGCATATTTTGAGTAAATTTGGGTTTAAAATGCATGAGTTTGGTTCTTCATGAGATTGGTGCATAGACAATGTATTTCCATCCTTAATGGAGCTAAATAGGCTTGTATGAATGTCTAAGCTAGCATGAAAACGTTTCTGGGAAAATTTGTACACATTTTTTAGAAAATCCATGCCTTCTCAAAATGTGATATATTATTACAAATGTGTTGAAATGCATTAAAATGTTTTGGACAAACTCATGCACTTTTGATAAGACCTCTCGTGATGGTTTCTTGTGCATGTTTCTTTTTCTATAGCATGGTTTATAATTACCTTTTTTAGGAGTCCATAGGGGGAGAAATATTAGTGTAGAATTCACTTATTTGGGAATAAATATGAGATTAATTTAAAAATTAGGTGTATTGCTTTCCTACAGTTAAGCATCAAAGTTTTTAAACTTATTTGCTAAAATTATTTTAAAACACGGATGCTTAATTGAGTGGAAGAATTAAATTGAGGAGGGATTTAAATGTGCGAGGATTGACCTCATAAGAAATGGGAAGATTGTTGAATTTTGTGTATTCAATGTATGTTTTGATGAGGTAATGGAATGTGCAATTAACTACCTAATCATATGTAAGTTGTACTTAATTAATGAAATAAGTGCTCAATTTGATTTGGATATGTTTAAACTTGTTTTGCTTTAATTTTGTTTGTGCTTGTTGTTATAGTCTGATTCAAACATATCTTAGGCCATATATTTATTTAAAATTTCTTAAATCCCAAAACATGAAAATTGTAGAGCTTTCTCTAACCTTTTTGTAATATCTTCAATCACCTCAACTGGGGTCCGAATGAGGAAGATATGGCTAAAATATGAAACACTATTAAGCTACCAGAAAACCTAGCATCCAGGTATTAGATTTAGAGACATTTGGACACTAGATGAAAATTGTACAGTTTCTAGAGGTGCCCGAACACTAGCCTAGGAGACGTCTAGATGCTAACATTAGAAACGCAACCATTGCAAAACTAAATCCTTGGCGAAAATTGATGCAAATGTGGGTAACAGTTAGAAAACTTAATGACTCTATAAATATAACTATTTGAGGACTTGAAGACAGTTGGTTGAGCTAATTAATTGCTATTAAATCTTTGTAAACTCTCTCTAAAAGCTTGTAGAATTAGTGTTATTTTGTGAGTGAGAGACATAGTACAGTATATTAGCTTCGTATTTGCTATCTCTTGTAAAGCACTATATTATAGTTTGTTGTGAGTGATTTAGTGAAATCTTGAGTTGAGCCTTGTGTGCATGAGAGCTTCTTACAAAGGCTCAACTTAAGTGCTTTGTGATTGTGTTGTTTTAGCTCTTTAAGGAGCACTTTGTAATTGTTGTGTTAAATGAAGTATGAAGTCCTCCTTGAGTGAAACATTACTATGGATCGTGGAAACAAGGGGGCGGATCGAACTTCATGTTAAACCCGGTGTTATCTCTTTGTCTCTCACTCTTTTATTATTGCACTTTATATACTATTGTTTATTTGTTAAATTGCATCAATTAGGCATTAAGCTCTTGAAGAGATCATGGTTAGTGCATTATCAGCATTCCTTAGTTGTTACTAGATTTCTACAACTACAACATCACCCTAAAGTTGAAATTAGGCTGACAACCTAGTCGAAGGTGCCACTTCTTGGGATTAATTTAGTCGAGTTTAAATTTTAGTCCGTTTATTAATACTACCCTAACAAACAATATACAGTTACTGCATACATATTATTGTCTTTCTTTTTCCAAGTTCAAGCCATTTGTTTTTCAAAAATTCAAAGACTCGTATTAGGATAAGGTTCTAAGTAATCCTAGTGAATTATCTTTGATTCTCCTTAGTAGAATTACATGGTCATGGATTTCAGTTTAGGACTCAACTCATTTGCATACATTGAATCCAAGTTATGGATAAGCATTATTTCTTAAGTTTTTGCGACATTCGTTTCACCTAGTTAAGTTATTTAGTTAATTATATAGGTTAGGATTGGCCATGGGGATTAATTTAACAGATCATTAATGGACTATACTTTTGTGGTTTCAATTTTTGACCTTCTAAGAATAAATTTTGATAGTCCACCATTTTCATAAAGTCCTTAACATCCTATATGGTTATTAGGCTATGAAGTATGAAAGACTTTCATGGAGATGTGACATTCTGAGCTTGATGTGGTTACTTGGTGTAGTGATAAGAAGTGTATGTCATGTTTATAAAGATTTGAAGGTTTTACATGTTTAGGACTAAGTAGTGACTGTAAATACTAATGTTGTGTTTGATTTAGTAAAATAGAAATGCCATTCTATTTTTATTAATTTAGAATGGTTATCCATTTGTTTGGTTTGTAGTAAATTCTACTATAAGAAATGTCTATTACATGTAATATAAAATTGATAAGGAATTTCTATCCTTCCTTCACTAAAAGAATTGTTAAGCCTAACATAATGCTACTAATTTTTTTTTTAAATATCCCTAACTATAAAATAAAGGAATTTTTATGCCTCTCCATTTTTATTTCGTTCTAGCAAATAAAATGCAAGGGAAGTGTACTCTAATGTTGTAAGTTGAAAGATTTACTGAATGGGCCCTTATGAGATGTGCACTATCATTTATTTGTGAGATAAAGTATATAATGAAAGGATAAATTATACTAGAAGGTTCCAACATTTGTGGGTAAGTTTATTTAAGGTCCTAATGTTTTGAAAAATTCAAAAGAGATCCTAATGTTTGAAAAAAATGTCTTATGAGTTTTAATTAAATATTTATCCTATTGACACGTGTTAATAAAGACCTCAATTGACCCACTTTTATAAACGTTGAGATCTCAAATGACCCACTTCTTCCAATGTTAGGACCTCTTTTGAACTTTTTGAAACGTTAGAAACTTAAATGAACTTACCACAAAATGTTGAGGGTTTCCAGTATAATTCAACCTATAATTAAACCTTTAAGAACCCTTATTTTCACCATGTCTCATAGACATTATGATCATAATATAGGTTAAACAAGGGAATCAAAGACTCGGGATCACGATCATCTATATATACTAGCAACGTAGAATTGAAGTTTTACTCAACTTAAGACTTAATAAGACTAATGTCTCAGCTAAAGATTGTTATTGTTAAAAAGATTAAGATATATATATATATATATATATATGCATACGTACGTACATTCACACTTGTAACTACTTCATGTTTTAATAGTTCACCTTTGAGACTTAGGGTTAATGCCACATCTGGTTACTAAACTTTTCTTAAATGTATAATTAACTACCTAAATTCTAAAGGAGTCGATTTAATACCTAATTAAAGTTTTTTATTCATTAATATAACCTCATCTAACCAAGTTAACTCTATTTGTTGAGCTAGCACTCCCAACGAATAAGCAAGTAACATGTTTTAAATAGCAAATTAATGTACTAGAAAATTAGACAATTAAGTAAGTGGATTAACACATACATTAAATTTTTCTAGAGTTCATTTACCTAACTAGTTTTTTAATTAGACAATATGTGTGCTAATTTTCTTAATTATTTAATATTTTAGTTTTTAATATTGGCTACCATCAAAATATAGATATATCAAATGAATTTACTCTTGAAAGTTGATACCTTTCGATATAATTTATCCTTGTCCAATCTTGTTAGCTTTCCTTTGCCAAAACTTTAACATGACATCTATGAAGTTAATATTTGGAAAGCAATAGATACTAAAATGAGAAGAATTTCAATTCTAAATATTAATCGTGTACTTACAAGTTAAGAAACACACTCAGCTGATATGCAGTCTTGAGAACATAAGTAACATTTGTAAACATGAGAAAGATCCCACCTAGATTGCATATCATCAATATGAACAAAAGATCTTAGGGCATGCTATAGGATATATATATATATATATATATATATAAGATAAGGGAGAGATCTTATAAGGAATTATTTTGTTTTAGATAAGGGGATGAAGATTGTTTATAAATGATTTAATTTTGAAGTGATTCCAAGATTAGAAACAAAGAATGAGCCATTAGAGGACAATTTCCAGCAAGGAAAGTTAGATTTATTATGATCAATTTGCACGACAATATTTTTGAGACAATGTTTGTAGGAAGGAACTTGATTAAGTAATTAACATTCTAGAGGTTATCAATCTAAACCTTATTAACCTTTAACATAACTGATTGAATAAGAGCTTAAAGAGAGAGGCAACCCATGGAGAGTCATGAGTTCTATAAAAAAAATAGGATTACCTCTATTGAGATTAAAGAAAAAAGTGAGGTTTAACTAAATCACGGGCCATGAAAAGTCTTTAGAATACAAGAGAAGAGTTATGAGATATAGAGATCTCAATAAGGTGTTTTCCCTTTAAATATTTGGAATAAAGAAAATTTGGATAAGGAGAAAGACTATGAATTGCCAAAGTTTGATTTTGAAGCTCTTAGAAATATTTGAAAGTGATTTGACATTCACCCTACCTTCACCCACGAAAAGGCATGATTTGTCTTAAGAAGCCTAGTAGGTAGATTTGGACCTAAATAAATCACCCCATAGGAAGCTAGCAAACAATATATTACTTTTATTATTACCTATTTAGGAGGTTGAATTACTTAGAGAAAGTATGGTGAAAAGGAGGATAAGACACTATTGGTATAAACAATTTTTTCTTCAATTAATATCCAGATATAAAACAATTCATAAATGCTGGGAAAATTTTCGAAAGAGATCATTGAAACTTTGATGATTCCACTAACCAAAAGTTAGGAACAACCAAGTTAGACAATCGAGACTTTTTGTTCATTCACGTCCATCAATACCCTAATCAGACTTTTTCAAAATATTTAAATTTCCAAGGAAAAACAATTGAACTTTTGCCTTTGTTGATTTTTTTATCAGACATTTGTTTATACTAAGATAAAAAATAAAAAAAAAGTCAAGAACACAATTCACATATGACTTAGATACGTTTAGGTGGCAAACACAAGTGGAGGCACTTATTTTGTACCTATAGATAAATATTTTGAGAAGATGTGGTTTAGACTATGTGATAAAAATTAAAAACCATGGATGGAGTGAGTAGGGGATGGAGATCCGCTGATGGAGTTGTGCATATGGGCTATAGCTCATGGGCTGGTCTATTTAACCTATTAAAAACATGTTGGAGCTAACTTTTTTCAACATGTTAATATTACCTAACCCATTTAATCTGTAAGCCAAAGTAGGCTGGCCAATGATAAGTGGGCTAACTCGTGATAAATGGGTTAGCTTACTAGCCTACATAAATAAAATAAATATTGTAGGAAAAATGACCATTAATGTAGTATCGCTCTTGAAAATTTTATGTTTAAACTTAAACTTTGTGTTAATAGTAATAGATAACAATAGATTGATGCACATGCATCATAGCATTTCTTAAATATATATTTATTATTTTAAACGAATATGATATCCAATAAATTATTTTAAAAAACTTATTCATATATAAAGTAATTAAAATAGTGATAAAATTAATCATTAATAGACATAAAACCTTATAAAGCTTAATTTTTTTTTAGTATATACATTTTATTTAATTAGTATAAACGAGAAAAACATGTCAAATTGACCTTTTGACCCACAAAGATATATAAGTGGGTTAAATGGGTTAGATAAATGGATTGGCTTGTGAGCCTGTGGGACAAAGTATCAAGTTAGGGTTAAGAAAGTTTGGCTGTTTGTCAAGCAAACCAAATTTTTTTAGCCTATCTATCTTGTGACTCAAAGTGGATCTAGTCGATCCATTTAACTTACTTGTACTCCTCTATCCCCAAATGAAGACCCTTAAAAGATAATGATAATTTAAAGTAAATGATATCCATTATGTAATTTTAATGATGTGATATGCTTAGATCTAACTACAAGTCCCTAAAAGATAATGACAATTTAAAATAAGTAGTAAGTGCAATTTTAGTAATGTGATATGGTTAGATCTAATTTCGAATCTTGATTTGCTTTAGTGTTATTTTTGTAAAAGATTTATAAGAGATTTAAGGGTGATAAGGTTGTGATTTAGGTTCATCCATATCTCTCAAGCTAAGTTTGAAATTGAATTTTAATCATTGATTTGATTAACATCTAACTCTAAATATATATCCATCATACTTAATATCTTTTTTTAAGAATTTATTTTATCTTATTTTAATTTGACATGCGAAATTACTATTGTAATTATTCTATGTTTAATATTCTAGGATTGATCTTTTGTTTTTCAACACACATTGGTAGGTAAAACTGAGGACCACTTAAGTTTTTACTATTTTCTCTCTTTTTCTCCACTATCTCCACACCCAAAACCCACGGCATGGCCACCACCAACTTCGTCTCCACGGCCATTGCCACCAAGTTCTCTTTCTCCACCCGTAAGCTACCAAAACCCTCCTCCTGCTCATTCAAAACCCCAACCTCGTTTTCTCCGTCCAAAACTCTATCCCCTATTGATTGTTCCTACAATCCTTCCAATCTCTCTCCTATCAACGCCGCCACCACCACCTCCTCCTCCTCCATCGATGCCACTCCCCGTGCTGCTTCCCTCAAATCTCGCCTCCAAAGCGGCGAGACCCTGTACGGCCTCTTCTTCCTCTCCTTTTCCCCAACCCTCGCTGAGATCGCCGGCCTCGCCGGCTACGATTTCGTAGTGGTCGACATGGAACACGGTCCCGGAGGAATCTCGGAGGCTCTTCAGTGCCTCCATGGCTCGCCGCAACCAACACCCATGCCATTCTACGGCTGCCTGAATCTTCTGCTACATGGGCGAAAAAGGCACTAGATCTAGGGCCTGACGGGATCATGTTTCCGATGATTGAAAATTCAAAGTCAGCGAAAGAAGCTGTGTCGTATTGCCGGTTTCCACCGAAAGGAGTCAGGGGATCGGCACACACGGTGGTTAGGGCTTCTAATTATGGAATTAACGAGGGATATTTGCAGGATTGTGAAGATGAACTATTAATTATGTGTCAGGTAATTAATTAATTAATTATTTATTTATTTTATTTCTGAAAACATTTATCTCCATAGTAAATCGCCTAATATTTGATGAAAACAAATTAGTAATAAGACTGGATGCCTTTTTGTTTTTCAATAATTATTTGGTATACATTCATGGATATACTTAGTTAAATGAAAATTTTTTGTATGATTCTCAAACTACTTTAACAATATTTTTAATTGCATTTATTAGTGCATATTTTATTTATGTATTTCCAAATGAATAGTGTTTGATATCTGCTAAATAAGTACATTGGAAGACAATTTTTTTCCCCTAACCTATATATTCACCTTTTGATTAAAAAAAAAAAAGAAAAGAAAAATCTATATATTCACTTAGCAAGAATCCACGATATTTGTATTTTTGCATCATAATAGTGCACCTGTCAAGCTAGTAGCATCACCCCGAACTCTAAAAGAGAGAAATACCATGTTCAAATTCTATTTCATGGTAATTAAAAATATAATAATAAAAATAAGAAAAAAATTACACCAAAAATCAATATTCGATGTAAATTCATTTTGGATCATAATTTGGAGCGTTCAAAAAGAGGTTATAATGTGTTTGGATAAAAGTCTGTTTTGGATCATAATATTAGGAAAAGTTCATTTTTTGTTACAACTTATGGAAAAGTGATTCAACTAATTCCTTTATAAGCGATTGTCAACTCCTTTTGGTAGTAAGTGTTAACTTTTTCAGATGACACGTGTCCATAGAAAAATTAACATATGTTAATAGAAAAAGTCGATAAGTATCCATAAAAACATGAATTGAATTACTTTTTCAAGTATTATAACCTCAAATTAATTTATCTTAAAACGTAGTAGCTTTTTTTAACTATTTGAAACGGTGAAACTCAAAATGTATTTACTCTTAAACGTTGTGATCTTATGCTGTAATTTACCTATAATAATAATGAGATGATAAAATCATTTGGACTACAAACAATTAATGGAAGAGGAGAATTAATTTTTAAACGTAGTCGATTAGACCATTTGATAATCTTGCAATGCGAAATATCAGGTGGAATCAACGGAGGGAGTGAAAAATGTGGAGAAGATCGCAGCCGTTGATGGTGTAGACTGCATTCAAATGGGGCCATTGGATCTAAGTGCAAGCATGGGGTACTTATGGGACCCGGGGAACAAGAAGGTGAGAGAGATGCTGAGAACAGCTGAGAAAGGAGTACTGGAGTCGAAGTTAAAGTCAAAGGGAGGGGATGGTGGGTCTACATGGCTGGGTTCTGTATGCCGTTTGATCCGCCGGAGGATCTGAGGAAGAGAGGTTATCACATGGTGTCGGGTGCAGTGGATGTGGGGTTGTTTAGAAGTGTCGCCGTGGATGATGTCAAGAGGTTCAAGATGGGTCTGATGATGGACCAGGGTTCCGATGATGAGAGTGAGGACCATGGTAAGGATGCCGATGAGAAGTACTGGAGTGAGTGAATATAAAGTGTTTTTCTTTTTCTTTTTTCTTTTTTTTTTTGGGTCTATGGGAAGAGATGGGGTTAAAAAAAAAAAAAAAACGAGAAGGGTGGTTTAAGTCTTGTGGTTTTTATTCCTTGTAAATTTTAATTTAATATAATTAAGCAGTTTTTATTCGGTTTTGGTATTTATTTTCTACCATGTCCATAAAATGAGAAATATTTATTGCCCATGATGTGTGAGTGCGATTCATCTTGGAGATGATTATTATTAGAGTATGAATCTCAAGGGGTGGAAAGGAGAAGATGGAAGTCTCTTTTAAGTATTGAAACTTAACGTGGAAGTTGGCTAAAGGAGTCGCTTGGAATTTGGATCGATGAAAGCTTATAAATATAAAATGCCTAAATTATAAACATATACTATCTTTATCTAGCTTTTAGTTATTATTATCTACCGAGGCAAACTAATTTAGGGATCAAAAGGCACTCTTTAATATGTACGGGTGTAGGCGTTCAAATAACCCAAAGATAAGGGCTAATCACAAATCACAAAGAATAAATTCAACCAAAGTGAATAGAAGAATTATAGCTAGATACGGAGACTTACATAAAATACTACCAACAAAGAGATTAGGCACATGGTTTTTTAAGTGAAAAATATCATATTTGAATATAATTGTCTATTATATAAAAAGAAAAAAAAAGGAAAAGGTTGCGTAGAGAGTGTGGATAGTGGTTGAAAAGTTGGGGAAAGGTTGAGCATGCTTGCGGGCACTTTTTTTGTAGGTCTTGAAGTAGAAATGTGTAGTAGTAATTCCATTGCTAACATGTTTAGTTTGTCGGGATGTAAATTGTTTGGAGTGGAGGTGGGATTCCATGTGGGATAGTTAGAAGAAAGTTGATCGACATTACGCACGATCCAATTATTGGGGCCACTCACTATAAGTATGTGGATATGAACCGAGTGGTCATGTCGTCTGGAATGAGTTTTGTGCCACACGTCATATGGGCACAAGTGGCGTGATGTACGACGTAAAAAGATGATGATTAAAGTGGTCGAATTGGGAGAGTGAGTGTACAATCTCAATCAGCATGAGCATGCTTATGACAAGTGAGTATGCAATCGATTATCAAACTTCGTTTGGTGGTGATGAATGATTAAAATGGATTCTTAATCATATATAAGTATTTAATTTTTCAACATAGAAATTCGGCATTTGATATTTCTTCGAAATTCTAGATGTTTGAAATGAAGAGGAGTTGGAGTTAATTATGGACTTTGGTTATCGATATCTCTATTAAATTATGTTGACATACCATGGGTGAGATATGGTTTTTTTTTTTTCGTCTTTTTAAGTATATGAGATACATTAAGAAAGATTGGGTTTAAACAAGTTAATTTTAATGAGTCTCACTTCAAGTTCGTCATACCATTTCTCTATTGATTAATTAAGATATGTATCAACTAAATTTGTTGGGCCTACGGTTGTAATCAAATCAAGTAGGTTCATAAACTACTCAAACTTAGTTTAATTTAAGTTCAATTCGGGCATGATTAAGTTGAGCTCGCATTTCATAATGTTTAGCTCAATCAACTCGCAATCCTAATTGAATTTGAATAAGTGTAAATATCAATTATGTTAAATATGGTTCTGATGTTAATATTACTTTAATTTTGAACAAAAAAACATTATTAATTAATCAAGTCTGAATGAATTCAATCAAGCTAAGTTAAAGATTGTTTAATGTCTCACTTAAAGTAGGGTTTAAGGTTAAAATTTTAAATTCAATCATATTTGAGATGAGGTTGAACTTTGAAATTTTAAGCTAAACTCAAGCATAATACTATACTATCTTGACTTGATTCATTTGCAATCTTTGTCGAGACTTGTCGCTTAAACTAACCTGTCAAATCTAACATTAAACAAATATAACTTTTAACCTTCTACAAAACCATACATTACAGGTGAAAAATGTAGATAAAAGGATACATTAAAGTGTGCTTCTCTATGCAAATGCTCAGTCGAATAGTCTTCGGATGTCATTATGATGCAGCTATTTGGATGAAGATGACTGGGCACTTGCAGAGATGTGGTTTGTTGTCTAGATTGTAAATGCCCAGTACAAGTGTTCAACCAACAAAAAATCTGGGGAGAGAGACCAATTTTACATAAACAAAAATTCCATCAACTTTTGCCTTAGATTTTTTGGAAATGGGTGCATTGATCTAGATATTACAATTTTTTTCCCCTCCAAAGAATACCTTTAATTTTAAGCCATACAAAATATTTAGTAACCATATGATCTAAATACAAGATCAATTTTTCACAGAATAACTAAAGGGCTTTGGAGATCAAGATAATAAAAATCTAAAACAAAGAAAATTGATGGTTAAAAAAAATGGTCTTAGAACACTGTGTGAAGCAATTTACATAACTTCTCTTGTTTGAAAAAAAAAAATCTACATTTTTATTATCTTTTTGTTTTTTTGCCATTTCTATTACCTATTTGAACAAAAAGAAACCGTCATTTATCTCAAACTGGGAAGAAATAACTACTTGCATTGTCAATAATAACTACTTGAATTTAAATAAATCTGTGAATGATGAGATGGGAGTGTAAGAGTAGGACTATTGGGCAAAAAGATCAATTAGTTTTTTAAATAAAATATATAAATTTATCTTTATTAGAACAATCCTTATCAAATATAAAAACAAATAAATATAATGTCTATTTCATAATTTTGAATTTATAAGCAAGTAAGACACCAAACATATGCCTCTTACTTAAATAGTATCGATAATTTGTCAATATCCTTATAACTTAGTGGCATCTTTATGAATTCTCAAGTGAGAAGTACTAGATTTGAATCCCCTTTCCATTGTAATGACAAAAAAAAAAAATAGTATTGGTAACTTAAGTGTTGAAACTAATTGGTATTAAAATATGAAGTAGAGTAATCAAACACATTATCATGTTTTACTTCATGCAGCATTATAGGGATTTGGTTTATCATGTTTGTCTGCTGCTTGGGTTTGCTGTAGTCCATGTCTGGGTTCAATGGGCTGATATTTCAGAGCCTGATGTTACAAGAGCTGGTTGAGGAGCATTTTCCAATTCTCCACCTCGAGGACAAGGTAGCGGGTAACATGGTTGGGCAGTAACTATAAATAGGTATCAAATCCGTTGGGCCATCTGGCAGAATGAATTAGGGACGATAGAGTGTAAATAGGATTTAATTGAATAGGAATTCATGCGAGTATTTGTACTCTACAGAGGAGCATATTTTCTCTAGGAACTAGCCACCTTGACGTGGATCCAGAGAAAGACCAACTAGGACAGAGTCGTCGGTCCGAGTGATCAATTGGGCAAGGGCGGGGTGTACTGGCCCAGGCGATTGATCGAGCCCGGACAGTGGTCGATCAAGGCCACGAATTCCTGCAATTTCCATTTAGTCTTGTATTTTCATTAGCTTCTATAATTAGTTTCCATGTGTACCTTCTTCTCTTTAATATTTGCTTTGTCATATGATCTCTAGTTATTAGGTGCTCATTCATTTTTTTTTAAGTTGTTACTTATTTTGCGTAGGTTTTTATTTTTCCAATAAATAGGCATCATATGTAATTGACAATGAACAAACCTTTGGTTATAAATAATGAATGTTAACATTATCCATTCTTATCAATTGATATCGATTGTGTGAACTATCCCACTCATACCAATCTTTTAGAAATTGTGTTGCTATTCTGTTATTGAGATTCGTGCATCATATTTGATCCCTTCAATATTTTTTTTTTCTTCATCGTGAGTCACATCAATCGCTAATTTCATCATCCTCATTTGTTTTGTTATTTGATGGGTCATTTCCAAATCTCAATTTTGTCCATATTCTTGTTATTTCTGTTTGCATATATATATATAGATATATATCTTATAAATCCTCCATTTATTCAAATCCGGTCCTTGGATTTGATCCTTATTATACGTGGTTGGAGTTTATATTGTTGTCCAATTTGTCTATTCCAATTCAGTAGAAAGTTTACCTCCCAGCGTATCCAAATACATATGATCAATTTACCCCAAAAAAAGAAGAAGAAGAAGAATACATATGATCAGGAAAGTCAAGACTTGTTATGATTGGATTTTATAGTTGTGGTTGTAATTATGATAGCACATGGTAATCATTAGAAATGTGAAATTATGTGACAATTTAGAGGGGTGGAGCCAAGGACAAAGGACAAATTACATGAAATATATCTAGATATTGGAGTTGGATGTACAGGATACAATCAATCTAAAGAGAGTTAGCTATGATTTGATCATATTTCGAGGGTCATATATGGAAGTCCTTTGTCCAGGCAAAAAAGAAAAGCTTAGAAGTGAGAAGATGGTCAACAAGCAAAGATTCACACGTTAAAAAGCTAATTGTTGGAATATGAGATTTGTATAAAAAAAAATTGTTAGCTGGACGAAAAGCATGCGATAAGGGCAACCCAAATTTAGAGTATAAAAGTCAATAGTTTTGTAGCCTCATGGCATTAGCTTTGACCTCTTAAGTGAAAGATCTAATATTCGAACCTTCTTTCCCATCGTAATCATCGAAAAAAACTTTAGAGTATAATAAAGGAAATAAAAAATTTAAAAAAAAAATGAAGGGAAGCGACACTACTATCCTTACAACTATGTACAAGAATTGAAGAACTGATTTTGATAGTTTTGAATAGTGGATGCAATCCATCTCTTGGGGACCCTAGCCAGTTAGGAAAAATGAAAAATGTGATAGCATGAAGAGAAATATGTTACAAACGGAGAGGTTGCATTTGGAAGAATTAGGCAAATTCGAGAAAAGATTTATAAGTCCGCCGTAGCCTAGCAAAGAGTGTTTCTTATGTAAATGGTACAGTAGTTTTTATATAAATTACAACTCTGTAATTTGTTTATCCTGTAACACTGCATTACATCATATTCTAGCTTAAGTTTTGTGACTGGTCCTTTTTTTTTTCCCATGTCCAATGCAGAATCAAGATTGTTCTTCAAGCAGCCAACTACTTGGAGAGCTCGCATATCTAGGGATATCATGATTTCCTTTGCATCTGAAATGTCCCAAGAGTCCAGTGCATCAAATTCCGTTGTTTCTCAGCTTCCTGTGCAGGTTGGTTCCACATACAAGCAACCTTTCCACAAAGAGCTCTTTTATCCGCAAAATTTAACAGTCAATTTGTTCAATTAGGTTTTAACCTGCATGCTTCAAAATTTGACATCCGAAGTTCTCACAATGACAGTTCTTGCAGCTGCTTCATTCGCTTCGCCTCCGTCTGTTGTGTCTTTGAATTCTTCACCTTCATCAACCATCAGCACATTCTTGGGTATTCCCGAGGTTACGAGGAAAATCCACAATAATTCCTTGGAGAATTCAATTCATGTTGCTTCTGATAATCAGAACGGTTCTGGTGAAACAAACGAGCACCCTTCTTTTGTATCTGATGTTATATCAAGTACTGGTCTTGGCTGTACACATCTGTGGTTAAAGAGTAGAGTTCAATTGGGGTAATACATTGTTCTACTGTTTTTCTTTATCTTTTTCTTTATGTGGTGTATCCGATATAGTTGTTTCTTAACCGAAATCGGGGCGTGTTCCTTCTCAAACCACTGCGACCATCAAAATGGAGCTACTTCCATTAACGGATGGTATGCTTACACTGAACACTTCGCAGATCGATGCCAAGGAGAGAGGTGTGTTTTTCCATCTGTTTTTCCTCTTAATATGACTTAACTGCCATTCCCAGGTTGGGTTGAAAATGATTTGAAGAAGATCAGATGACATGTGTCTTGTGAAATATAAGGAGGACGCATGACAGATGTTTCTTTATTAGTTGACATTAGTTGTTGTTTGCTTCCTTCTTTTGTTGATTAATTGCGTGATTAATTCATTTGTTAAACCATCTTTTCCATTCAGAATACATCCACTAGGAAATGAAATTTACCATCATAGCTTAGCTGCACTAGCGAGAAGCATTTTTTCTATCTTCTCTAAATTTCTAAAAAATCACACTCAGGATCTTAAGCTACCCAAGTTTATTAATAATTTGATTCAATAATAGTCAATTGACTTTAAACCTAAGCAATTCAAATAATTTATCATACTAGAATTTAATTCAACAAGTCAAATTGGGTTTAAACACAAGCAATTCAAATAATTTATCAAGTCAAAATTTATCATATATCACTCAACTAATTTCATGCATAATTGACCTGCAATCGAATTCATACGTTTAATATTTTAACTAGAAATTATATATTTTCTAAAGCATGAGAATATAAACAAACTTGAATGAATTAAGAAAGAACCATCCCAAGCTGAGCCATTCTAAACTTAAACGAATTTGAGCATCAAAACTATATTGTTTAAGCCGATCCTAACTGATTTGGCTGTTTGGCCTATTCTTGGATATGAATCTTAACACTTCCGACAAATAACAGCAAACCATGCGCAGAACCAAAAAGGGAAATTAGTAACCTCAAAGTACATTTCGTACATACTAGACAAGGGAATAATACTAGAAGACGCTTTCCGAACTAGTACACGGTCTAAAATTGGAACTCCAGAATTGTTAATCGCAAAGTGAAATGCCTGTACCAATACAGTTTCATCTCAAAATCAAAGAATGTAAATATACGCTCCCCTCTGTAATTAAAATGCATAAACAGTTTGTATTCCAGAAAGATTGATGCAAGTCTAGCTTCACAAGGGCATATATAAACCTAGCCCACAAAACTGCTTGATCAAATAAATAATGCTAAATGCTGCCTACCACAAATTTCTCTCTTTTTGCTTAAAGCTTTAAGCCACCTCTTGCCATGGCAAGAGCACCCTCAAAGCTTTTGTTTCCACCAATAAATCCGCTCATATGGACAAATACGCACCCAGGAATTCCAGTTTCTTGGGAGAGCTCATCGTCCCTCAATCCACACCACTTGGCTGGAAGAGCTTTTCGGCTTTCAAATCTATCAGGAGCTACTGCAACTGCCTGCACCCTCCAGCTTTTGCTCCTATCGTCCTGCACAGTTCATAGCTACTCATATAAAACATTCCCGACAGATTTAACAAACAGCACCTGATAAGTGGGGAACAAGAGGGCATCTTGTCCCCCCATCTTCCCTCCCCCCAAACAAAACAAGAGGCATGTTAATAACTGGAAAACAATTACAAGTGCCCAAGGGACTTATTATGAAGCTAAAAAAGAAACTTGTCTCATTTTCATATATTTACCTTATCATAGAATATGGGTTTATTTGGCTAGTTTTTTCTAGTAGATACATACATTTTTCAAACTTTTTTCTAACAAATTGTTTATCAAGAAATAGATACAAATAAAATAAAGTTGATAGTTCACATGAAAAGAACAAATAAATCAAATATAGATAAAATATAAATGCAAATCAAATACATTTACACATGTCGTTTCAACACAAATTAAGATGCAAATGAAAAACAGACCAATCAATATTGGAGAGTATGAAAAGATTTTTCACGCACTTAATGAGTGCCTCAAGGGCACACATTATCAGGACCCTAAATAAATAATTTTCCCATGAAAATGCCACACAACACATGCGGAGTATAAGGGGTTCATCATAGTTGCATTAAAACCATCTCATCCAGTCATTGATATGCTTGGGTCTAAAACCTCCCTTAGTTCATACAAAAATGGAAAACTTTCATCTCCAAATAGCTGACACACCTATATAGAGGATTTTTAAGATAAAAGAGCAAAAGTAGATACCTGATAAAGGACATATTTGATAGAAGGTTCAATTTTCATTTCCTCCTCAAGCTCGAATAAGTGAAGCTTCCACTGTTTCATGAACAAAACACAGTTACCAACACAATATTACTTGGTTAAAAACCACATCACCAGTATTTTGACAATCATTGATGCACCGAGGAACTTCATGGAATAGAAAAAGATCTGAATTGCACTCCTACTGCTTGGGAATGGAATAGCAATATTACCTTGCTCAGTATAAAGATATGGTATGAAGAAAACTAGGAAGAGAAAATAAGCGACTAAAGTACCCCTGAGTTTTTTGAAATCCAACCATAGACACCATACCATCTCAGATCTGCTAGGCACAGCCACCCCACCGAATTTAAGGTATGCAACCGAACCTGAGTGCAAAATTCCAACCATCTATTCAACACTAAGCAGTTTGACTCATGCATGACCAAGGTTTGGGCAGCAGAGCCACACCCTGGCCATGCTTCATCAAGGTGCTCAACATCACAACTGTGGTTGATTGGGGACAAGGTTGTGGTTTATCTAGGTCCAAGTCATGGTTTCTCTGGAACCATCTCAGCTGAATTCGAGTTCATCATAATCATCATTTGTTCAAATTCCACATGACCAGGGGTCGTGATGGTTCATGGCTTGTGGAGACAGTGGCTCTAGTGGGATTACATCCAATGGGTGACAATGGACATTTGATGCAGTGAACGCGTGTAGTCAAAGCCCCATCATTAACCTCTAGGTTCATAGTTCTATCCAACTCAATTTATAACTTTTAGTCTAAATTTTTTATCAGCAATAACATTTTTTTTCCCTTCCAAATCATGCTTAGTGGAAAATGACCACATGCATCAATCACTTTAAAGGATAGAAGCTTTTGACCATTATAGAGGGTAGCCACAAATTGGCAATATTAACTCAACAACCATCTAGAATGAATGAATTCAAATTTACTCCACATCCCAAAGCAAATCGTGTTGAGATATGACTTTGTAAAACAGACAAAATATGGAAGTTGAAACCAAAGAACATCAACTTTCTATTCAATAATTAAAATTTATTTTCCACAAAAAAAAAAAAAATTGTGTTAATTAAAAGTAATTTTATAAGACAAAACATATATGAACTAATGCATAAAAAGAATAATCAAACATTAGCTCAAGAAAGCAGACCACCAATGCTAGTGCTTTGGAAATTTAACAAACCAATGACAAGAAGGAAAGTTTTGGCTTGGCTACTTACAGGACAAAATCTATTCAAAACCATGATTTCTCCACTGGGGTCCACATCATATCTTGCTGATAGACATTCCATGACAATAGACCTTGCTGGCAACCATGATCTTGCGTGAAATCTAATACTCTGAAAAGAAAAGGGGAAAAATGCTGAATTAGCAGCTGCTAGCCATTAGTTAACTCTGTCATCACATATACTACATGTAACATGTTTATCGACAATGACAATTATATTGTTCTAGACATATGTGATGCCTTTCTTTCAGAGAGGTGATATACAAGTTCATTAGATATCCTAAAGGTTGAACATATTAAACTCCTAGCCACCTGTTCCCCAGAAACTGGGAAAACACAAAATTGCAGTAACCCTTACATCTAAAAATTCACTGCCTGCTAGGGCCATTGCTCGTTGGAAAGCTTCATTCTCCTTCTCAGGGGACTGATCCGGATCTATCCAGTCAAGATTAAGCCGTCCCACTCTTGAAGACAGATGCGTATTGTTAACATATTTGGGTGGTTGGTCAGTATTGTACTGATTAATTCCATTGTCAATAGCATCAATTGCCTGATATGATCAATCACCTCAAAAACATTAATCAATTTATATAACTCTTTTTATCAGTTAGACAAAGGAAAGAGAGTGAGGGAGGGGAATGAATAAAAAATTGAAGGATCTAACTAAACATGCACACACACATGCACACATATGACGAATCGGAAATATATATGTACAGATTGAAAATGGGGAATAATAGAGTCCGTATCTCCACAGAGCAACAGCCGCATCCGGATCTGATCTATCAACTCAGCAATTCATCCGGTGGCTTCACAGTCGCCAAAGAAGCCCCAAGAAGCATCAAACATTTCCAATAAGATCATTACTGAGAAATCATACCCAGGTAGGTATATTTATAAAGATGGTTTGATTTCATGGATAAATACTTTCCTAGTTTCGCTTATTTCATATTTTTTTCGTTAATTTCACTTATTTCACATTTGCTCCTTCCTATTTCCATTTCCAAAGCAGACTACGCCAAACTCTTACAAGATATAACTAAGTGTAAATGAATAAAGACTTGATGATCATACCAGAAAAAATTTTCATGGATTCACAAAGACAAACCAATAGAACCACTTTTTTTTTGGTTGAAGGAAGCACGAGGCAAATGAGAAATTGCCTCCAAATCATAGTAAAAAATGATAACTCTTTCATTACATAGTAAAGATAGCAAAAGGAGTATCTCTTCACTTTATTGAATCAATTATTGTACCTCCATAAAGCTTTTGTATATAGCCAGAAACAAACGATGCACATCTGGATGTTCGTCATCAACTTGAAGCTCCTTAGCTATAATTTCCTTTCCAAAATGCTGAAGCAGAGATAGAAATGTGTAAAAAGATGATCATAAAAGCAACATTATCTTGAAATAGTTAAGCCAATCGATATCCTTTGTGAAAGACCAAATCCAATGTGATCAAAATAAGTCTTAAGTCCCTGGCGTCTAAAATAAGCAGCCACTCCAAGGATTACCTTATAAACCAAACCAGCGCTGCTGAGCTTTGTGGAGAACCCATGCCCAAAGACCTGATCAAAACCTTTCTGGTGATGGTCATACCGATCTCTAGTTGGATCATAGACACCCCCAACATCAAGCACAGCATCAAGTTCATCCAGCACCTGCGTTCTTACATGGATTCACATTCAGCCATTCATCGAATAACCACTCCTGCACAACACTATTTCCAGCTATAAAAGTGTAACCAATAGCAAGGACTCTCCTAGGTTATATGCATCACACCTACATATTTTTTAAAATGCAAATAAAGTAAAGGTTTCAATGTCCCATTCATCTGTTGAATGGTTTTATCAGGGGGAAAAAACAAGGAAGTCAAAGTCAGCAAAATCGGACATCAATCTGCCAATTAGTACTAGCAAGTACTATAAATATATTAAAGTGGTTTGACACGAAATTGAAAGTTCTGGATCCCCACCAAAGTGAGTTACTCATAACTCGTTTGGTATAGCCACAATATCTAGCCAAATGGTAGACTGTGAGACCAAATCTAGGTTATGTAGAGTTGTATGTCAACTCTATGTACACAAGCATATGATCACATCCTACCGTTCCGATCCTTATTCTCAAGATACGAAATTTAGCTAACAAGTTTGTATTCAATAACATCATATATATTTTCCAGAAAGTTCGAAACAACAATAAAAGAACTATATGATTCAGTATGACAACAACCATGACTTAAACCTTGTCCAATTCAACCAGATAATATCGGCAATGCACAAAATTATAATCAAGACCGCACTAATCATGCCCACCCAACCACCAAGCCGACCAACTCATTGTCTACTCTACTATCTGCATTTGGGGATTCAACACAGAAAGGGCTTCTCCTTAGCCTGCAACAGTGGACTCTGGACTCCACTCTTCATCATACTATCATTTACAAGTTTAGTCAACTTAAAAACCCCAATTCCCTACTAAATATATACTAGTTACACTTACAATCAGACCACAACTTAAAATCAACATTCGTCGGTGGGGAAGGCTTATTGACCTGGGGGTCGCGAGTACGGACAATATCAGCATTGAAGAACTTGTTGGTAAGGCGAATCATGAAGCAACCAAGAGCTTCATCACAGTGGAAACTTCCATTGTGAGTGCCGACGCGCTTGACGGGAACGTAGGAGGTGGTAGTGTTGGGAGAGGAAGTGGAGTAAGGAGAAGGAGAAGGAGAAGAAACCCTAGCAGGAGAAGAAGCAGCCATTATTGTCGGAGAAGTGAAATTGAAGACGAAGCTGAAGCGTTTCGGGAAGTTGGAAAAACCTTTTGCCTTCAAAATGCTTCGACTTGCAGCTGCAGCTCCCAACATGAATTGTAGAGTGACCTCGGTGGGGCTTTAGGTTTTGATTCAAATCAATTCATGATGTGATTTTATAAGTGCGCCCTAGTTTTGTTTTGTTTGTATGACTATGAGCACGTGGGGAAAAGGAAAAAGAATAATTATGTTTTTAAAAAATTACAAAAATGTCATTGGATCAAAATAATTCCGATTTTAGGTAAATTGACCTCATCTTTTAAAGAGAAGATGTTGGGCTGCCTAGTACCTCCTCTCTTCAAGAGACGAGGTTGGACCGGCTGGTACCTCGTCTGTTCAAGAGACGAAGTCAGGCCAAATTACTTCCCCCACTTTTGTTCCATGAAAAACAAATTAATTTTTACATTTGGATCAAAACTTGTAAAAAATCAGATAAAAAAAGTTATATAAGCAATTAGCCATCCTCCCCCAGGACTAAACAATTTCTAAACTTCAGTAGTATTTCGAAACTCAATCTAACCAAACTCGGTTCCCATCCCAAATTATTAAACCACAAATGTATTGTCATACTTTTCATCACAAAGATAAGATAGAACTGCAAGAAAATGAAATATGAAATCAATGGCCGTTTTTTTGTTTTCATCAAATGTACGTAATAGAAGGAATACGGTAAGCATAAAAAAACCAAGGATCTGTATCAACCACAACAAAATTTGAGAAAGTCTCATATCTACTATTATTGGTCTTTGCCCTGCCTCCCTTGTCCTCTTCTAACAAAGGTATGGGCGAATGGTGTACGCTAATAAAAATGCTGTGTGGATGGATCAATCTGTGTCACTGTGCCATCCTCATCTCCACTAGCACCACTGAATGGATGAAACGGAACTAGGTCTGGCTCGTCTCTTGAAAACAAAATACATTTATTCACAAAGGTTATCGAGTCAGTGACCGTACCATATATCATATGATAGCCCCTGTGCGATTGATCCAGCGTCGAGTGATAGCGTGGTACTACTAGAAGTAATCATCAGATGTACACGTAGGAAAATCTGGCATATCAACAATACGATCATGCCTACCATCCCACTCAGCTATCCACCTAGAATGCTCCACTGCCAGTTCCACTCAAAACGCCCTCGCATTCCAATCTCGTGCAGGGCTCTCATATCTGCATGTGGCTGTGGGATCCCCAGGAATCTACCAAACTGTCGGAGCACTCTGTCCTAGTAGTAGTGCTCAACTATGTGAAAGCACACCAGCGGGACCCTAGACCGCCAAATGTCACTGCCCACCTGGCAGTATGGAGGAAGGGAGTCCAAAATGGGACTGTAAGGGTCCCATGCAACTTGTTTATGGGGAAAAATTGGACAACCAGTTAACAAAAATATTAAAACTTAGCAATTTGAAGGGAAACAACACATTGGAAATCAAATTGAAGGAGAGAAGGCAAAGAAAACCACACCTAGTGCTCGGTCTTTCGATCGAATGATGCCCGATACTCAATCAACAAGTGGGTCGATACACTGGTGACATCAAAAGTCGTACCTGAATGGCTGATCAGTAGGCGGCCTGCTATAATTGCTGTAACCTGATGACGAATCGGGGCAATGTGGGGGAAGTGCTCCCACGCCCATATCGGCAAGACAACCAAGGGTCCTGCAATATCCCCTGTGTCAACGTGGGAAGCCAAGCATAGCTGCCTATACAGCCATGCCAAATAGGTTGCTCCCCATGTATATTGCCCCGTCCTCTCCAAGTCCTGGAGCAACTGTTGATACATCAGGTGGACGTAATTCGATGACTTGTCCGCAAATATGAATCCACCTAATAGCAACAGGATATATGCCCTAGAGTAGCATCTGATCATGACATCATCTGCATACTCTGGTAGCACTCTGAAGTGATTGTCTGACCACGACATCTTTAGACGACTACCATCCATATCCGTCTCGGGCACAGGCCGGACTCCTAACAGCTCCTCACATAATGTAGGCTAATCCATCTGGGTCGTGCCTGTGACAGCATCGCCATCTACCGATAGGCCTGTAAGAACAGCAACATCCTCTAATGTAACTGACCACTCTTCCACAGTCATATGGAAGGTATATGTCTCCGGCCGCCATCTCTCCACTAAGGCAATGATGAGGTACCAGTCAAGCTGAACAAATGGCATATGGGCCGCCCCAGTGAAACCCGTCTATGACAGGAATGGCACTAAGCGATCATCTAACTATGCAGGGACGCCCTGTTGTCGTCTCAACTTCGCCTCTCTACGGCGATAGTGCAAAACCACATGCTCCTGTAGAGAAGTTAGCAAAGTTGTAAGAAATAATAATTACTTGTTATAAATTGTGGCTTGCAAAAAAATAAACTTACCTGCCCCTTCCAGGCTAGTCTAGACCTATGAATAGGCCGCTCTGTAAGCAATGAGCTATCTGTCGGTCCTGGATCTATCTGTATATGATAAATAAATGGCTATTGTCAATAGAGGCATAAGTAGATTAAAACAAGCAGATGAAACATAAGGTAAAGGCATGTGTCATTACTATTGTACAATAAAGTATGTGATAACAAAACAATTACCACTACGATTGCACTAGCCCGTCACTGTTTTGCCCGCTACCCCCTTACTTAGACAACATCGAATGTTATCCTCTGGCTGCCCCCATGAATTGCATGAGTAACCTCGTGGGCCCTCCTGAATATCCATCTCATTTTGGAATCGTTTTTCCCTAGGCCAACCCTTTTTCTTAATAAGTGTTGGTATTAGGTGCCATTTCGCTATATCCAAACGAGTCCAATTGGCCTTATCGACTGCAGGAATGAAGGAACGACCATACACCCAAAGTTGGTTGTCCCATCTGTACCACTATGCTACGTAGGTAAAACAATCCATGTGCAGTGTACCCATTACTGCCATTGTATGCAAGTATGGAATTATGTATGTTTGCCACTTGTTACAGGTACATCTGTATGCTCTTAACTCCACTTTTTGAATGTGGTCCCCCTTCTAACCATAGATGGTAGGGCACGGAGCTGTTATAACCTCGAATATTCGTTCCTGATAGTCGAAACATGTAACTCTATGGAAACTTGAGATGTTGTTCCATCGTTCATACTTCGTTGCAACATATTCGGTGAGCAACTTACTCGTGCTCATTGCTTCGCTCGCTTCTCTCATTTGCTTATTAAATATAGAGTTACAATTATAAAAGGTTTTCTTAACCAACGCTACCATAGGTAAAGATCGAGCATTCTTTATAACTGAATTGTAACTTTCGGCCATGTTTGATGTACCAATTTCAAATCTTACGCCTTCATCATAAGATAAAGTCCACATACATGGAGGGAAGTCTCGAAAATATCGTGACATCCAAGGACTACTTTGAAGTGCTGCATTAAAGTATCCATTGAACTTTCTTATTTAAGTTTGGTAGGTTGCTCGTTTTTATTATTTCCTTACATTCCTTACTTTTGGCCTTTGAATTGAAGTTGCTGGCAACATGCCGAATACACCAATGCCAAGATCAACCTCTAGGCCACACTATATTCTCACCTTCTACGGCACTCCTAATACCAGTGTGCTGGTCCGATATCAAGCAAATGTTGCATTGGTCTTTGATAACGTGTTCCAACACCTTCGATAGGAACCAACACCATGTGTCCGCTTTCTTCTCATCCACAAGCCCATATGCCAGTGGGACTATATGATTTGCCCCATCTACTGCAATTGCAATAAGTAATTTGTGCTTGTACTTGCCATATAGAAAGTGCCATCAACTGTAATGACGAGCCTGGAATAAATTAACCGATACAAGTTAGTTAGTTGATTGAACCGTACATAAATGAATTTAATCACATTTAATAAACATACCTGCAGTACTAGAAAGCTTCGATGTAAGGACCGAATGCCTAAAAAAACTTGTCTAGAAACATGTATCCTGCGGTATCTGCATCAATTGCTCGCCACTCAAACTTTGTTCCTGGATTTGCCTCCGTTATTGCATTAAGTAATTGAGGAAGCTTCACATATGAATCTTCCCAACTTCCATACACCTGCTCAATTGCTTTTCTCTTTGCCTCATAAATTCTCTTTATATGAACATGATACCCGAACTGTTTTAAGATTTTCTATTGGAGGTCCTTAGCTCTCACATCTGGAGAATTATAGATCTCTAATATGATGCTTCTAGACAAGCTGGTGGAATCCAATTGAAAGTGATCCTATCCATTGATTTTCATCGAAGCAAGTGTGGAGTCCTTCGTACTTAGTGATGTGAAACCACCCACCATGTTTCTTATAACTGTCTCTGAGTCTCCACTTATAACCTCTATTATGCGTATCAGTACATTTAATTGCCCATGATTTTGGGTTTGAGTCCACCACCTTGAAATTATAATGGTTCGTTATGTGTCACATCTTAACTGCCCGTATCAAATGATATTTTATCTCAAATCGCATCCCAACCTTGAATTCATCGCCGAAGCTCCAATTCTCGACGCTCATTTGCTACTCATCATCATACTTAGCATAACCACTACCAACTTCTGCATTGAAAAAGGGAATTGGCACTGAGCTCCCTACGGCATCAACGTCAGTAGGAGCGATGAAGCGGTGCCAATCATTCTTCGTTGCTTGTATTGTGGGAGAAGTATACTGTTGGGGAAAATCTTCGATATTATGATTTCCATCATCATCATAGTCATCACTCGATTCACTTATCGACGAGTCTTGCATGGCATCTGTATCATGACCACCTATCAAGGTGGGTCCACACATTTCCACATGTGCACTGCCTATTGTTTGCACTAGAGTGGAGTTTGAGGCTACCAATCCATCGCTCCCAATAACTCTATCATTGCCCATTTCCCCTGCAGGTGCTTGTGACAATGCATTTTCTGATATCTGCACATAAACAGCCACTGACCCTTCTGTGTACACCAATATCTCCTGTGCAGCCATCATCCGTCATTGGAATAATATCATAGCGTAGCGTCCTATCTCCAGTAGCTACCGTATGATATAGATCTACCCAATGTGTACACCTATTTACCTTCAGTCTATTGCAAATGATGTCTACAATTTGCTCATATGTAGAGTTCTTACTAACACTGACCATAGCTACCGACCGCTTACTATAACCAAATCCATCCTCCCCTTGCACAATGTTGCCATGAGCGTACAGTACAAACTTCGCCTTATCCATTTCCTCACCACCCCTGCCATCTCATAAAAAATTACTTCATTGCATGAAATTTGTAACTTCATACTTATGAATTGAACTCCCCATTTTATTTAACATAACTCATAATGGAAAATTTCAAAATTGATTTGTATCACTAGTTAAATGTTGATTGAATTGTAATGTTTCATAAATTGTAATGTTTAATAAATTATAAAATCTAATAAATTGTAATTTTAAATGTTGACTTCAAGTTTTCAATTACTGATATAAATTATAACAATTTCTAATAAAATATAGAAATTTCTAATAAATTATACAAAATTTGTATCACTTTGATTGAATTGCAATGTTTAATAAATTATAATATCTAATAAATTATAGTTTTAAATGTTGACTTTAAGTTTTCAATTACTTATTTCTAATAAATTATAAATTACAACAATTTCTAATAAATATAAAAAATTCTAATAAATTATACAAAATTTGTATCGCTTTGATTGAATTATAATGTTTAATAAATTATAATATCTAATAAATTGTAATTTTAAATGTTGACTTGAAGTTTTCAATTACTGATTTCTATTAAATTATAAATTATAACAATATCTAATAAAATATAAAAATTTCTAATAAATTATACAAAATTTGTATCGCTTTGATTGAATTGTAATGTTTAATAAATTATAATTTCTAAATAAATTGTATAATTTCAAATATTGACTTCTATTATCAATTACTGATTTTTATTAAATTACAAATTATCAAAATTTCTAATAAAAAATAAAAATTTCTAATAAATTATACAAAATTTGTATCGCTTTGATTGAATTGTAATGTTTAATAAATTATAATATCTAAATAAATTGTATAATAATTTCTAATAAATTACTAATGTAAAGACCCGACCTGCTAATCCTTAAGACTTAGCAAGTTAAGTCCCCAACCACATATAATACTTTCATATTATATGGAAGGTTGTCCTAATCTACAGTTATGTGAATTGTTTGTTTAAAACTACTAAAACTTGTTATAAAAGCTTTTACAAAAGGATTACTCACTTGAGTAATCTATTTACATAAAATAGTTTAAGGAAATATTTACATCCTTGTGTCCAGCATAGGACACAACAAAATATACATAAGTCTTACAAAATGAAGAAAATAGACTTTAAGTCTTTTAATACAACCCAGGCTTAACTAACAAGCCTCTATTCCAAAATACAAAATACATACATTTGTTAAACGAACACATGAAATAAAACTTTCTTCAAAAACTTCTCGCCACAGGGTCCTACTCATCCCACTCGTCCATAAACTTCTCCAATCTGACCCGAATCCCATATCATCATAACAATCATCATCAACACCTGAAAATAGCAAAAGTGAGCCAGAGGCCCAGTACACAGCAACACAAACAAAAGCGAAGCCATACACCTATACTAATGCAATGCAAAAACAATTGCTTCATTTATCTTTCTTTAATATTTCTTAAACAAATCAACACTGGAGTATTCAAACTCCGGGACAAGCTGAGGATATCTGGGGGTCCTGAGTAATGCTCACAACGCTCAGGGGGTATAGGTAGCCCGAATACCTATATCTCCTAGATAACGTTACATTGCAAATAATAATCTCATCCAGGTTATATAGCCGTTACTCAGCTTCACTTAACTCAATCCATAATATAAAGCAATTCACATGCTCCCATAAACATTGAATTAGATTATATTATTTCCTCTCAAGAGTAAGTAAATGTTGCTCAGTTATACATTCCTATCGATTATCCGCCGAGCCTAGTCATTGCATCATGACTATTGGCCTAAGCGTCTACACTAACCTATCATTGCATCATGATAAGTTACCGCTCCTCGACCGGATTTAACGGTGAAAACACAAGCAATTCAAGCAATACTTAAGTCATTTAGAACTTATATCAAATTTAAGTATGCCTCCTAACAAGCATACAAGCAAGTTACTGCGTACCTGTATTAGCTTGGGAATTAATGGGGGTGGCCAAGCGAGGATCAATAACTGTTCAACAAGAATTATCACAATTCACACTTAGTTTAAACTCATTTCAACTAATCTCATACATAACCATACAAATACATTCAAATAAGTTATCACAAGATCCTAAAACAAGTAAAGATAATCAATAATTTATTAAATCATACAAATATCCTTAAATCATGCTTAATTATATTACTCGATCATCATTACATATCATATATCATTAATTTATTTCATTTTAACTCAAAAAGATTCATTTCATAAGTTGAAACACATTTAGTAAACCAATATAAGCTTTTAACATTGTTTTGGAAAGAGTAGCATCGGGAAAGAATCAAAATTTAAGCATTGTTAAGTTTAAAATTTGTGAAAACTTAAAACATAAAAGTTGTAGATCTCTTTTTTATCTTTCTAATGCAACTTGAATCACCTCAATCGGAGGTCAGGTGAAAAAGTTATGGCTAATTTAGAAGACAGCATCGCAACAGGAGAAGAAAATCCGCGAGCGCTACACCCTTGACAACGGGGTGCTTTGGAGGCCGTTTCAACTCAGGGGAAATGAAATTTTTGATCCGAGAGCACTACACCCTTGGCAACGGGGTGTTTTGGAGGCCGTTTCAACTCAGGAGAAATGAAATTTTTAATCCGAGAGCACTATACCCTTGGCAACGGGGTGTTTTGGAGGCCGTTTCAACTCAGGAGAAATGAAATTTTTGATCCGAGAGCACTACACCCTTGGCAACGGGGTGTTTTGACAGGTGTAGTGATAGTTATACGAAATTTTTCAAACTTTAACACTTTTAACTTGAAAAAAAACAACTTTTCTCAACTCCTAACATGTCCTAAACCTTATGCAAACTTCATACAACACTTCAAACACTTCTAATACTTATCATACTTCAAACTCTAAATCCACACTTCAACTGCCCAAATTATCTTCTTCCCAAATTCAACAACACCCATACTTCTTGCTACACATAAAACATATACTATAAGTTCTTGTATCCTTAATATACTACTTAAACTACCATTAACATATAGAACACATCATTTCTCATATTTAGCATAAGCACCCTATTATCAAGAAATCACATATATGCATAAGATTAAGACATGAAAGACAAACTCACCAATAGAACTTTAGGCTTTAGTTTAATGGTCCTCTAGCAATCTTTTGGTGGTAAAAGTGATGGAAAATGAAGGGCTTAATCTTATACCACCTTGGAGGAGCTTTTGAGAGGGTTAAGAGGTGTTTTGAAGCTTGGAGAAATGGTTTGGCTAAGGTCTGAAATTTTGCCCGAAAATTTAAGTTTGAAGAGTAGATATTATCTACTTGTTTGACTTTTAAGGCATTTGTAATTAAGGCAATTAATGACTTAACCTTTTGTTACTTAATGACATTGTCTTAAGGCCTTAATGAGTGTTTAATAGCTTTATTTATTTTTTTTTTGCCTAAAAATTCTGCTACATAAGGACTTAGTTACATGCATTCCTCCACTTAATTCAACACATTCAAATCATAAATTACACATATGAATACAATTAAAATTTTATGAACTAAATATTTAATAAATTCTAGAATATTTCAATATTTTAACATAATAATAAAACACATAATTCATCATGAAAAAAAATCATATTCAATACATATCAAAAGTATGTATAAATTTATTAACACACATATAGAATATAAATTGGGAATTTCATGGTTATTTCAACTAATTTCTAATTAATTGAACTTTACGTACAACAACGAATATACGTATATTTCACACTACCATTATTCTACTATATAGTATCGATAATTCAAAAAACACTTTGTAAAATTCGGAATTGTACAACATACAATATTCCTACGATATATACAACGAACACTTAACAAATTGCAGCATCAATAATGTAACAAAAATTCTGAAAATATGTGAATTCATACCTTCCAATCCTCGCCACCGTCGCCGTCGCAGTCGTCATCGCTGTCGTTCCTTGTTTATCGCGCTCCATCGCCCATAACACTCCTCTCCAACAAATTGCTTCTCCTCTAACACTAGCTAATCCAAATACACAACTTCACGGATCTAATTGCGCTCAATCAAACTTAAATGGCGAATTGGGTTAGGGTTTGAAATTTAAAGTTTAAGGTTTACAGGATGAGAAAGGGAAGAAATGGGGAAGAAGAAGTTTTGGCGAGTTTTTACTCGCGCAAACCTCGTCTCTTCAATAGACAAGGTACCAGGCAGCCCGACCTCGTCTCTTGAATGACCTCGTCTCTTAGAGAGACGAGGTCAACTTGCCTAAAATCGGGATTATTTTGATCCATATGGTATTTTTGTAATTTTTTTAAAAACATAATTATTTTTTTCCTTTTCCCGAGCATGTGTGCAAACTGCAAAAGACATAATTATGTTTAGCGTAAAATCATAATATTTTAATTATATGAAGAGATTAATTTAAATTTACTAAAAATATTCATGATTGTTTTATTAATAAAAATACATTTGAAAAATAAATCTATTTTAGTAATTTACATATATGTATAATATTACTAATCTCATTGTAGTTTTTTTTTAATGACATAAGTGATAAAATATCAAGAGTATTCAAAATGCACAATTTTCATGATAATTATGATAAAACGAAAATTTGAAAAGTCTTAACTATGATAAAATGACAATGAAACGACCACAAGATGCCAATTGCTACATGATAGGAGATTAATAAGCATATAGAGTAGAGTCTTAGGTAGCGTTTGGTTACATAATTTTTCATGGTATAGAATTCGACAAAGTCATTATACATATTTGGTTTACAAAATGTATTTGAGACTAAACAAAACTCTCTCCATAGTTAAAATTTTTGTTCCCAACATTTCATAGTACAAAATTAGAGAATATTACATGTATAATATGTAACGCCCTAAATTTAATTAAGGCATTGCTGCCACATATAATACTCAAGTATTATATTGAATGATATATTTATATTGAACATTGCTATCCTCTTTTAATTATGAAAATTGTTTGTTTAGATTTCTAAAACAACTGAGTTTAGTTCGGAAAACCAAACTTTTATAAAAAACATAATAAAGGGTTTTACTCCTACCGGAGCAAACCAACTTTCTAAGAAACAAAATTTTATAAAATCGTTTTATAATCTACTCTTATGAGTAAATCAACGATTTGAAAACATTTAGGCTCCACAGGCCCCTTAAAGAAAATTACAACTTGAAAATATTAATCCAGCTCCTAAAACAAAATAAAAATAAATAGAAATAAATCCATTGGCCCTACTTCACCTACTCCTCCTCTTAAACTTCCCGGATCGCCTACACCCGAGTTAAACATAATCATCGTTATCAACCACACCATCATCATCACCAACATCATTTAACAAGAACAACTCCATCATCAACAACATCATCATCTTCATCATTCATCAACACAGAACCTAAAAAAGGCAATAACAACAACAATAATAAGCCGAAGCTTAGTACACAGTAACACAACCACACACGGAATGATACACGAGCTTAACTAAATGCAATGCATCAAACAACAAGTTATTATCTTTCATTTACATAAAGCAAGTAACACGGGAGTACTCACACTTTGGAACAAATCACTGGTAATATGGGGGTCCTGAGTAACCACATGACGCTTAGGGGATTGATATAAGCAGCCCGAATACCTATATCTCCTAGATGATATAACTGATAAAGAAAAGTAGCATCCCCTAGGGTTCACATCGTTACACACTCTTTACTTAATCTTAGTTAATAACATTGTCTAGTTCAACCAGTCCTATAAACGTGAACTAAACCATGTTATATCACCTTAAGCTTAAGCAAACGCCGATATCATATACCCCATCGACTACCCGCCAAGCCACTTATGAATTACCATGGCATACCATCGTCATAGTAGAGGGTGGCCTGAGTGCCTAAACTATAGTGTCAGCTCGGACAATGTTGTCGCTCTCTAAACAGGATTCAATAGCATAAGCACAAGCAACACTCATAAATTATTAAACAGAATTTAAGTTTTAATTCGTTTTAGGATGTCTATTGTAACAATCACCATGCAAGTTACTGCGTACCTTATATATATCAAACCTAATTAGAGATGTAAATCAGAATCCATTTTAAAAGATAAACTAGGTATTCATATCTGTAGGTTCAAAAAATTAAACTCATATGAGAAACTAGTATAATTATCCATTTATATCAAACTAATTTTATTACCCTATTTGACCAGACACTAATTTGGAACCTTACTATGGCTGCGAAGACCGTCCTGCCAAAATGAACAACTTTTCATTGTCTATCAAAGTATCTTTTTTCACTTTGATTATAGTATTTTTATTACAAAAGCATCAACAAAGAATTCATATTAAAAAACATTCACTTCCTAAGCCAATAGACATTTGAAACAACATGTTCCCCATGTTATACTAAAGTTATCCTACCAATTATTAACCATTAACTCCTTCTAACTAAATCCTAGCCAAATTGATTAGAATAAATCATTTAATCCAATTACTAAGTTAAGTTAATTAAACTTAATCAATCTAATCCATTTTAACTTACTAAAGTCTATTTAGTCAAATTAGACTGAGATTGATTAACTAAGTTTATTTTATAACTAAGATTCATATTAACTCAAGTCTATGTTAACTTAATCTTGGCCAAATTGATTAAACTTATTCAATCTAACTCATTTTAGTTCATTAAGCCAAGGTAAACTTAGGTTATTAACTAGGTTCATTTTATATCCAACTCTATATGTGTAATCAAATTATCTATTAAATCTAAACTTTACTAAACTCATGCCTAATTATATCATTCAATAAGTATAACACATCAAATGTCATTTGTATATCTCATTTTAACTCAAAAAGATTCATTTTATACTTAACCACACACACTTAACTAATAAAATAAGTTTTTAACTTTGTTTGAAAAATATAGCAGCTGGAATTAATCAAAATTTAGACCTTGATACTTTTTGAATTTGAAAAAAATTAAAACATTAAAGTTTAAAAATCTCCTTTCAAGATTTCCAACGCAATTTGAATCACATTAATTCGAGTTTGGATTAAAAGGTTATGATTAAATTACAAAAATACTATCGTGTTGCCAAGGGGCTTATCACGCTCGTGATTAGAGAAAAATGCATGATCAAAAGCTATCACGCCCCTAATCATGCCCATGATTGTCCTTAAACTTCAAATCCGAAAGAAAAACGGGTGTGATCAAGCCCATGATTGCTCCCTTATGTTGATTTTTCACGTTTTTCATTTGTCTTTACTTCAAGATTCAAGTTCTTAACTATGTCATATTTCACTCAAAACATTACATAAACAACGTACAAATCCATTTTAAGTTTAAATAACTCTTCTATACTCATCCAACAACTTCAAACACCATTAACTCCTCCATCAACCCCACAACTATTATTCATCATCTTCTCTAATATGCATAAACCACATATATCTAATGTTCATCCAATGTCATCACAAATTCTACTTAAATCTAACATTAAGACATCATATATAAACAAAAACAAGAATCAAAACAACACAAAACAAATATACTTAGCTTTTAGGCAACTCAAATATCTTGATCCTTATAAACCTCGGTTTTCCTAGTAACCGAGTAAACTTCAAAAACTGGGAACCTAAAACCCTAAACAGGATTAGTATGAGCAACCTAGGCACCCTAGATCCGGCTATTCTTTGATTTCAATTTAAAAGAAATTCTATAAAATAATTTAATGTGGAATATTGTTTTAAAGGATATTTCAAATCATAAAAGTTCTGATTTTGAAAAATTTTTTATTTAGAGCCTTTCAGAGCTCCATTACAGAAAAGCGAGCCCCGGAACTAGAAACTTAAAAAATATTTCGAAATACTCTTTAGAACCGAAATTTTATAAGGATTTCAAAAATATACGTTTTATAATTTTTCGGGTTATAAAAATTAAAATTATAGTCTTTTTCCCGTATTTTCTTTATTATCGGTAAAGTAAATGTCTTGTCTACTATTTATTACTATTCACAAGTACAACCTACCACACACACAAGCCATACCCTAGGCTTACATCCTTACAAATACTCAATTACATTTTCTTTTCCAAGAAAAGTTTGTCTCTTAAGAATTATTACAATTTAAGATATATTATTACATAAATTACAAAACAAATTAAATCAACTCTCTCCCTCTCTTACTCACCCTAGAACTGGCGCACCCGTCCCCCCTTTTTTTGACTTCAATTTGCTTTATTTTTTTTATACAAACAAACCCTAATTTCACATATTATAAATGGTCTTTTACTTTTCTCTCTCCTTTATTTGTTTCAAAAGCTCTCAAAACCCTCTCTTTTCCTCCCTATTGCCGTGGCTCTCTTCCCCACACACACACAAGTTCATTTCTTCTTCATTTCTCATCTATTTCAACCTTTAGATGATGAATCTTAAGCCTTTCTACCATTTAATCTTGTAATGGCAAGATTATTCATGAGTATTTTCACTTTAAGTCCTCATGAGCACTTGCTAGGGATAGGAAAATACTAATACATGAATATCAAGCCATCACAAGAGTGGATCTTGTGTTTGATTAAGTTTTTGTTGAAATATTTTCATGTTCATGCATGTAAAAGTAGAGTAAAGTAGAGATCTTGCACAAAAATCCATTATTCATGTTTTTAAACTTCATTTCATACATCATAAGTAGTAGATCTAGCTTTCAGATGCTTATACCATACAAGACACTTATGATCTCATGGATATTTTGTGTTTTCATGCATTAATGCTCATAAAGACTTTGTTTTGTGTATGTAGATGTTGTAGTTGGTAGATCCTTAAGTAAATAGGACAAGTAACTTAAAAAGGAAAAGTTTTTGTTTGAAATGTTCAAAGACAAATTCGAATGACTTCAAAGCTATATTTCAAAGACCCTTTTATCAACTCTAAAACTCATGTTTTATGTGAAAAATGGAGGGTATAGGTAATAAATATCATTAAGAAATGATTTTTATAAGTTAAAATGAGTTTTGGTGAGATTAATGTGTAAAATAAAGAGTAGAAACAAGATAGAAAATTTGAGTTACTAGTCAACTTGTGAAATTTGTAATTTTGGATGATGACCATAAAAACACCTATTTTCCAAGCTCAAAATGAAAGTTTTATGTAATAAATGAAGTTCTTAAGGAATAGGTATAGTAAAGCCTTAAATTTTAATGCATTAAACAAGTTTTTCCCAAAAGAATCATTTAAAAATTAAATTTTTAAAAATTCGGATTTTTGAATAAATCCTATTTGAAAACATATTTACAAAGTGTAAAATGCACATTTTTATGTAGAAATGAAGGGCTAAGTAATAGGTATAATGAAGACTTAATTTAAACAAGGATAATTTGATTTCCTTAAGAAAAAAAATCCAAAATTAAGGGAATGATCAAAGTTAAGAAACTAGTTCTCTTAAAAGTAAATAGTCATGGAGTTTTACAAATAAAAAGTTTTTTAAATTTCCTTTTATTAAATAATGTCAAGAGTGTGCATACATCAAGTTCATAACATTCCATTCATGATAAGAAATCATTAATATTGTATGTATGGTTGATTTATATGCTAGGAACATCACCAACATTCACAAAACTATTTTTCGGAATTGGAAATTTTCGACCGATCAGAACTGATAGGCTTATTTCACGACCTAAAAATTTTCAAAACTTGAAAATGATGTAAGGAATAGATAGATAGTTCAAAGTAGATAGAAATTGGTATATAATATGCCCAATTCCGAGTTAAAATGAGTTAGATATGGTCATTTGAAGTTAGGACTTTAACTTAGGCGAAAATTGACGAACTTAGTAAATAGAATTGTTAAGTTTATTAGAAATTTATGAGAAATACTCATTGAGGGTATTCCTTGTACTTAGGTGATTTGGAGGATGGATTTCCATTCCCTGAGGATTACTACTACTAGTGGATTTCTCTCCATAGTCGAGTGAGTTTAATTCTTAAATAGTTATGCTCATGTATGTGCTTGTAATCGTAGTGACATTAGAATTAGGGAAAAGATAAAATTGAGATGAGTTTGTGATCTAATCTGGCTAAATGAATGTTAAGAATATCGAAACAAGACTTGTTGTGAAAATATTGTATGAGCTAGTATAGACTTGAATTGTCTGAAATTCTCTATGATCGCCCTTAACTTACCTAATTCACATGCTATAATTCTATGAATAAACTATACATGCATATTACATAGTGAGTCACATTGCATTGGCTGATATACTTTTGGTGGGACAAAAGTATATTAGCGGATAGGCGAGGGGGCCTAAGTTAACATTGAGGATGTGAGATCGCTTAAGTTAACGGATGTGGGGTAGACACATAAAGTCATCACAGTAAAACAACAGAGGTTGTATAATCAAGAGAAAGAGATCGGGAGTATGGTTGTATGACTTATGGACCACCCCACTCACTATTGGAATTATGGTTGCATAACTTATGGCCTATCCCAGCCCTTAATGGAGGGTGTAAATCCATTCACATATGGCTCCCGGAAAGTTATATGCTTGTATGATCATTTGCTTGTGCATTTCATATGGTTGCTAATAACTTGTTTGATATATACGATTGTTGAGTGTTAAATATTTGGAATTGAACCTTACTAAGCCTGTTAGCTTACACCCCGATAGTTTTGTTATGGTATTTCCATTTTTGGGTGTTCCGAGGGAACACTTTTCATAGAGTTATCTTTTGGATGAAGGAGCTTTTGAAGAAGTCGGGACCTAGTTAGAGGCGTGGACTTCTAGGAAAAATCTCTTTAATATAAACCCTAGTGTTTGTAATATGGATTTAGAATGGATAGACTTCCATTATTAATTTGGCAAGGGTATGCCCCCTTGACTTTTGTAAAAACTCAACTTATTTATTTTGTTGTGATTTCTACTCTTAATGCTATTGTATGCCTTTTTAAGACTATTCGATTTAAACTGTGATCCTAAAAATTGTGCAAGTACACCTTACACTCGATATGTAAACTTATGGGATGACTAAGGATGTCATACTTGAGTTTAAATATTGAGTGTAGTGGACTGTCGCATTTTTGGGTACCCTTTGGGGCGTGACAATCCTCTTTCTTATTCTTCTTTCCAAATTGTTAGAGCTACTTCTAGCTTGTTCTTCATCTTTTACTTGATTCCTTTTTTAATCCTTCTTGAAATTGAGATTTAGAGAGAAGAATTTGAGAGAGAAAAAGAAGAGAAAGGAAAGGAGAAGAAGAGGAAGGAGAAGATATGGGTAGGAAGAAGAAAAGAGAGAGAGAGAAAATGAAATGAATGAAAAGGCCAGAAAGGAAAAAGAAAAATAAAAGGATAAGGATAAAAATTCGGATGTTTTAAAATAAAGGTATTAGATTTAAAACTTTCATATTAATATCTTTAGTTCTAGAAATATTTAAAAGATGATTTTAGAATCAATAGGTTAGAAATTAAGAACTTAAAATAAGAACTTAATTTAGGAATTTAATTTATATCAAATTGATATTTAATTTGAGTTTGGGTTCTATAACTGATATTTTGATACAAGCAAATGAACTTAAATTTTACAAGGATTAAGGAATTAGAATTTAGGCTAAAGTTTAAGGGTTTAAGAATCATCTAAACATTTAAATAACATGTTTAGGCGTTTAGGAATTGAAAATCTCAAATTTCAACTTAATTAATTACTAATATAATTATGTCAACTTTTCTAACTATTTCCTATAATTCATTTGACTTATTTAATCTATCTAAACTTAATTTCTAACTTAGGTGAAGAATTGAGGTATTTTATAATATATTTTTTTAAAAATTACATAAAACTAAATTGTAAAAATAATATTACATAAATGGTATCGCTATATCACATAAAGGATATGTGATATAGACTTTTATTTGCGTTGTTATCAAACTCCGATACACCATTTGGAACAATCATAAAACATGAGCATTAAATTTGTTAGAAGACTGACATTGGGGTCCTAGCATAGGAGAATAAAGCGACCTTGAGTAACTTGAATGGAGATTTCATCCAAGCCATCTGTTCCATGTACTTCACAAATATTAAGAGGATAGATGAGCCAATTTGTGTTTGACTTTTGGTCCTTAGAAGTGAAAAGTTTGCTTCACTTAAAGGGACATGTAATCATAAGCTTAACTCAATTTGTTACGGGTATCGCTTAATCTCCTTGCGATATAAGAGTATCGCTTAGCTAAAATGCAATACTAGCTTCTGCAACTTTATTCTAGGTACGTTACTATGTTGCCTTTTGTATATGTAATACATATAAAAATTAGCATATCTTCATTCTAACATGTGATATAGCAATACTAATTTAGTATTTATTTTTGTATAATTCGTATTTGTATAATTTTTTTTTGGAATAACGATAGACATGTGTTTCACCCACAAAATTTTTGGAAATAAATAAAAATAAAATCTCTTAATAAAATTTTTTTTGTTCAGTACTTTTTTTACTGTGCTGTCCAGTCCTTCTTATATTGTCCAGTTCTTACAACCAAACGCTACCTTATAGCTCGTTTTCATGGAGGTAATAGAAGGGGGAATAGAGTAATCATAAGAATCAATTTATTATCTTGTTTATTTACACAAATAAATTGAGCTTATTTATTATCGGTAATCTTTCTATTCCCTTTGCAAATGGAATAAAAAACCATCTACCATATGTTTTTTTTTATTACCTCTATTCCCTCTCCAATGGGAATCAAAATTCAAAGGACGTTACTATTTTATCCTTAGTAAATTTAGTCATTGACAAATATACCATAACAGTATAAAAACCATCCTTTTTAGATACATCATGTCATTATTTATTTATTTTATTGTTAAGATTTAACAAATCATGTACAAATCTACAATGCAGATATATAACATATACATATAACACATAATTTATGTTATATAACGACCTGTATAAGTTATAACTTGTGTATAAAACTTATAAGTAATATATGTGGATTATATATGTTATATACATAAATTATAGAATTTTATATGAAAAAAATAGTATGCATTGATAAAATATATAAATTGTACATATAAGTTATAATTCATAACTTGTATATTTAATTTGTAAGTAAAATATATATATATATATATATTTTATTGGATAAGTTATAATATTTTATATACATGATTTATATAAATATATAAGTTATAAGTTATATATATGACAAATGAATAGTGTATTGATGAAATATATGTTGTATATCTAAGTTATACATGTAAGTTAAACTTGTAACTATATGTTATATATATGTAACATATATAATACATAGCTAATATATTCATAATCTATAAATTACTTATTTATATTTTTAGATTGAGTAATATGTATAACTAACCACTTGTATGTATAATTAATATATTATATGACATATATATAACTTATAACTCATAACTTATATATTAATGAAAATTATATATATAATATTACTTATAACTTATCTACATAAAATATAACTTAATATATATAACTTTTATATATTAAATATATAAGTTATGAATTATAACTTATATCTATTATTCAACTTATAAAATATAACCTATGCTATGCTTATAACTTATAACTTATAAAATTTATCAATACTTTATTATATTATTTTTCATTTATACAATATTCATAATCACTAGATTATATACTTATATTTTTTAGATATTTATATATATGCGTATACAAATCATAGATTATATATCAAAATGATGTATAATATAATTTATAACTTATATATATAACTTATACATATATAATCCTTACGTACATATAATTTATAATTTATATATATATATATATATTATTACAGTTTAGATATATATATAATATATAACTTATACCTTATAAAAAATAAAACATATATAATTTATACACATAAAATTTAATTCATATGTATAGCTTATAAATTAGATGTATAGCTTACATATTTTATCAATATCCTATTTACGTATTATATATATAACGTATATAATACATAGCATTATATTTAAAATCTCTAGATTATATATTTATTTTATTTATAACTTATATCTATACAATTGATATACTATATAACCTATTTCTTATAACTTGTATATATAAACTATTAGTTATAACTTATACATATGGAATATAGCTTATATATATATATATATATATATAAAACTTATAACTTATAAAACATAAAACATATATAATTTGTAACTTATACATACAAGTTATAACTCATATATGTGTGTATATATATATATATATCTCAAATTTAACTTACATGTATAACTTATATATATAATCTATGTATTTCATCAATACAGTATTCATTTGTCATGCATATAACATATATAGCTCATCTATTCATAATCTCTCTAGATTATGTATTTATATTTTTCCAATGAATTATATATATATAACTCACCACTTATATATATAGTAAGTAAATTATATAACTTATATATATAAATCATGTATATAAAATATATAACTTATCTATATAATATATATACATATTTTACTTACAAATTATATATATAAGTTATTACAAGTTTTGAATTATAACTTATATATACAACTTGTATATTTTATCAATGTGCATTATTTTTTCATATATAATTCTATAGTTCATATATATGACATATATAATCCACATATATTACTTATAAGTTTAATGCACAAGTTATAACTTATATGGGTCGTTATAGAACATAAATTATGTGTTATATGTGTATGTTATATATAATCTATATTGTAGGTTTGTACATGATTTGTTGAAAATCTTAGCAAAATAAAATAAATAAAAAAAATGACACAATTGTATCTAAAAAGGAGGGTTTTGTGTACTGTTATGGTATATTTGTCAATGACTAAATTTACTCTGAATAAAATAGTAATATCCTTTAAATTTTGATTCCTATTAAAGAGAAAATGAGAGATAATAATAAAAAAAAAACATATGGTAGGTGAATTTTTCTATTCCCTATGGTCTTTTTTTTCATTCCCTCTATATAGAAAATAGAAAAATTACCAGTGATAAATATGTTCAGTTCATTTGTGCAAATAAATAAGGTAATAAATTGATTACTAGGAATGATTATTATATTCCCCCTCTATTACCCCTAAGTAAGCAGGTCGTAATATTTGCAAATAACCCTTCATTTTTTCCAAAATAATGTAATAACTAATAAATTAACCATTGGCAAAAAAAAAAAAAAAAAAAAAACTAATAAATTAACCAACATTTCATATAATAGGCAAAGACAAAGGGAGGTATTGTGGTCTCATCAACGAGACCATCCAGTCAACCAACGACTATTAAAATAAATATAGTAATTAAAATATTAACTATGGTTTGATATGATATGAGCCATTAAATAGTGACAGAATCGGCCTTGTCAAGATTAATGATAGGACCATAGAATTTTTCCGAAAAAAAAAAAAGCAAATTGCTCCCATTTTTCCTTAAGAACCATTAACTAATATAGATTCTAATGTATTATGTTATATTCCTTTTATAATTTCATATATTTAGGGTCATAAAATTATGCAATTAATTAAAAGATTTACTTGCTTATCGAGGACCCTATCTTTTGATATGCCATAATAAGGAAATATGAATAAATTTATGCAAGTACAAATATACTCAATTACATCTATATTATTAATCCAATGTTCCCCATTTTTCACTCAATCTCTTAATTACTTGTATAACCTATCCTATATCTAAATTAATTTAATAAATCCAATATTCCCCATTTCTCACTGTCAAATCAACTATCAGGATAAAGGACGACATGCTACTCAAGCAGCACAGTGGCCACATGTTTGGCAACTTCACTGGCAGGGACAGGTGAAAATTAATTGTGATGGTGCAGTAAATCTACTGTCCAATGAAGGAGGCACATGAACAGTATGTAGATACTGCAGACAGTTTAATGGCTAAAGATTTGGCAATTAGAGACTATATGCTAATTGATAAAAATAGAAGAAAAGAGCACATTGCCGTACAAGCAGACTCCAAGCTAGTGCACCAATCAACTTCTTCTTCTTTTTTTTTTCTTTATGAATATTCTAGTTCTTGGAAAATAAGAGGAAAGCAGATATTAGGGTCCTCAAAAAGTCTTTTTCCTATTGTTTTATTTAGCTTGATTTTCTAAAATGCAAATGCATGTATTGGTTAGGTAACTTCTAAGGGAAAACAAAATGAATTGTAGACAGTTCCTCTCTTGTGTGAAATTTGGTACTCCATCCCCTGCAACCTTTTTCAATTGATAAAATATTGTTTTTCTTTGGAAACAAATAATATTAAAAAAACAACACCAAGTTTTGGATGAAATTAAGTAATTTTTTTCCTAGTATAAAGCAAACAAGTTTATTGACACTTCGCCGTTGTCATGAAGCAAATGACTCTATTGATCACTATTGGTAGTAAGAAAAGCTGTAAAATATGTAGTTTCGAGAGAACGGATAGAGGTGTAAGTACCAATCATAAGCACTGCTTTTCTTTTTTTAGCCAAACATACACAATTGCCCCATTGAAATTGTTACTTCCCCTAATACCAAATGATGGTTGATCGGGTATGCCTTATAATTGATCAATTTATGTTTCCGGATTTTATAGTTGATGATAAGAAAAGTTGATTATTTGTGTGATTTTGAGGACTTATGTTTATGAATAAAGGGAACTTAAGAGAATATTCTCTTTCTTAACTTTTCTGGTTATCCTATGCTATTTCTAGCATATTTCCTACTTGTTCCCAAGAAAACCTAAGTTCTTTATCCTTTTAGAAATATTTAATAATAAAACCATAAAATAATTAGCTGATCATTTAGTTTATATTTTCAAAGTACAATTGCTGATATAGACAACAAATTTGATAGCAATAGGGACTAAAGAGTCACATTTTTTTCTTTTTAAATTGTTTCCTAAGACTTTTCTCTACTACGATCAATAGTGGCATGAAATAGAAAGTGAAAAAAACTAAACACCTGCTCTTCCTCATGTTGTAAAACCAAAAGTCCCAAATATTTCTCGTCGCAACCTTTTGATTCATTACACAAAATGAGTCTTCATGTTTTATTCACCATTCAAAATTTCATTCTAGTTTCACTACTACCTACTTTAGCTTTATGTTCTGACACCTTATCATCTAACCAGACCTTAAAAGATGGACAAACCTTGGTGTCTTTGGGGCAAATTTTTGAACTTGGCTTTTTCATCCTAACAATTCTCACCAAAGATATTTAGGTATCTAGTAAAAGAATATCCCTTTCACTGTTGTTTGGGTTGCCAACAAAAATAAGTTAATCAATAATACTTGAGTTGAATTGATCCTCACTACAGCAAGCTCGCTTTCTCTTCAAGACAATATAACAACTTTCTGGTCAGTTAATGTTACCAAGATTGCAAATGATCCATCCTTGCAGCTTCTAGACACTAGGAACCTGGTTCTAAAAGATGGAAATTTGTTAGTTTCGAGAGAATATTTCTAGTAGAGTTTGGATAACATCTCTAACAATTTTATTACCTAGAATGAAGCTAGGATGGGATTTAAGGGCTAGTTTTGAAAGGAAAATGACTTCATGGTTATTAGCTAATGACCCATCTTTAGGTGAATATACTTTTAGCTTGGAACAACCTGGGACTCCTAAACTGGGTTAAGGAAAAATAATGAGAAGGAATATAGATGGGGAAATGGTGATAGATTTGTGAAATATGAGGATTTGAAGTTATCAGATAATTCACATCTTGTAGGGAATGGAAGCTTGAGTCTTAAGGCATGCCAGATGCATTATTTGTAGAATTGTTCTTGTGTGGTGTATACTTGGATTGATATTCATGGGAATGGAGGGGATTATGTTGCGTAGTCTAATGAGTTGGTTTATACGAAAAATCAGCCCAATGGTGGAGATGTGTTATATATTCAGATGGCATAAGTAGAGCTATGTAGCCATCATTTTCAAAATAAGAAGAAAACTAACATACTATCAGGGCAGACTCAAAAAATAATTGGACATATTTGAATTGCTACTTTGAGTTGAAATTCTCCAATACTTTATGCAATATTCCACATTTTATAGGACTTAGGGTCTGTTTGGCTTGTTTGAATTTTAGTTGTATCATATTTGTGTCAAATCGAAATTTGTAACTTACCTGTATCACATTTATATCATATTTACATTATATCTATTTGGTTCGTTTATAAGTAAAACAATCAGTTTTTCATCGATATCTATTTCTTGATATACATCTACTTGAAAACAATAAAAATATGATACTAAAATCACAAGAATATGATAAAATAAACAAACCTAGTGACTTTCAACTATTAGTTTGGTTTTTTTTTATTAGTCATTAACTATCAGTTCTTGTCAGTGCCAGTATCAGTTTCTACTTTTTTTTTTTTTATCGTGTTATGAAGTATTAGTTTTGTATAAAGAGGAAGATCCATGCTTAAGTGATTGTTTCTTCTCTTAGTAGACTAATAGATGTGATTGCTGATGGGAGAAGGAGAAGACAGGTAAGATTGATTCTTTGTGTCACCCCGACAACCATATGTAGATTTTTGGTCATGGGCTTCATTACTTGGTGTACTTGTTACAAAGGGAAAGCAAGGTCGAAAGGTGAAACATAAAGTACCCCATTTCTATGCTGACTAGCTTCAATTCTCTTTTCATTTATATATAACTATTAAGATCTAGTAATGAGTATATTTATTTTGGCATAAATCATGAAATGCATTTATGATTTTTGTTTGGACCTTATCATAATCTAATTTAATTTCTTCAACCATTTTTTAACATGTTACGACATCTCTAAGGCATCATATGTATAATTAGATGTCCTGTACAATCTAATTTAATTGCATTTATGTTCTTTGGTTACTAAAATTTTTTATGAACTCATCTAAATTTTTAGAAAAGATTTGTTAAGATAGATTCCTAAGTTTTTGAAAAATCAATTTTTTCATGACAACATTTATTTTGGAAAGAACTTCTATTTTAAGAAAACCTCTCTTTCTTTATCTTATTGAGACAAAAATCATATGTTAATGCATGATCATGAATATGAAATTATAGATACATAAGAAAGACATAATAAGTAATGAAATAAGCAAGTTAATAGAAATGTCAAGCGTTGGGAACCTTACCTTCATCAAGATATCCCAAGACTAAGAATAGACTAGTCCCAAAAGATATAAAGAAAAGAAAAAAAATATTCTTTTGACCTGATGAGGACAAGTTTAAGACTAGATACTAGTCTTAAAGCAACATGGAATAAGTAAACAAATTGCATAACTTGGAAGTAAATAAATAACAATGAGCTCATATGCTCTAAAGATTTATATATAAATACATAATTATATTTAGCTAAATATATATAAGAGGTTAACATAATATCAACAATAATATAAGAAAAATAAAATAATAACATAAAATATATAAATACATGATCATGAATAAGAATAATACATGAACATAGTGTAGCTTTCATAATATTGAGTTTAGGAAACTTAATGCATGGTCATGTAAAGTTACATGACATGGTAAGAGAGTTTTGAGGAGATTTCTTACCTAAAGTAAGAATGGTAGTAGTGTTTGTAGTAGAAGAGGGTTTTGACAAGAAAAATTGGGAGCGTTTTGGGAGAGTGCTTGAGAGGGATTTTGGATAGTAATTTTGTGAGTAGAAAATGTGTGAATGAAGTGAAAGAGGAGGGGGGTATTTATAGGAAAATGGGGAGTGAATTTAGATGTAATAAAATAAACTGAAAAGAAAAAAACTAGATAGATGAAAGAGAGAGGGGCACCGGCCATGGAGAGAGGAGGGAGAGAGAGATGTAATTTTTTATATTTTTGTGTATTAAAAGTAATAATTTGTAAGGTAGATGTGATATAAAGTTATGAGAAAGATAAAAAGTAAATATAATAGGTGTATCGAGTTGTAAGAGTAGGTTTTAGAAAAAGTATAGATAAATGAATAGTATAGAATAGTAATAAATAGTTTAATGTAAAGTAGATGTGACTGGTAAAATACCGGTAGTAAGAAAATTCGCGTATAATTGCAATATCTATTATTTTTAGTTACCAAAAAAGTACGAAACTAATATTTTTGAAATCCTTGTATTAAATCGGTCCTAATGGTGTCATCGGAATATTTTTACTATTCCGAGTTTCGATACGCTTTTCGAGAACTGATCCCAATCGAGTATGTGGGACACTCGAAATTCGCGAACCTAATATTTTTATGTTTCCTCAATTTATTACGAACTATCATCACTAATCATTTCAACTTCGTTTTCTAGGGCCAAAGAATATGGGAATGCCAGATCTAAATTCTGGGGTTTATACTAGTCTTTTGTTGACATTTAGGGTTTCCAGTTGACTTTTAATTCTAAGATGAAACTTAGAATTAACCGAAATTTTAGGGGGTTTATATATATTTTTCGAATGAATTATATATATATATATATAACTCACCACTTATATATACGGTAAGTGAATTATATGACTTAGATATATATACTTATATATTCATATAAATCATGTATATAAAATATTACTTATAACTTATCTATATAAAATATATATATTTATACATATTTTACTTACAAATTATATATATAAGCTATTATAAGTTTTGAATTATAACTTATATTTTATCAATGTGCACTATTTTTTCATACATAATTCTATAATTCATATATATAACATATATAATCCACATATATTAGTTATGAGTTTAATGTACAAGTTATAACTTATATGGGTTGTTATAGAACATAAATTATGTGTTATATGTATATGTTATATATAATATATATTGTAGGTTTGTACATGATTTACTAAAAATCTTAACAATAAAATACATTAAGAATAACACAATTACATCAAAGAAGGAGTGTTTTGTGTACTGTTATGGTATATTTGTCAATCACTAAATTTACTAGGAATAAAATAGTAATATCCTTAAAATTTTGACTCCCATTAGAGAGAAAATAGAGAGATAATAATAATAAAAAACATATGGTAGGTGAATTTTTCTATTCTCTTTGGTTTTTTTTTTTTTTCATTCCCTTTATTTAGGAAATAGAAAAATTACCAATGATAAATATGTTCAGTTCATTTGTGCAAATAAATAAGGTAATAAATTAATTACTAGGAATAATTATTATATTCCCCTTCTATTACTCCTAAGTAAGTAGGTTATAATATTTGCAAATAACCCTTCATTTTTTCCTAAAATAATGTAATAACAAATAAATTAACCATTGGCAAAAAAAAAAAAAAAAAAGAAAACTAATAAATTATCCAACATTTCATATAATAGGCAAAAATAAAGGGAGGTATTGTGGTCTCATCGACGAGACCGTCCAGTCAACCAACGACTATTAAAATAAATATAGTAATTAGAATATTAATTATTTTAGTGATTCAATCATGGTTTGATATGATATGAGCTATTGAATGGTGACAGAATTGGTCCAGTCAAAATTAATAACAAGACCATAGAATTTTCCAAAAAGAAAACCAAAATTTTCCCATTTTTCTTTAAGAACCATAATTAACTAATATAGATCCCAATGTATTATATTATATTCCTTTTATAATTTCATATATTTAGGGTCATAAAATTATGCAATTAATTAAAAAGATTTACTTGCTTATCGAGGACCCTATCTTTTGATATGCCATAATAAGGAAATATGAATAAATTTATGCAAGTACAAAAATACTCAATTATATCTATATTATTAAACCAACATTCCCCATTTTTCGCTCAATTCATTTTATCTTTTAATTACTTGTATGCCCTATCCTATATCTAAATTAATTTAATAAATTAATAAGAACTTTTTAAGGGAGTTTTTGGGAATTTATTTAAAAATACAGTAATTATGGACTTATTTAGACATCCCACTATACCTTTAAAAGATAAGGATAATATTTTTACTCTTTAGTTACATCCTAAATTCACTTCAAACTATTAAATAGTAATGAAATAACACCTGGAAAAAAAAAAAACTATTGATTAGGTATGCATAGATATAGTTTGTAGTATGTATATATGCTTAAAAGGTTTTGCTAAGATGAAATCATATTTTGAATGTTTGAGAGCTGTTTGCACCTCACACACACCCACACACATATATATACACGAATACATATTATCACTTTAGGAAATAGGAATTGGAGTATGATTGATCCTCTACAAAACCAATGTTCACACTATCAAATTACAATGGTTTTGACCACTTCATTAATAAGTTAGTGGATTTGCAATCGGTCCTTAATTTTTTTCCCTATTATTACCTTGATCTTTTTTATGGTAAACTTAACAAATTTTCTATACTCAAAATTAATCCGCAAATTGCTCTCCAAGTTTATTCTTGAAAGTTTCCTATGTCAAATGTAGCCATAATTAACCAATCCCCATTTCCTTGTATTAATTTTATATTCCTTTTATAAACTCATATATATAAGGCTATGAGAATTGTGTAATCTAATTAAAGATTTACTTACCAATAATATTATAACCTAGTGGTATAAATATTGATCTTGCATGTAGTATTTCATTAGGTTGAAATCCCTTTTTATAAATAAGTAGATAAGCATCATTTATTTATCTTTGAAAAAAAAAAAAAAACACCATACCAAACTACAGCCCCTTAATAGTAGAGGATGGGTGGCATTATATTTTATCATTGCTCCACCATTTTTTTGCTATGTTGTTTCACTCTACTCGCTTTTTTCCCAATTAATATCTCTTGTTCTGACACCGTCTCATCAACCAATTCACTCACAAAAGACCAAACTTTTGTCTTGGGTTTAAGAGATGGGTCGGATGGGTGTGTTAAGGAGAACGATTTGGATTGTGGTAGTGATGGTTTTTTGCAGTTGAAGAACATGAAATTGCCTGATAGTAGTGATTGTCTTGTGGATGCTGAAATGGGTATTGAGGATTGTCGAAAGGCTTGTGCTAAGAATTGCTCATGTACGGGGTATTCTAGTAGGAATATAAGTGATGGGTCAAGTTGTGTTATGTGGTTTGGGGATTTGGTGGATATGAGACATTATGCGGATGGTGATGGACAGGATTTCTTTATTAGGTTGGCTGCTTCTGACATAGGTATGTCCTTCTTGTACCTCCTATTAGTTCGTTTTTACCCATTTATTATTAGTTGTTTTTTTTTGGTTGCTTGTCATCATTATGTGTCCCTTCAATATCATTCATAGGTAAGTAATGGTAGTTATGAGATGGAATATTTAAATTTGAGATATATACATAATCCTAGGTTAAATAATATAAATATATTTGCAAGTGCAAGCCTTTTTTTTCTATAGAAACATGTACATCGCTTAAAATAGTGGCAAAAAAAAGTACATCCCTTAAAACAATAACGGAGATACATTATGTGGTATCTTAACCCCACAAAATAGTTGAAAATCTTAAACCATTTTTGAAAGATCTGTTGTAACTACTATACGATATGTTTGGTTCACTAGAATGGAATAAGGCTGGAAATGAATAACAATTCTTTATTTTATAATTAGGAATATTTTCAAAACAAAACATGCTTTTTGATCAGGAATAGTCATTCCTCCAGTAAAGGAAAGGAATGAAGTTTCTTTATCTACTATGCATTATATGGAATAGGCATTCTTTTGATAAATTTTTTTGCAAATCAAATAAAGGAATTAATATTTTGGGAAAATAAAACATAGTGTTAGAGTTTTGGCAAAAGTTTTGGCCATATTATGAGTATTTTGCTTTTTAAAAGGGAAGAAAAAGTGTAAATAAACAAAGATGGTTTTGTTAAATGGGTGAAAATTTGAAAACATGATCACAAGAGTAGCAAATTTATTATTATGGTGATATTATAATGTGGAATGAGTTGGCTCTATAGAGTACTGGTGATTGTTGTGAAAATATAATAGTGTGATACTATGCTAGCCATGATTTTCTGATTAATCAATCCTGTTCCATAGGATTTAAGGAAAGGTCAAAGGTTTTTCGTGATGGATGTTTCTTGAATTCAAGACGAAATTCCATATTGTTCGTCGTGAATGTAAATGTGGTGAAATTCAGCATGGTTTACAGAGTAATAATAGTAAAGTTCTTTTATCTATTATAATGGTAAAGGCTGATGATAATAAATGGATTCTTTTTTTTTTTTTTTTTAACATTACAATAGAGATGGATAATTGAATCTAGTACATTGCATGTTTGGTATGAAAGAATGGACCGGAATGGAATCGTGATTCTGGCTTCCATTCTCTTTCCCAATGTTTAGAAGTATATTTAGAAGCTGCAATTGTGATTCCTTAATGATTTCGGCTTTGAAGGGGAATTCAATTCCACCTTTGAGTAAGATTTCCACCATTATTAATTATATGTAATTTAATTACTTTTTTTATCCTATTATATATTTATTACTAAAGACATTATTGATAATTACAATTTTTAGCCATTCTATTCCGTGTAATCTTTCAAACATGGAATAGATTTGTCATTCCTAAACTCATTCCATTTCAATCAATTTCACTCCATTACAAATCATTCCTACGTACCAAACGTGATTAGAAGTTAAGCTTGAAACCTTAGACAATTCTAATTAGTAATTCTTTATCTAATTTGGGTTTGAAGACATTCTAAACAACAATTGAATCTAATCCATTATCCAATTTGATTCATGGTTTACTAGGTATTCCACTCATCCCACTTTATATCTATATAAAGTGTTACCATAGATTGGGTAGATCTAGATACATGATCTTGTTTGAATAAGATGCTAGGAGTTGTCTTAGCTGGCGGAAGTAATGGTGCCAGCTTTAGGAAAAATGCACGTCGGTAGGCGAGCAATAAAATCGAAAATCAAGTCACCATCCTTTGGTGATAACCACTCACCTCGGTCCTCGAGCTATGGCCACAACATCACCCCCTCCCCTTGATTGGTTGCACGACATAATGGGTCTCCATTAATGCGAGAGGATTAGGGATTGGAGATTTTGGTCTGAGCAAAGATAGCTTAATATATTGCTTAATTTTAAAATTTTTCATAGAAATTTATAGAATGTGAACTTAAATAGTTGAATCCTGCGTTAAACATCCTAATCCTATAAATGTATATCTCTTTCGAAAATATAGAAAACACGAACTTGGTATAAAATTTAAGATTCCCATATAAGATATATTTTCTTTCATATTAAAACCATTGTACTTTTAGATATGACATACCTTACTAATAGTATTTTTTTCCCTTAAGCAGTCGAGAAATAATTTTTTTTTTTACCAACTACTCTATCCTAGAATTGAATTTGATTTATCTTATTAAATGATTAATATTTATATATTGTTCATCAATAAAATTCTCTTCATTTAAGGACTAGCCTAATTGCATATAAGTGTTTGTAATTAATATTTATTGGCATATTTAAGTTTTGTATAGCAGTTATTTGAATTCTGAATGCTTCGGCTCATATTTTTGAACTTTCGGGAGTCAAATCACACGTATCTTACTATATAGCTTTTTACAAAGATAAATGTTCTAGGTTAGGGAATGGGGACCATCTCTTTTTCCCAGCCATCAGGTTGGCCTCCAAGCATTCCTCAATTGCTTCTCTTTATATTTCACAAATCACCGTTCACAAATCCCCATGCCACTGGACGTGGATATAATCTAAACGTGATGTAAGCACAAAGTAATATTTACTTGTATTAATTTTTATGATCATTTAGATGATCATATAATAAAACTAATGGCCCCACGAAAACAACAGTGTTTATTTAATTATTTAGTTTCTTAATTAGTCAGAATATATACCCATTTCGTAGTTTGAATCTAATTTTTGCGTAATCTTTCTAGATTTAAAATGAAAAGTACTGAGAAGTGGCATCAGACTTTCAAGCAAGAAGAATCATATGCGAATTCCTTTTCCATGTATTAATACCAAGGAAAAAAAAATCATCCCCGAAACAATTTGGCAACTGATGGATAAATTTCTTAACATCATTTATATAATTATACCATTTACTAACATGTAGAATCAGCAGTTACCTAATTCAAAAGCTTAATTTATTATATCTAATATGTACTTATACCATACTTATAATAATAAATTTTAAATACGCAACTATTGTATCCATAAGTTTATATTTATTAAGTAAACTTAATAAATTAATGTCACCATGATATTCTGAAAGGATTACATGCCTCGTGCCAATTTCAGCTACCTACCGTGGTTTAGCCGCACAGAACGAGGATGGCAAATCGCTTGGAACTCTTGAGATTGTAGGAATTGGACTAGGCGGTAGCATTTTACTCTTATCAGTGGCCCTTTTACTTATTTGGAAAAAGAAGAATGTATCGGGTTTATGTCGACAACAAACCAAAAACAAAGGTGACTCATGTATAGGATTTTTCCTAATGAAATCGAGTGTCTATAATTGCAATGCTGCATAATGTGTGTGCGTGTAAAACAGGTCCAAAAGAAAGGAGCCAAGATTTCATACTAAATGAGATAGTTATATCAAGAGAATACTTAGGAGGCAAAGCCAACCCATATCTCAAATTGCCATTATTCAACTTCAATACCATAGCTCTAGCTACAGACAACTTTAGTGATGATAAAAAGCTCGGACAAGGTGGATTTGGCAATGTTTACAAGGTAAAACATATGTGAAAATTTGATTGGACATATTAAGCTAGGTGCACCCCCAGAGAGTCATTATATAATGATTTGGCCTAAATTTGTTGCAGGCCCAGATAGAAGGACAAGAAATTGCTGTGAAGAGGCTTTCGAAGAATTCGCGTCAGGGAAAGGAAGAATTCGAGAATGAAGTCCAATTGATAGCAAGGCTAAATCATCGAAATCTTATTCGATTATTAGGATGTTGTGTTGACATGGATGAGAAAATTCTAGTTTATGAGTACATGGAACATAGAAGCTTGGATTCTATATTATTCCGTAAGTTTTCAAACATTCTAACCAAATTTCCATGTTGGAAAGGTATATTTACTCTTGAATGGATTGCTTATGCATTTGTATTTACAAAATTTGGTCTTAAAATTTTTTCAGATAAATCGATGAGCTCGGCATTAAATTGGCAAAAGCGCTTCGATATAATTCTGGGAATCGCACGGGGGCTATTATATCTCCATCATGATTCTCAATTTAGGATTATCCATAGGGATCTTAAAGCAAGCAATATATTACTTGATAGAGACATGACCCCGAAGATATCAGATTTTGGCATGGCTAAACATTTGGTGCGGATCAAGTTGAGGCAAATACCGCAAATTAGTTGGGACATTGTAAGCAGACTATCCTGGAAGAGTTTTATTTGTGATAGTAATTTGTGCTCCTTGTTATACGTTATACTTATCTCTTAATTACCATACATTGCAGAAGCTATATATCTCCTGAATATGCCATGGGTGGTCTTTTCTCGGTGAAATCTGATGTTTTCAGCTTTGGGGTGTTGGTCCTTGAGATAGTAAGCGGTAAAAAGAACAGCGTTTTCTACAATTCAAACAATGAGTTGAATCTCCTTGGACATGTATGTGGTAAAATCATAACAACGTACTCTTTGTACTTTCTGCTCTCATACCATTTTAGATTTAGATAGATTGTTGATCTTAAAGCTCAAACTTATAAAGATTTGCAAGATTTTAAAGATAATTGCAAATACGCTGTTAAAACTATTGCTCAATTGTGCAACTTCACCATTCAGTAACTTTTGAAAGTAGATATTTCCCAATCCATCACTTAGATATTTTCAACCATTTACATTAACAATAGATTGAGGGCTTTAATGGTGGTTTTAAGAGCATTTAGATATTTCCAAAAGTTATGAGATTGTGAAAATACACTTTTATAGTTTAAGAGTTTATCCACGCATGACCAATAGTACAATATGCCCATTATTTATCATCACTTTTTAGTAGCATATAACTTATTTCTTGACATTCACATTATAGGCATGGAGATTGTGGAAGGAAGGAATGGGCATAGAGCTTATAGATTCGGCAGTTGGCAATTCATATTCAATTAATGAAGTACTGAGATGCATTCAAGTAGGTTTGCTTTGTGTTCAAGAGCACGCAGAAGATAGGCCAATCATGTCATCTGTGGTGTTGATGCTAAGTAGCGATTCAACAACAATGCCTCACCCTAAGAATCCTGGATTTTGCTTGGGAAGACAAATTAAAACTGATTCTTCTTCAAGAAAACATGATAAATCATGGACTATAAACAATGTTACAATTACAACTCTAGATGGCAGGTAGCCATGATAAATCATTTAGTCAAAAAATTTGTACGAGTTGAGAATGCTAGTCATATGTGATTTATCAATTTTTCTTACCCTTGATTTTCTTTCTTCCATCCTTTAGTACAATTTTACTAGAAAGAGTGTGCCCATTTTTTGGCATTGATGTATATCATGCACAAAATTGTCATGAAAAGCAATTGTAAGACATGATATCATTAAATTTTTATAGCATTCTACTATTCTCATTGATTTTTTTTTTTTGTCGTTCAATAACTTTTTCACAAGTTAAAGATGTGTTATAGAATTGTAATCGTAGTGTGACACATTTGGAAACACATAAATAAGTGTTTTACTGAGAATTCTAATATAGACCCTTAGAAGGTCTTTTGAGGCTAGTAGGCTTAAGCTTTGCGAGAAGCAATCCTAGGTTGATCATAAATTCTCAATTGGAGACCAGAATTGTAAGCAAATAGAGGTGTGCACTTGCGCTCGCAATTTTTTACTATAGAGGCTCTAATGTCCAGAATCCAACAACAATGCTAGTGATCTAGAATCATTGGTATAAGAAGTTGCTTTTGTTTTAGCAAGTGTGTAAAAGACACGTCATGAAGCTCATTCACATTCTCACTGTCAGATCAACTACCAGGATAAAGGATGACATGTTACTCAAGCAGCATAGTGGTCACATGTTTGGCAACTTCACTGGTAGGGACAGTGAAAATTAATTGTGATGGTGCAGTAAATCTACTATCCAATGAAGGAGGCACATGAATAGTATAGATACTGCAGACAGTTTAATGGCTAAAGATTTGACAATTAGAGACTATATGCTAATTGATAAAAATAGAAGAAAAGAGCACATTGCCGTGCAAGAAGACTCCAAGCTAGTGCATCAATCAACTTCTTCTTCTTTGTTTTTTCTTTTTAACCCTTTTAGTTCTTGGAAAATAAGAGGAAAACAGATATTAGGTTCCTCAAAAACTCTTTTTCCTCCTGTTTGTTTAGCTTGATTTTCTAAAATGCAAATGCATGTATTGGTTAGGTAACTTCTAAGGGAAAACAAAATGAATTGCAGACAGTTCCTCTCTTGTGTGAAATTTGGTACTCCGTCCCTTGCAACCTTTTTCAATTGATAAAGTATTGTTTTTCTTTGGAAACAAATAATATTAAAAAAACAACACCAAGTTTTGGATGAAATTAAGTAATTTTTTTTCCCAGTATAAAGTAAACAAGTTTATTGACACTTCACCGTTGTCATGAACAAATGACTCTATTGATCACTATTGGTAGTAAGAAAAACTGTAAAATATGTAGTTTTGAGAGAACGAATAGAGGTGTAACTACCAATCATAAGCACCGCTTTTCTTTTTTAGCCAAACATACACAATTGCCCCATTGAAATCGTTACTTCCCCTAATACCAAATGATGGTTGATCGGGTATGCCTTATAACTGATCAATTTATGTTTCCGAATTTTATAGTTGATAATAAGAAAAGTTGATTATTTGTGTGATTTTGAGGACTATGTTTATGAATAAAGGGAACTTAAAAGAATATTTTCTTTCTTAACTTTTCTGGTAATCCTATGCTATTTCTAGCATATTTCCTACTTGTTCCTAGGAAAACCTAAGTTCTTTATCTTTTTAGAAATATTTAACAATAAAACCATAAAATAATTAGCCGGTCATGTAGTTTTTAATTTTCAAAGTACAGTTGTTGATATAGACAGGAAATTTGACAGCAATAGGGACTAAAGAGTCATGTTTTTTTCTTTTCTAAATTGTTTCCTAAGACTTTTCTCTACTACGACCAATAGTGGCATGAAATAGAAAGTGAAGAAACTAAACACCTGCTCTTCCTCATGTTGTAAAACCAAAAGTCCCAAATATTTCTCGTCGTAACCTTTTGATTCATTACACTAAATGAGTCTTCATGTTTTATTCACCATTCTAAATTTCTTTCTAGTTTCACTACTACCTACTTTAGCTTTATGTTCTGACACCTTATCATCTAACCAGACCTTAAAAGATGGACAAACCTTGGTGTCTACGGGGCAAACTTTTGAACTTGGCTTCTTCATCCTAACAATTCTAACCAAAGATATTTAGGTATCTAGTAAAAGAATATCCCTTTCACTGTTGTTTGGGTTGCCAACAAAAATAAGTTAATCAATAATACTTCAGCTGAATTGATCCTCACCACAGCAAGCTCACTTTCTCTTCAAGACAATATAAAAACTTTCTGGTCAATTAATGTTACCAAGATTGCAAATGATCCATCCTTGCAGCTTCTAGACATTAGGAACCTGGTTCTAAAAGATGGAAATTTGTTAGCTTCGAGAGAATATTTCTAGTAGAGTTTTGATAACATCTCTAACAATTTATTACCCAGAATGAAGCTAGGATGGGATTTAAGAACTAGTTTTGAAAGGAGAATGACTTCATGGTTATTAGCTAATGACCCACTTTAGGTGAATATACTTTTAGCCTGGAGCAACCTGAGACTCCTTAACTGAGGTTAAGAAAAATGAGAAGGAATATAGCTGGGGAAATGGTGATAGATTTGTGAAATATGAGGATTTGAAGTTGTCAAATAATTCACATCTTGCAAGGAATGAAGCTTGAGTCTTAAGGCATGCCATGCAATTTATTTTCAGAAATTTTCTTGTGGCGATACTTAGATTGATAATCATGGAATGGAGGGGATTATGTTGCGTAGTCTAATGATTGGTTATACAAAAAATCGACCCAATGGTGGAGATGTGTTATATATTCAGATGGCATAAGTTGCTATGTAGTTTCATTTTCAACATAAGAAGAAAACTAACATACTATTAGGGCAGACTCAAAAATAATTGGAAATATTTGAATTGCTACTTTGAGATGAAATTCTCCTATACTTTATGCAATATTCCACATTTTATAGGACTTAGGGTCTATTTGGCTTGTTTGATTTTTAGTTGTATCGTATCTGTATTAAATCGAAATCTATAACTTACCTTTATCATATTTATATCATATTTGCATAATAGTCTTTTTATAGTTAAAACAATCGGTTTTTTATTGGTATCTATTTCGTGGTATACATCTATTTGAAAACAACAAAAATATGATAATAAAATGACAAGAATGTGATAAAATAAACAAACCTAGTGACTTTCAACTATCAGTTCGGTTTTTTTTATTAGTCATTAACTATCAGTTCTTGTAAGTGCCTGTATCGGTTTCAACTTTTTTTTATCAGTATTAGTTTTGTACAAAGAGGAAGATCTATGCTTAAGTGATTGTTTCTTCTTACTAGACTAATAGATGCGATTGCTCATGGGAGAAGGAGAAGACAGGTAAGATTGATTCTTTGTGTCACCCCGACAACCATATGTGGATTTTTGGTCATGGGCTTCATTACTTGGTGTACTTGTTACAAAGGGAAAGCAAAGTGGAAAGGTGAAACACAAAGCACCCTATTTCTATGCTGATTAACTTCAATTCTCTTTTCATTTATATATAATTATTGAGATCTAGTGATGAGTATATTTATTTTGGCATAAATCATGAAATGCATTTATGATTTTTGTTTGGACCTTATCACAATCTAATTTAATTGCTTCAACCATTTTTTAACATCTTACGACATCTCTAAGGCCTCATATGTATAATTAGATGTCCTATACAACCTAAACTAGACAATTCCATGAGTTATATCTAGGTCTAGTCTTGTTGCCAATAAGATCTTCAACATTGAATTGCTATCATGAGTAATCAGCCAGAAAGATAAAGTTTTATAGAGAATTCTTCAAAAAACAACTGATGCCTCTTCTTGATATTAGTTGATTCATAAATAACTTTATTTAGCCCATCAACTAAACTTCTCTTCTTGGTTTATCTTTTTTATTTATGTGTTTTGTGTGGTGAAATAACATTAAATACCATGAATCAAATGAAAGTGTAGTATCTCTAGGCATAATGGATCAAAATGAAGGGGATGACCTAGAGTTACCATTTTTTAACCCAACAATTATAAATTTTGCTACAAATGCATTCTTTAATGAGAACAAGATTAGTGAAGGCGGATTCCGCATTGTCTATCAGATATTTTTCATTTTTTGCACTCTTTTACTGTAAGGTTTAATTCTATAAATTGTAGCTAAGTGCAATATGCATAATGTCTTTACAAGGGCGTGATGCTAAATGGAGAAGAGATTGCAGTGAGAAGGCTCTCACATGGTTCTAAGCAAAGCCTTGAGAGGAGTTCAAGAATGAAGTTGTTCTTTTCTCAAAGCTTCAGTATTGAAACCTTGTAATGCTCCTTGGGTGTTCCAATCAATCAGATGAAAGAATGCTAATTTAAAAACACTTGGGCGACAAAATTTTGGACTAGTCATTTCTTTGGTATTGAAACCAAGAATTGATTTTCTTTTTGTTTTTATCTTTTTTGGATCGAAAACCATACACATGTTTGATTCTAGGTTTTCGGGTCCAAGCATTTGATTTCAAAGATAAAAACTAAATACAAATGAATCATATATAGGTCTTAACTATTTGCAATTAATGTTAAATCTAATCTTTTAATTTTTTTATTTTTTCATTAATTTTATTTGTTTCTTCCAGAAGATAGGAGATTTAGGTTGAGAATTGTCCATAGAGATCTCAAAGCGAGCAATTTTCGATTAGACAATGGAATGAATCCAAAAATTTCTCATTTTGGAATGGCAAGAATATTTAATGGGGAACAAACTAGAGATATGACTAAAAGAATAGTTGGGACGGAGTAAGTTATTCTTACAATTTTGAAACATTTGTAAAATTACTTCACCAACAAACTAGAGGAATGATTGGGTTTGGTGGCTGTGATGTGATAGGTATGTGGAGTGGATCCCCAAAAATTTTGTATAAAGTACAACAAAAAGATAAAAAGTCTTATAAAATATTTACAAGCTAAAAAGAAAATAAAACAGCAGGTTGCTTGAGTCGATCTTGCTTAAGTCAATATACTCGGAGGTTAGTGTGCTCTGCTCAGTTCATAGCTCGCTTCTGAAGCTGAATATTTGATGCCACACTAGAATGGGTTTTGAGCGCTCCAGTTGATATGTGCAGTGAGTATTCATGGGCTTAGTAGATGCTGCCACTGTGGGCACTCAAGTCGGGTTGGTTTTCAAGCAGCGTGGTTAGAGGTGGTAAGTTCAAGAGTTCCAACAAGTTGGCTTAGAAGCTTTGATATCTGCAGCTTCCGTAAATGTGGCAACTTGGCAAATTGGAGCCTGTCAGATTCTTGCTTGCAAGCACTCTATGGTTCTTCTCTGATTTCCAAGTTAATTTGGCATGTTGCACTAAGCAGATCTGCGAAGTCTGTTAACTGCTTCTAGGTCAGCTCAGCTTGGATCATGATAAGTCAACAGCTATAGTTGCTCGGTCTGCGACTTTCTGATGCTCGATTGTGACTTTGACCAGGTCGATGGAGACAATCAGGTTGTTGGTGCTCGAGAATCCTGCTTGGGTTGCGTTTGGTGGCTTTTATCGGTATAGTCTGCAGCTTATTCACGTCTGCTGTAATTTGAGCAATAGTTCCCGCTTGGATCGTTTTGCTTAGCATTTTAAGGCTTGGATGCTTGTTGTTGCGGTGTTGAAGCATCATTACTCTGGATTAGGTCGATGTTCCATTGCTGCTGTTTGCTGGAGCTTGGCACAGGGTGCTGCTTGATTGAATGGAGGCTACGATGATGCTTCACCCATGCTCGGTGCTTGTTCAGGGACGCTCTAGAGCTGCTTGTTAAGACATGTTCAGCAAGTATCGGAGCTCGGGTTATTCATAATGCAATAGCTTGCAACTGTGTTCAAGTCAGCATCTGATGTGGTTGCTCGGGAATGAGCTATTCCTCTTCTTCGTACGCTTAGGTTGATGGAACTCCATATCATCTTGCAATGGAATATCTAGTGTGTGTTTTAAATTCGACTGCTCAGCCTCATGTAGCAGATTGGACATTCAGTTTTGAAGGAGATCTGGTTAGCACCGTCTTAAATGAAGCTTAGTTCGATATTAGGCGCTCAATGAATAGAACGAGGGCGCTCCCATGCTAGCTCTGGTCTGCTGCTACTATGAAACACTTATATAACATAAAATCATTCTTAAAACAATAACCCATGGCAATAGAATCCTTATGCCTAGAAAAAATAGTCTCAAACAACTAAACACCAAAAGCTATAAAAATCATGTATTCTTTCATGAAAAGCTCACTTAATGATCCACTTTTTCATATTTGTGCAATTGAATCATAAAATGGTCATTACATACTTTTTTAGCAGATTATACATTAAAAACTCAATGAAATGATAATATTTACATGGTTTAAGTAGAGAAAAAAATGTAATTTTACTCATTTATCAATGGTCGTTTAAGATGAAAACTCATGTTTTTCGCTCAAAATAACTCTGCACGACCCCGATCACAGCCTGTGCGGGGAGCCTGTGAGGGTTCGCTTTTGATAATTTTTCTCCTCTTACACAAGCATTCTATACAGCTTGTATAACTTCTTGTGAACTTTGAAATCACTTGCTGATCATGTTTCACCTTCTATACTAGTATTCTGCATAATTTGTGCAAAAATATTATGTATATTGTAAATCTTCATTTTGTCTATTTCTTCATTAAAATCTCCCTTTAACTCATCTAAATATCTTCATAAAGCTCAATATATTCCTTTATTCTTAAAATTAACATTTTAACCACATGAGTTTCCTTTTCTTTAATAATTCACGCAAAATCTATATAATATCATATGAAAATAATGTGAATAATAAGGGTTTTATGATACTTATCAAATTTCCCCATACTTAACTAGTTGCTTGTCCTCATGTAAATAACTAAGAACAAAGAAATCCATCCTTAATTACACTCAAAAGCTCAATGAAAATTAGATCACATAATAGCATTCAACCTTTCAATTAAGAACGTAGTAACTTCAAACCTTAGTGTCTTTCATCAAACCTACTATACATGTACTTAACAGACCAAAATTGAAATTCTAAAACTAATCCAAGTAAGTCAAACTTTACCATCACTATTTAATAATAGCTTTTAAAGTTAGAAAGTAAACTCAAAGTCAGGTAAAGCAAAAGAGACCCAGTTACACTTTAACCACCTATTTAAGAGTGTATAGCTCTTTCAACCACTTCTCTGAGCACACTAATCAAAAGTGAAAGTATTTTGCCTCCATTTTCCCATAGATTTCTCCTTTTAAAACCTCTTAAAAAATTTTCAACTTCTTTTTTTTTTTTTTTTTTTATTTAGAGGGGAAGGGTTTTGCCTCTATCTTTTCCTTTTTCTTTGAATGGGTTTTTGCCCCTTCTTTTAAGCTCTTCCCCCCCCCCCCCCCCCCCAGCTTTGTCAACAGTAGGGCTAAACTTCGCTCTTCTAAAGGACCAAAGCCCGCTTATATTAACTAAGCTTTTTATAGGGTTAATGCCGAAAACAGTAACTGAACTGTTGCAAAAAGAACATTTAGATAGTTGAAGTGACATTTTTTATATCTGAAATTTGGTTTTGACAATTTTGGTACTTGAACAAAGTTTTCATTAACTTTTTTCATACCTGAAGTAAGTGAAATAAGGTATAAAAAAAGTCCACAAAAAGTTTGTTCATGCACCAAAATTATCAAAACCAAACTTTAGATATGAAAAAAGTCAACAAAAATTTTGTTAATGTATCAAATTGTTCAAAACCAAACTTTAGACACCTAATTGTTCTTTTTGCGAAAGTTTAAGTACCATTTTTGTCATTATCTCCTTTTTATACTATCGGTTAAGCACATCAATTAATCAAATGATTTTCAAAGAGATTATTGTAAGAAGAATTACCAAGTGATAAACTTCATATGCCCTTTCACAAGAGGTTAAATGAGCTCTCAAAATTTTTGAAAAGAAAATATACAATTCAATAAACTTAGAAACATTACCAATTAACTTTTAATGAGGACTTTGATCCACTTCTAAACTCTAAATTTCATCATTAAATAGCAAGTAAATTTGCCTCACTTAGATTTCATCATACACTATTAACTTGGTATGCCAAATTTAAAGTAAGTGTGTAAAACACAAAGTTGCTTTTAATTTTTTAATGCTAAACTCAATAAAGAGATTTAATGAGTATAATTTTAGGATTTTCACAATTCAATTCATTTAAGTGGGGGATATTTGAATAAAAGTGCATAAGAACATTGAAAAATAGCCAATACCCATATCACGTATCTTTCTTATGTATCACTTCCCCATACTTAAAATGAGATGTTGCCCTCAATGTCTACAAAATCAAATAAACCTTAAGAAGGAGTGAAAAGAAAAAAAGAAAAAGAAAAAGGATATGAGACTTCCCTGGTTTTCTAAAAATTGCATCAAAAAGCATCCACAATTGGTCACATGGCAACAAAGTGTATCATCATAATCAGTTTTCTTATGAACCCATCACAAGAAGTTTATGCTTCCAAGGTCTTGGTATCGGTGCTTCCCTACACTTAAGATCAAACTCTCACTCTCTTTAAAGAGGTATAAACACACCTTAAAAACCTGCAATTTTGATAGAAAAATAGACACTTGGGATAGTTAAAAAAAAGGAACTTAATTTAACTAGGTAAATCATCGGTTGCCTCTTAAGAAGCACACTTTTTTGACATCGTTGGATCGACGTTTGTTGTTAACCATTCCACCTATATCCCATGGGAATGTATCCCACTCCTATATTTTAAAGTCAACAAAGGGAATTCCTCCAATTCTTTTAAGTTTAATTCTCCAATTCTCAAATGTCATAGGTTTTTGATAGGGAGCAAAATTATAAATAGCTCAAACTCTATGATATCACCTGTAGGCTCCAAGTATACCTCATGAGGTTCATCAACTCCCAAATACCCAATCAACTCGATACATAGGGAGAAATTGATATCTTCAATTTCCATCTCTTGTTCAATCTCTCCAAACATCTCTTCTTTTGGGGTAACTTGAGGAATGTCCACTAGAATTGTGTTCTCAAGAAATAGAGTACTAGAAAAAGAATTAAGATATAAGAACTCAGTCTCCTCATATTCATTTTTTTCCTCTATAGACTCCAACTCATCTTCATGACTGTTCAAATCTGCTCTATGATCTACAATTTCATTTTCCTTCTCCATCAACGCATCCTTCAATTTTGTTGACTCCTCAAGTTGTATATCCAGATCATTTACTCCTGATGCAGTAAAAGGACCTATAATTATCTCCTTATTTACTCTCTCATATCTTCCAAAAGTTTCTAAAGATTTAATTAAGCTAGATACTCACTCTTGATATGGTTCTAGAAGAGTGATCAATACTTCCAAGCTTATGAGTTTGTAAAGAATAGGAATATAAGATTGCCATGAGTCTAATTCAAAAAGTTCTTGCATCATCTTAACAAGTGAGTCTAACTTGTCTTGATGATCCATTCCAACATGGATTTTTGTTGAGGATCTTTTTCAGTATGGCTCAACGAGGAAGATGATGCGGTCAACGTGACTGGAGTATGGTCATAATGTGAGTGTTAAGAAAAATGCGGGACATCTCTCTCACTTTGACAATGAAAAGTGTAATATTTACCACCACACTACCTACAAATCATATCATTGAGAGTCATAGGGTCACTATCTGCAAACTCTTGATAAGAAGGCATAGGGGAGAATGCATTTGTATAAAATGAGTTAGAGGATGATAATATGGATTAAGGCATTCATAATACATATTATCACCTCACAATAAACACATAAATCCCTTGAAATTCATAGTTCACAGTCACAAAAATTCAAGAACACAATCAATGAAATGAACGACAAAAAAAAAAAAAAATCATAAAACAAAATTTAGCTAAACTAGCAACTTCAGGTGTTCCTAATATTGCTAGATCGCCGACAATGGTGCCATAAACTTGATGTGACCGTAGAAACTCAAATTAAAATTAAAACTCTATTCTTACTTTGCGACTAATCTCTAGGAAAGTGTACCTATCAATCGTAGTACTGGTGTAAGCACAGGGGTTATTCATCCAGGACCTATAATTACTAGTCGTTACCTTAATTTTACTATTAGCTAATATAATTTGAGTGATAGTAATATATTTAAGCAAGTAATCAATTAATTAACCCTAGAAAAAGTGAGTATCAACGCTTCTAAGAATATCAAATCACAAAACTATCCCTAATCTTGATTAACCACTAATCTATTTCCAATTCCTTATCAAACATTCATTAATGGGTTGTTTAAGTTCTTAAACTACAGGAATCTCTAATTTCATCAATCTCTCTCTCAAGAAATTGAGTTCTAACCCTATATGTCTAATGGAAATGTCTTTCATCATTAGATATATACAAAATTGCATTACAGTTCAAGATTCCTAACAAAGATTAAATCTTTATGAAGAAATTTCATATAATCTATGTTTAGATCCATATTCAAACTTCTTTATTCATGCTAGATCTATCTCATTAATCAATTCGTCAATCAAATTAACAAGAATCATGCAATGAATGTAATAGTATGCCCATTTTAATTCAAAGAATAACCAAACCACATGAATAGATTCAAGAAAAACACAAAGTTCCATTAACAAAAAAATCCAATCTCTACATACAATTAAGGTTTCTCAAGATCTAGGGTATGGAAATCTATTTTTCCATAAAATAACAATTACAATGATAAAATAAGGAAAAATAGTAAAGAATTATGATTACAACCCTTAAAGATGAAGTTTTGTGATCTCCAATAAGCTCTTGCATTTCTCCACTCTAAAATACTTATTTTTCTCTCTAGGGTTTGTAAGATTTGAGAAGAGTCCCCAAAAGATGAGTAAAGGCGCTATTTATAGGAAAAGGCAAAATACTTTCTACATGGTCGTGTAGGATGGTCGTATAGCATGAAAACTCTTGTTTTCACCTAAAATGACTCTATACGACCCCAATCACAAGCTGTGCAGGGAGCTCGTGTAGGTTCAAAAGCACTTCTGATCACTTCTCTTCTCCGACATAAGCATTCTACACAACTTATGTAGCACCCTGTGTACTTTGAAATCACTTGCTGGTCATGTTTCGCCTTTATACCAGTATTCTGCATAGCTTGTGTAGAAATGTTATGTTTGTTGTAAATCTCCTCTTCACCTATTTCTTCATTAAAATCTCTATTAACTCGTCCAAAGATCTTCATAAAGTAACATCTTTTTTTTCCTGAAATTAAGTTTTAGTCACATGATTGTCCTTTTCCTTAGCAAGATGCATTGCTTTTAGAATTGTACTTGTGTAGCGTATACATGGATTGATATCATGGGAATGGAGGGGATTGTGTTGCATGGTTTGATGAGTTGGTTGATATGAAAAATTAGCCCAATGGTAGAGATTGTTATATATTCATATGGCACAAGTAGAGGTAGGTAGACATCATTTTCAACATATATTTTGTTGCTTGAATTGAACCTATGTATTGTTTCCATTATAGAAAATATTTTCTACAAAGAAAACTCACACTTCATTCGTTTGAGTATTTGAATCTCTAAGGTTTTTTTCTATGTAATCTCTAAAAACTAATGTACTGTTAGGGCAGACTCAAAAAATAATTGTAAATGTTAGAATTGCTACTTTAAGATGAAATTCTCCTATACTTTATGCAATATTCCACATTTCACAGGACTTAGTGTGACTTTCAACTATTGGTTTATTTATTTTTTTGGTCATTAACTATGAGTTCTTGTAAGTGCCAGTATCAATTTCAACTATTTTTATCATGCTATAAAGTATTAGTTTTTCCAAAGAGGAAGATCTTTGCTCAAATGATTGTGTTCTTCCTTGTTGGACTAATAGATGCGAATACTGGTGAGAGGAGGAGGAGATGGGTAAGATTGATTCTTAGTATTACCCTGACAACCACATGCAGGTTTTTGGTCGTGGACTTCATCACTTGGTGTATTTATTGCTAAGGGAAAGCAAAGTGGAAAGGTGAAATGTAAATTACCCTATTTCTATGCTAACTAGCTTCAATTCTCTTTTCATTTAGATATAATTTTGAAATCTAGTGATGAGTATCTTTATTTTGGCCTAAATCATGAAATGCATTTATGACTTTTGTTTGCATGTCATCACACTCTAATTTAACTACTGCAACCATTTTTTAACATCTTATGGATCTCTAAGGCATCATATGTATAATTAGATGTCCTATATAACCCAAACTAGATATTTCTATGAGCTATATCTAAGTTTAGTCCTATTGCCAGTAAGATCTTCAACATTGAATTGCTATTATGAATAATTAGTTAGAAGGATAAAGTTTTACAAAGAATTCTTAAAAAAAGAACCAATGCCTCTTCTCGATATCATTTGATTGATAAATAAGTCTATTTAGTCCATTAGCTAAACTTCTCTTCTTGGTTTATCTTTCTAATTTATGTGTGTTGTGTGGTGAAATAACATTAAATACCATGGAGTATATGAAAGTGTGGTATCTCTAGGCATAATGATCGAAATGAAGGGGATGAACTAGAGTTACCACTTTTTGACGAAGCAACCATAATTCTGCACAAATGCTTTCTCCAATTATAACGAGATTAGATAAGGAGGATTTGGCATTATATATCAAGTATTTTTCCTTTTTGTTTTCCTTTTCAATAAGGTTTAGTTTTGTAAATTGTGGCTAAGAGTAATATGCTAAGTGTTTGCACAAGGGCATGATGCCAAATGGAGAAGAGATTGCAGTGAAAAGGCTCTAACACGGTTCCTAGCAAGGCCTCGAGGAGTTCAAGAATGAAGTTGTACTATTCTCAAAGCTTTAGCATCAAAATATTGTAAAGCTTCTTGGATGTTGCACTCAATTAGATGAAAGAATGCTAATTTTTGAATACTTAGGCAACAAAAATCTATACTACCATTTGTTTGGTATTGAAATCAAGAATTGATTTTATTTTTCCATTTATCTTTTTTTGATTGAAAGCCAAATACATGTTTGAATCTAAGTTTTCGGTTCCAAGCATTTGATTTTAAGGATGAAAAAGCTAAATGCAAATGGATCATATATAGGTCTTAACTATTTGCAACTAATGCTTAAATCTTTTCTTTTAAATTTTTTTATTCTATTTATTTTTTATTTGTTTCTTATAGAAGATAGGAGAAGCAAGTATCTATCTTGGGACAATCGTTTTAACATTATTATGGGAATTGCGCGAGGACTTCTTTATCTTCATGAAGACTCTAGGTTAAGAATTGTCCATAGAGATCTCAAAGCAAGCATTATTCTTCTAGGCAATGGAATGAATCAAAAATTTCTGATTTTGGAGTGACAATAATATCTAATGGGGAACAAACTAGAGAAATGTTTGAGAGAATAGGTGGGATAAAGTATGTTATTCTTACAATTTTGAAACATTTGAAAAATTACTTCACCATCATATTTGAAACTTCATTATTCTTTTTCATCTCATAATTTTTCTATATAATAATTCAAAAAGTCCAAAATATATCATAATGATTCGTAAATTAATTTAAGTTTGTAATTTTTCTATAATACCACACAACTTCATAAAATTTCATATTTATTTTTAATTTCATAGGTATTTGTTCTAATTGTTGATATTTTGAAATTTGCAATAATTGTGGGCACGTGTAGTTACTAGTATTATAAGAGTTCCCCATATAATTGATAGACACTGTCTAAATACTAATATTTGAATATTAATAGTTTTCTATTTATAACTATAGTAGGTACATGTCTCCCAAATATACAACAAAAGGCCATTTTTTGATAAAATCATATGTTTTTAGCTTTGGAATTTTAGTACTAAAGATTATAAGCGACAAGAAGAATTGGTCATTTCAACCCCAGCCACGATCTCACCCTTGTAGGACATGTAAGCCAAAAGCCACATTTACAATTTTATGGGTACCTCCATTGACATGATTATGAAGCTTTCCTAACTCGAGCATTTCGTACTACCTATATGCATGGAAGCTATGAAGTGAAGGAAGATGAACGGAATTATGTGATGAAGTGATCCAGGATCCATTTATATGAAGGTAGTGGCAAGAAGTGTTCAAATAGGATTATTATGCACAACACCATGTGGAAGACAGATCGACTATGTCGAATGTAGTGTTTATGTTAACAAATGATAGTTTTGAGATTGCAAAACCTAAAGAACCTATCATCTGTTACCAAAAGTTTTTCATCTTCTAGTGGAGCTAGAACTGTTTATACACGTAATGAGGTAACATTTAGCAATAGATGGAAGACAAAACATCTTCTAGATCTTCTAGTTCTGATCATTTCTTCTCCTGTGGTGAAAGCAACAACTAACTTTTTGATATGATAGATCAAGCCTCCATAAGATTTAGCCAAAAGAATGAAATTTAAAGTAAAAATAATTTGTTCGACTTATTTTAGTTACCTTTGTTACATGGTCAGACGGATGATTAGCCTATTTTCTTCTTTTTTTCCCTTTCTTTTGTAGATATGAGATATTGTTGCATTAGGTTGAAACATTATCTTTTGAATTCTATTAATTGTGTAGTGTTGTCCTATACTTGTTTGAATGATCTTATATAATACATGATTAAGCTCTAAGTGTGATATCCCTCAAATATAAGGTGGTGAAACTTTAGTTATTGATGCATCTTTTGGTGTAATGACTTTGAATTAATCAAAGCTCTAAAAATAAGCATGCCTAGTGAAGAGAACTCTCAAGAGTGTGACTTCCAGGAAAACAGTTGGTATTAAGGTAAAATTCATGCGGTATCTTGCCAAAGTGGATAATACCTTAGTAGGTGGAGTTTTGGATTATTATAGCTGATATCAAAGCAGTTTTCTAGCCAAAAGTGGGGAAACTAAGTGCTATACAAGGCAAAGTACCTCAAAGGGGGCACTCCTTGAGTTTGTATGGACCACCCTTAGTTTTCTCCTTGCTTGGTATGGTTCCGGACCTGTATAGCGAAATAGGCAAGGATGTTAGTTTATTAGTGGGTGAGTATATGATATCCCTCAAATATAAGGTTATAGAGCTTTAACCATCGAGCACCTTTTAATGTAATGGCTTAGAGTTCATCATAACTTTAAAGTTAAGTATGCTCAGTAAAGAGTACTCCCAAGATGGGTAAACTCTTAGGAAGCAGTTGGCACTGACACCAACGACAAAACCTTGTGGCATCTTGCCAAAGCAAACAATACCTTGGTAGGGCAAAGTTCTGGGTCATCACATTGATCCTGTAATGTTAAAATATCAATATTATCATTATTACCTTGCTTCTGATAGGTATCAAGTTACTTAAAGTCATGAAAAAGGGAAACAAAAAGGAAAAACATCAAGAAGCAAGATCAAGGAGCAAAGTAACCAGCGTGGAGGACCTAAGCAGGCCCTATGGCACCGGCCTACAAGGCCAAAGCCACTGATGTTGATGGGAAAGGCTACTGACTTATAGCCGGCGTTCATTGTCAAGCCACCAACTTTATTTGATTTTCGTACCAGCTTTTATTTGTTCACTTTTTAGGCTTTGTTTAGGGGTATTTTTTGTAATTATGTCTTTTAGGTCTCTTTAGGGTTAGTATATATAGTTCTTTATTATTTGTTTTTTTGCAGTTTTTTGAATGTTATTATTTTGAGAGCACATCTTTAGTGAAAAACCCTTTGTTGTTTTGATTATTGAGATTGAGTTTTCATTCTCCTTATTTATGTGTTCTTATCGATTCTTGCGTTATATAGAATTTTGGTGAACCATTGTTATTTGAATCTGTGATTCATTTGACATAGTGAATACTTTGTAGATCATGGATTATATCGATCTGTAATTTAATCACAAATTAGTTTAAGTTTTATTGTTGTGGATCCATCGAACGATATTCTTATCCATATCTTTAATTTTCTTTAATCTTTCAAAAACCTAGAAAACCCTAAAATCAAGATTGAATCCTTAAAACCTTCAAGATCGATCATTTGGTATCAAAGCAAATGTTTGTAGAGAAGTGTTGTTCAATGTGGATTGTTTCTAGGTTGGTTTAAAAAAAAGAAAGAGAATCTCTTCTTGATTTCTTTTATTTTGAAATTTCTATTGTGGCTATATTGGGAATTCTACTATTTTGCTGTCGTTGGATTGTGGAGATATCATCGGATGGAAGCAACAGTATTAATGAAAATAACCCTAGGGTTAGAAGAAGAAATAATAATAAGGAGAATGAGATATCGTGACAAGGCAAGAATTCACTAATTACAAACTAGAGTGAATAGGATGCAAGAGGATGTCAGGAAGATATTGGAAAGATTAGAAGTGAGAGATAAGAGAAGTCAGAGTGGATCTAGTCATAGGAGACACTCTAGTGAAGAATCTGATGGGAATAGTATAGGAGCAAGAGGCGAGGAGATAGAGATAATAGGCGTAAGGGAAGTGAGAGTATTATAAAAAATTCCACCTTTCATTGGCAGCAATAAACCAGAGGAATTTCTTGATTGGGTACCTAGTGTGGAGAAGGTGTTTGATTGCTATGAGTGGGATGAGTGCATGAAGAAAATGGCGTCTCTAGCATTTTTTTACTATGCTAGTCTGTGGTGAAATAAATTGTAGATTGAGAGACGCAGGGCGGATGAAGAAAATGTGCGTTCATGGGCATTAATGAAAAGGTTTATGAAACATAGGTTTGTGCCAGATTACTATAAACAAGAGTCGCTAATAGAGTTGCAATCCTTGAGGCAGGATAAAAGGAGTGTTGAGAAATATGTGAAGAAGTTTGGGACCTTGATGACGAGATGTGATATTCAAGAATCTTCATATGAATCTATAGCTAGGCTCATTGATGGACTTAAAATGGATATCGCTAGTGTTGTTGAGCTCTAGCAATATTAGATCTTGAGGATGTAATAAAATTAGCTAGTAAGGTTGAGAGACATCAACGCAAATGATTTCAAAAATCTCATCATTACAACAAGTCAGATGAGGAGGAAAAGAAGGAGGAAGAGAAAAGAACAAGGGCAAAGTGGTTGAAGATAAAGCGCTTGATTAGATAGAATAAAGAAGGAGCCGAGATATCAAATGTTTTAAGTGTTTGGGGGCATGGCCATATTGCTTCTCAGTGTCCTAATAAGAGAGTGATGATTGTGAAGGGAGACAACATTGAGAGCGAGGAAGAGGGACAAAAGAGTAGTGAGGAAGAGGAGTCTAAAGAGGATATGTCCATGTTCTTTGACTAATCTAGTACTCGAGTAGGAGGATGTTAGTCCAGATCAACGAACTAATCTATTCTATCTTCAGAGTTTGGTATAAGGAAAATCTTGTTTGACTGTCATTGATAGTGGTAGCTATGCCAATGTTATTTCTACTAGATTGGTTTCTAAATTGGGGTTACAGGTAGAGCAGCATCCAAAGCCATATGCACTTCATTGGCTTAATCATCAAAGGACTGCTCATGTGCACAAACAAGTTTGTGTATCTCTTTCTATTGGTGATCATATTGATGATTTCTTGTGTGATGTAGTACCTATGGATGCTACACACTTGATTCTTGGAAGACCATGGCAATTGGCAGTATGATCTCAAAGCCACCTTTGATGGGTACATGAATGAATATACTATTTAGCACCAAGGCATGACATACAAGCTTTTACCTATGAGTCCTTCGAGGTGCAGCAAGCTAAGATGATGTATGTTAAGAAGGTCAAAGGTTTGAGGAGTTTGTTTCATGGACTAGTAGGATGACCACTTCAGGAGTTTAAACACTGAAGGAACAAGATTTGAGGACGAATCTTCAAAACCTAAGGGTAATGATAGGTATCAACTTACTCAAAGTCATGAAAAAGGGAAACAAAAAGGAAAAACATCAAGAGCAAGATCAAGGAGTAAAATAGCCAGCGTGAAGGACCTAAGCAGGCTCTATGCTGCCAGCCTACAAGGCCAAAGACGCCGGTGTTGAAGGAAAACCTAGACCTTGGTTCACCGAGCATTGGTGATATAAAATTGTTCTCGAAACCCTGATATAGGAAGGCGTAAAACCATATTGTATGAAATGCAGAATAAGAAAACTTTTTTTTTAATTATATGGAGTCAATATTATAACAATGTATTCACATATATACTAATATAATATTATATATATTATTATAAAATTATAGTTAAACAATACAATGACAATGTATTTGTAACTATATATATAAATAGTAATATAACATTGTAAAAAGACACTCAATTATTAGTTATTGCCAAATAATAAAATGAATATTTAACTTACTAACACTAAAAATATATTTATTAACGTTGGACTTACTTTGTCATAGGTTAGCCATATTAATTAGCAAAATGTATTAACTTACAAGTTGTATAATTATGATTTAGGGAGGAATATACTTTTGGTTTTGGAGGATTTTACTCGAACTAAGTATAACTGTAACGCCCTAAATTTAATTAAGGTGGTTACCATCACATATAATACTTTGTGTATTATATGCTTGGACTTTCTTGAATGATATGTTTATTTTGAACATTACTAACCAATATTATATATAGAAATCGTTTGTTTAGATTTTTAAAACAATTGGATTTAGTTTAGAAAACCAAACTTTTATATATAGATAATAAAGGGTTTTACTCCTACCAGAGCAAACTAATTTTCTAAGAAACAAAACTTTATAAAATCGCTTTATAATCTATCCTTAAAGGTGTATCAACAATTATAAACACTTGAGCATCACTGAGTCCTTGAAAAGAATAATACAAACTTAAAAAGATAAATCCAGCTTCTTACAATAAAACATAAACACAATAAAATATATTCTCGGTCCTAGCTCATTTCAATTTGCCTCCCAACTCTCCAAGATCGCCCATACCAAATCATCATCATCAACATTATCATTATCAACAACACAACAATAATCATCAGCATCAACATAGCATCAACATTCTCAACCCAAACCTGGAAAAAAGAACAAGAACAACAATAGTGAGCCAAAGCTCAGTACACAACAACATAGGCACACACGAAATAGCATACAAGACTAGCTAAATGCAATATATAAACAACAAGTTAATTATCTTTAATTAAAAGTAAACAAATCGATATTGAAGCACTCACACTTCAAGACAAGCCAATGGGAACTTGGGGGTCCTAAGTAACAGTAGCTGCTTAGGGGTTCATATAGAAAGTTCAAATACCTATATCTCTCATATCTAATCGAGATAAAGAAAATAGCCTCATCTAGGGATCACGGTTTTCATATTGCTTATCCTAGTCCATAACATCAGTTAGTTTAACCAGTCCCATAAACGTGAACTAAAATATGTTACTTCATTTTGAACCTAAGTAAATGTTACGTCGAACCATTTGCCCCATCAGATACCCACTAAGTCACGTATAAAATTACCATTGCATCATGGTATTTGTCATTGCATCATGATATCTCAGTGCCTAACTACCATGCTATTGCATCATGATAGAGTTGCCGCTCCCCGGACTATATTAAACGACACAAGCATAAGCAACACTCAATTATAAAAGGCCATCTTTAAGTTTTTAATTCATTTTAGTATGCCTATCCTAACATCTAACACGCAAGTTATTACGTACCTTTGATATGAAATCAAATAAAGGCTTAGATGCCATTTCAGAAGAAAGTCCAGAAGATTCAAAAGTCAGACTCAAACATCTATTCAAGAATTTAAACTATATAAGCAATTAAATAGATTATTCATTGCATCAAACTTATTTTATTATCCTATTTGATCATATACTAATTTGGAACCCTGCTATGGCAACGAATATCACCCCGCCAAAATACGGACAGTTTTAGTTTGTCTGTCAAGGTATTTCTTTTCACTTTATTATAGTCTCTTATTATAAAAACATCATCAGAGCATTCATATACCAAAACATCCATATTCAAATGAAACATACATTTGAAACAATATATTCACTATGTTAAACTAAGATTATCCTAATTCCTTAATTAAAGCTAATAATTATTTATTAGTCTATATTATCTTAACTTAGCCAAATTGATTAGAATTAACCATTTAATTCAATTACTAGGTCAAAGTGATTAAACTTAAGCAATCTAATTCATTTGAACTCACTTAAGTTCATTTAGGTTAGGTTGAACTTAAGTTAATCAACTAAGTTCGTTTTACATATAATTCCTATTGTTAATCAAATTATTTATTAAATCTATAAATTATACAAAATTATGTTTAATTATATCATTTAACTAACACATGCCATTAACCATCATCCATTTACTTTATTTTATCTTTCTTTTTCTTTTCTTCTCTTTTTCTTTCTTCTTTATGAACAGCTCTAAGGGGCATATCATCCCCGTGATGGAGGCCATGATCGTCATCACTGTCTTCATCACACCCGTAATAGGGTATATGATCTCCATCGTTTACTTCATCATGGTTGTTATGGGGGCCATAATGGTCAATACGATCCTTGTCATGCCCGTGATTAAGGAAAAAAAAGTGATCATAGAAGATCATTTTCCTCATCACGGCCGTGATCATGCCGTTGCCTTTAAAAATATTTTGTTTGAGGAGATCACAGGCCGTGTTACAGCCGTGATGAATAGGGGAATCCCTGTTACATGTTCCTTTGTTTGTTCTTCACATTTTAACTACTTCAATTCAACATACATCATAAAAAACACCATGTTATCAACCTTCCTAAGCCTAATATTAACTCATAAATGCTTTTAATCACATCTCCAAATCATATTACAATAAGGCATTTAATCAAACACTTAATCTACTCAATAAACACACAAACATATATATATATATATATATAGGTTTTTAACATACATGGTCATATATTATTAACTTATGAGTTCTATTACAAGATCTACATCTATCTAGCTCTAATACAATATTTGCATGCAAGATCAACAACTAAAACAAAGGAAACAATAAAACTTATATTTTAGGTAAATCCAATATCTAACTCTTTTCCACCACTTCTTCTAATTTAAATCCTCCACTTCAATCTTGTTCTTCCATCTTAATTCTTGATTTCTACCTTTGATTTGTCCTATAATCTTGTTTGAATTGAGGTTTAGGTTTGGATTTCAGAAAGAAAGGACAATTGAAGAGAAGGAGAAGAAGAAGAAAAAGTATCAATGGAGAAAGAGAGGAAGGGAAAAGGAAAAAAAAGATATTTAAAGGCAAAAAGTTTGAGATATTTATTAATAAAGGTTTAGGGCTTAAATCTTTCAGATAATTATTTTAAGTATTAAAACTAATTTGAGAATATATATATATATATATTATAAAATTACTAACTTCATTTAGAAACATACTTTAGAAATTTAGTTTACAAGAAACTGATATTTAAATTGGGTTTTGGTCTAAAACTAATATTTTTAAGTAGGTAATTCATTTAAAAAATTAATAAGATTTTACAAAATAAAAGATAACTAAAGTTTAAAGGTTTAGGAGTTTTCAAAACGTTTTAAATATTTTTTTTTGGATTTAAGAATTTGAATTTGGAATAAAAGAAAGTTTAAATAAAAGAATTGGGTTTAGAATTAATAGTTTGATTTGTTAAGAAAAGTTACTAAGGAAAATGGATAATAATTAAGTAACAAGGCAAAGAGAACACTTATCATAAAACATAAACATGGTAAATTATAATTCTTAGGGCATATCCACTCTATTGTCTTCAAATCAAAATAAATATACATCTTAGAATTTCCAAAACACTATTACATATAAAGAACCTTACAAATAACTTCATTTATGTTCCTCATGCCTTCATAAAAGTTTAACATCCTTTCATAACTTCCTTAATATCATGTTCTTCGATTTAAGCCACAGGTCTACTTGTTTCAACAAAATCTATAGGGGTATAAGCTTACAACTAGCTTAGTGAGGTATTCTTTTCGTTCGCACCATGGTTTTCAAACAAATTCATTTAAATTTTCACACATATGCTATGTATACAATGCAATAATCACGTGATTACACAAATATATACAGTTATCCAAAACCATATATAGAACGGATTTACCCCTCTGTATTGAAGGTTAGAGAATCAGTGTTGAAGATTTACGACCTTCTACTGCTAGTCCCCAGGTCTCCAGCTAAAGCATTCGGTTGGCTCAGCTCCGAACCTAGAGTTGCATTCCCTGGGCGATTTGGATTATCTAGGAAGGAACATGGCCCTGTGACCCACCACAATAACAGCCGATCCAACTCTACGCGTAGGAGTAGCAGCCTTTCGAAAGAGATGTGACTCGATGGATACTATGCATAAGTGTTTTATTTTTCTTAAGCCAAATCTTATTAAGGTTTATTAAGGGGCAATCAATCAATTTGGCAAGCAATAAGAAATCATATAAGTAAGTAAACAAAACACTTAAACATGCAATTTGAAGTTGCGATATTCTTAATTCTCATTTCACACATAAGCATAGAATCACGTATATACATATCCCTAGATTCCCCTACATATCCATTTTATCTTTCCTTAGTATACTAATGCCATTATTTTACAAGCACAAGCAAGATAACAAAATTAAGAGGAATAACTCACTCGTCCATTTCGCAATCTTCTTAGTCGTAGAAATCCCCAAGAAGGGTAATCTCGTATCCTTCATCACCTAGGCAAAAAAAATATCCGGGATGAGCATTTCGTAGAAATTATACTTAAACTTTCTAATTATATTTCACTATTTTTCTCAAAATGGCATAGAATGAAATTTCAATTTAAAATAGCCATAACTTGTTCATTTTAACTCGAATTTCGCATATAATATACTATTTTCTACCTATTCGAAAAGATTTATCCATTTCTAAGGTTATCTTTGTCATATAAGATCATTTGGGTTCGAAAATGTAGGGTACAGATTTAAAACGAATATTTCTAGATTTGCGAAATAATTTTCCAACTCAACTTCATTCAAAAATCTTTTGATATCAATATATATATATAATATATATGATTGATAAATCCCTTTAATATATAGATAAGCTCACTTTATATGCAAAAATTCTAATGGTAGTGTCTCAATAATTTATTTCATAAAACCATTCATTTTGAAGTGTTAAAACTTATCTTGACAAATTTCCTTTTCAAGTATTTTGAAGAAACTTTACATTTTCCTAGTTATTATAAATGAGTATATTTTTATTTTATTTTTTCATTCCTTTTTCGAAAACAAGTTAATTTTTCTTTTAACTTTGGTCTTTTATAATTTCTACTTCTAGTGATAAAAGATCAAAGTTATCAAAAGTTTATTAAGTTGTCAATAATTTATTTATAAATTTGCATTTAGAATGATTTTAGTATGAGTATTTTCTTTTTATATTTCTTGTTTAAAATATAAGTTCTTGTTTTCTAAAACTTGGTATTTCATTTCCTCTACAAATTTTATTTGAAAAGAATCCTTTTTATTGATAAAATCCTTTGTTTTTGATCTTATCACACTTGTATTATTTGGAAATAAGTTTCTTCTTTAGAAACTTGAAAGAAAAAAACTTCGTGAGCAGCAAGCCAACGTGAAATTGTTAGGAAACTTTCACTTTTTAGGTTCCAATTAACATAGACGATAATTATTCATTCGATAATATTTTTAGATGAAAATTTACGTACTTACTATATTAAATATTCTGAACTCTATGGTATACTTAAAATTTTTAATTTAAGATTTTTATTTTTCAGCTTTAATATCTATTATCATAAATTATAATTCATCCTTTAAAGATTTAAATTATTAATGTTTTGACATTTTATGACTTAATTAATGATTATATTATCTTTAATTTGACTTTATTTATATTTTACTATTATAAACTTATAGTATGTATCTTTTGTTTGTATCTTTTGAATTATTTTTGGGATCCAATTTATTATTTTACTTATCGTTATTGGCCTTTAATTTGTATATTAATCATATCATTATTGTTATATTTTTATTGAAAATTTTCTTTGATATAGACATCGTTTATACTTATATTTTCATTGATTAGGTCTTTTATTAACTATATCGGTAATTACCGATATTTAAATTCGTGAAAAATGAGGATGGTTTTTTCAGACATTTTCTAAAATTTTCTCTAGACATTACTATCGATTTAACAATTACCAAAAATTAAGTTGGCAAATAATTCAGGATGTTACATATACACATAATGATTATACATATATAGTATATTTCTTAAGATATGACAATTTGAAAATCAATAATTCTATTTTATATGTAACATATAAATATTTATTCACAACTTAATGGAACCCTCTCTTTAATATATATTATATTATATGTATTTTTATTTTTGGAACCGACGTTACAAACAATAATGAGTAGACTTTGGTCATTTAATTGATTATGAATTTGCAAATTTAGTTATAATGTTACATAACATTATATATTATAATCGTGAATATTTTAATTTAGTTCTTAATAAAGTATCATCATTATTTTTATTCAACATATAACATATTAGTATGGTTAATAATTATATCATAAAAAGTATGTTAGAGATTTTCTTTTATACTATAAGTATGCTGTTCAAAATATAGAGTGGAGTGATTATTTAAACATTTTCTCTTTTGATAGTATATGATGAATTATTTTCTTGATATTAAATAATCGATATATGGTATCATTACATATATTGTTTAATATGTAATATATAGTACATGTAGTGAGCATATAACAAACATATATGCAGAATTACTTAATTTTATATTATCAATATATTATATTAGATGTAATATAATATAAACATAAATTGCACAATAAATCCTACATTAAAAATTATTTTGTAGTTATATTATATTACATATGCATTGTTCATTAGGGATATAATAGGTATGTAATAAATAACGTATACTACTATTTATTTTCTTGATAAATTATTTATATATTATATAATATAAGTGTATGCTCAATAATAATGAAAGAAAATATATTTAGTAGAATTATTTATTATATAAAATTACAAAGGCTTTGCTTAATATGTAACATAAGTGTATATAAAAAAAATAAAAAAGAAATATCTTTTTATTGAATACATCGTACTATTATATAGATATATGTTATGCGCATATATATTATGCATCTGTAAGTGAAAAGCAAATTATACAAATAGGAGAAATAAAATGAAGTAGTAAAGAAAATAAGTATTAAATATGAACCTTAAGAAATAAGTTTCAATAAAAAGAAAAAGATATGTTGAGTAACGAAGGAAAATTTAATGTAAAAACTAACAAAGATAATAAATAACAAACGGTGAAAAAAAATACATGAAGGATTAATTTTGAGGGGAAAATGAGTATGTGAAATTGAATAAGAAGGGAAATGAAATAATAAAGCAAAAAGTGAAAAATAGAAACCATTAACTTGTTCTTCTCGATCAAAAAGTGACTATATAGTAACGTCATTTTTTAGTGAGTGCATAGTAGAATTTCCCTCATTCTCTCCAATCGTGCAAACAGTTTCCGCCCTTTAGCACATTGATCCCTCTCCCTAAATTAGTTAACCTCCTTTTATTTGAATCATTGAGCACACCTAAACAGCCCCATAAGTAAAGTATTCTCTATGGAAAATAAGATTAAATAGAGTATAATAGGATATTGATAAAATAGCTATTTAATTTATTGAAGGATTCTATTGAAATAAGGATTATGGATAACAATTTAAAATTATTGTTTCTCTCAATATTGATTTTGATGATAACAAAAAGGATTAAGTGATTACTAACAAATTCATTAAGTGTGCAGTGCTTAAATATGATCAAAGTTTTATGAAAATGATTTACGAAAAGGATACAAATCAGAAAGTAATTTATAGTATGTTCGGAAAAGTTTTTCAAGAACAAGTAAATATTCAAAAGGTAATTTAGAGGGTAATTTGCTACTTTACAAAACATTTATAACAGTCAGAGGGTAAATCAGAGAGTAAAACTTCTCTATGAACACAACATAACGATTCTAATGATCAGATTTCAAGAAATTGGATTTTCTTTGATTCTTTAGGGATTTGAAGGCCCAGCTCCAAAGTTGAATGTATTTAGGTAATACATTCAAATATGTTCCACTAAGTTGGTTCAAATATCCAAGGGAACTCATGTTTTTATTGGATTAAAGCTTATTCTTAAAGAATTAAGTTTTTGACAACAATTTAAGTTTGAGTTTTTTTTTTTTTAAGACATATCCAATACTCAAGACAGATATAAGACGCTGATCTAATTGTCTTTCTGATCTAATTGTCTTTTAAGTTATGTTTTAATAAAGACAATGATTTCAACTTCACGAGAAAACCAAGGACAACAAGATATGATTTTTTAAAAAAACTATATTAGAAGCAGATGCAATTCATGGGATCTACTTCAACATTCAAGCTTATCTTTACAAGTTGAAAGAAAATTCGAATTTGAAGAAGATAATGATCACGAGATATGATCCAATTTTCAATGGTTTTTTTATAAACTTGCGAAATATTCAGGACCCATCCACAACAAGTTTTGTCACGCCCCAGCGGGTACTCTAAACGTGACAGCCCGCCGTACGCAATATTAAAACTCAAGAATGACTACCTCAGTCACTCGAAAGCTTCCATATCGGTACAAGGCGCACATTCACAACAAAGGGAGACCGGTGGAGTAATGCATTTTAAGATATTGGTAGCGGAACATACAAAATAACACTCAATATATTTCATTGAAACATAAAGTCTTACATTTTCTAAGGGGCATTCCCCCGATAATTCATGATAACATGGTTCTAAATATAATATAACTAAGCTAGAAGATTTTAGAAGAAATCTACTCTATAACTTCAAAATAGATTGCCTCCAAAAGCTTCTCAAAAATAAGGATTCTACCCGGAAAATCAAGGTGGTCTCGGGTGCAAAAGATAATCTTGCAATATCAAAAGTCTATAGGAGTATAAGCATGACTAGCTTAGTGAGATATTCCTTACGCAATAGTACTCATAAGAACAATCAAACAAGTTTGTTAATCAAGCATATGAATGTAACAACCATATGATCAAACATTACATACGACTATCCGGTTTCGTATGTTTGATGGATTTACCCCTTCATCGGTGGTTAGGGAATGCTTTGAACTAGGTCCCGAACAACCTCCTTTAAGTTTGTGCGTGTCTTGGGGTTCCAACGAACCGTACTACTAGTCTCCGGGCCTTCTATGCCCAAAGCGATCGATCCGGCTCGGCTACACCTTGAGGCCGTATTCCTCGTACGTCCTAACCCTCAAGATGTAGCTAGGCAGCTTACCTTTCCGGTCCCACGCTGAGGAGTAGTAGCAAAACTTCGAAATGATATTCTAAGTGATATGCATGAGCAATTTATTATATGGGGATTTCAATATGGCATTAAATTATTTAAAGCGTTCAAACAATATTTGCACACATAACAATACATACATGGAAACATTTATATCAATCATAAATCGGGTTCCGATATACTTATCGTTCATTGATCGCACACAATGAATCACATACATAATTCCCATAATATCCCACATGCATATCAATTTTATCTTTTCCTACATCTAGTGCTCTATTCTACAAGCACATGTGCGAATACATAAGCGTAAAGGAAACTCACTCGTCCATAGCGCTCTAGGAGTCGAAGTAATCCTCGGGGAAGACAAGATCGTGATCCTCGACACCTAAAGAAAAGAAATACCCCACATGAGTATTTCATCCAAGATCTATTCAAATTCTATACTTCTCTTTTAAAGAATTCGTAAAAATCGTATGGAATGGAAATCCCAACTTAAAATGGCCATAACTTGCTCATTTTAATTCGGAATTTCGCATATTATATACCGATTCCTACCTACTCGAAAAGATCTATCTATTTCTAAGGTTATTTTTATCAAAAGAAGTTATTTAGGTCTCGGAATAGCAGCGTACAGATTTGGTACGAATTTTCCAAACTTCAAAACTAGAGTTTTCAAACTTTACTTTACCCAAGGGCTTTTGTACAAAAATATAGATATATAGTATGATTGAAAAATCCCTTGAATATATGTATATACCTATATGTATAATCTCATACTATATGTATGAATTTGGTGTTGTCTCAACAATGGTTTTGTAAAACAAATATCTTGAAAGTGAGATAAGCTTAAGGCTTGAAAAGAATTTTATTTTTTTGAAAAATTTCCTAAGTTATCATAAATGAGTATTTCCTCCTTTTAACTCTATTCCTTCAAAAAGTTATTTTAATCTTTCAAGATTTCCATAAATTTATTTCTAGCGTTTTGGAAAACAAAGTCTTTCTAAGTACTTTATGGTTAGTTCCATTTTTTTTTTAAAGAAATCATCTTATAAGTTATTTTTGAAAAACTTATCTTAGACTTTAGTGTAGGTGGAAAACTTTGACAATTGAATCTAAGAAATCCTTTGTTTAAGTCTAAAGAAACTTTCTTTTGAAAAGAGAATTTATATTAACTTTACTTTATGTATTTCTTGGTAAAAACCATATATTGTTACTATCTTTAAGAATATTTGTTTAAGATAAATTTCAAACCTTTAAGGAAAATAATTCTTATGTGACAAAATTTATATTTAAAAAGAGTTCTTATTTTTATTTTAAGAAAACTCATTTCTATTATGATTGAGACAATAACAACAAATTCATGTATGAATGAGAGTTTTTGACTATGAAAAATATAAAAACAACATATGAAGTAAGAGCATAAAAGTAAAGTCAAGTATTGGGAACCTTAGCTTCATCAAGGTATCCCAGGACTAAGAATGGACTAGTCCTCAAAGAAAAGCAAAGAAATAAAATTGTTTTGACTTGATATGGACAAGTCTAAGACTAGAAAGACTAGTCTTAATATTGCATAAAACAAGTAAATAAATAAATTTGCAAGACTTGAAAATAAATAAATAAATAACAAGTGAGCTTATATGCTCTAAATAAATATATATACATAATACTTAAATAAGTTAGGTTAGAAACAATAATAACAATATCAAATAATAGCAACATAAAGAAAAGAAGAACATGAACAAAAACAAAACATGAATAAATTGTTGCTTCTTTAACTCAATGAGTCTAAGAAACATACACTAAACTCATGTTAAGTTATATGAACATGAGAGAATATGAGAAACTTTTACCTAAAGTTTGAAGAAGAAAGGAAGGGTGGTAGTATTATGTGAACTTGATTTTCTAAAGAAAAGAGGAAATTTGAGAGAGATTTTGGGAGAGTGTTTTTGTGGAGTGATTTTGAGAGAGTTTTTAGTATGAATTTTGTTGTGTGAAAGAATGGAGAGGAGGGGGTATTTTAGATTTTTGGAGTGGAAATTAGATGTAATAAAATAAATTGGAAAAGAAAACAAAATTGGATGGAAGAGAGGAGATGGGGCGCCGGTTTTTGCATAGATTAGGGGGGAAAATTATTTTTTTGTTTGTTTTGTAATAAAAGAAGTAATGTGTAAGGTGTGATGTGATTAAAGTTGTATGGGGAAGGTAAATTGTAAGGTATAGGTATGGTAGTGTAAGAATAGAGTGTAAGAAAAAGTAGAGATAGGTGAATAGTAATGAATAGTAGAAAAGTACTATGAATAGTAGACTAGACAATTAAAATACCGGTAGTAAAGAAAATACGCGTAAAAGGCCTATATCTGTTATTTTTAGTTACCGAAAAATTCTAAAACTGATATTTTTGAAAACCTTATATTTTTACGAATCTATTGGTGTTGTCGGAATATTTTTGCTATCCGGTGCTGGGGCACGGTTTTCGAAAACTGATCCCGATCGGATCCGAAGGACACTAGAAAAATTCGAATCTGATATTTTTAGGCTTCCCTATATTATTACGAACCATTTCCACAATTATTTCAATTTCGTTTTCTAGGGTTTAAGAACACGGGATTGCCGGATCTAGATTCACTAGACTAATCGTATAACTAGGTTAACTTTAGGGTTTCGTTTCAACTTTCGGTTCTTAGGGTTTGCTAATATTATCGAAAAATCTAGGGGCTACAAGTTTGAAATATCCTGAGGCACAAAATAAGGAGACAAATCCTCATTAATGATTAACCTCATCCTTTATCCGTTGGAAGACCAGATCAACAAGGAGAAAAATCTAGATCTAATTTTTTCCTATCCGTTGAAGACTTAGAATATATATATATATATATATATATATATCGAAGAAGAAAAGAAAAACATATACAAGAAGCTCAATACTCAGATAAATTTTTCACAACTTACAAACGTGCTAATCTCTGTTATACTATATTGTCTTTCTCATACTGAATTCGAGAGGAACTTTTTAGCATTTAAATCCTCGTTGTTTTAGATTTCTCGTGAGAGATTGTAGAGGAGTAAGAGTGACATTATTTTCTCTGTAGATCAATAAATAGCTTGAGTGAAGCTAAGTAGGCTGAGCAGAGTGATTGAAGTTCATTATAATTGAACAAGCTTGTACTCTCATTCCTGGATTGGATAGTAGAACATACCAGTGTAAAATATCGGGTCTCCAACTTAGAGCTGGAAGAGAGGACTGACACTCGAGGCGAACCTCTATAAATCGATTTGGCACACTCTTCTTCCTTATCTCTTTAATTTCAAGCATGTTTACTTATTTGTTTTAATTGCATTTTATACTCAGAAACTAAATCAAAGAGTAAACTTGAAGCTTAACTTTAAATTTTTGCTTTACCTTGTATGATCTCAAGTGAACTCGTTTTATCCAAATTTTAATTAACATTATTTGTAATTAGGATTGATTGTTTTCAAGTGAGTTTATGAAATAGCCATAATTCCCAAATTTATGTTTTATATTTATGTGTTAATGTACTTGAGTATGATATATGTGATTTATGTTAGAATGTAGTGTATGTATGGTATTAATGTATTTGAATATTGATATATCTTAGTGTGAATAATATTGTGTCTATGGATTTGTAAGTGTAATAAAGTATATGAATAGTGGTTTAAAACAAGTTAAATATATTTAATATAATAACCAACATAGCATAAGTTTTTGGACAAAAACAAGCCCCAAACTCATTTATTTTAGCCCAAACGCATACAAATTAAAGCTCTTACTGTGGCAGCCTCTGAAGTCAATATTAAGATAAGAAAAAAACCTCATTTTTGACTAAAAACACACTCCCAAAAGAGACCCAAAAATCCATACGAATTTCACAATTCCTCTTACATGTTGTCTTCCTTTTTTCCTCAAAACCTTGCACTCCAAGCTCTTAACAAAGTCAAGATCCAAAGCCTAAGTGATTTTCAATAAGACCTAAAGCTTCTTCATGTATGTGTTTGTTATGATAATAGTATATTTGTTAGTTTGAGTTTTCTTGTGAAATGGAGTTCTTGTCATGAATTGAGTCAAATGAGTTTTGAAGATTTACATATGTTAGTTATGTATTGAATGATAACTTGATGGTTTATAAGTTGTTGTTTGTGCTAAGTAAGTGACAAGTAGTGTTGGAGTGAATGGAGTTAGGAATGAGTAGGGTAAGTATAGTTTAGGGAAGAATGAATTGGCTAAATGAGGGTTGAATGTAGAATTATGTTTAAAATGGTAGATATGAGTGTTTGATGAGTTTGAAGTTAAGATTTTATATGTTAAAAGAAGTTAGAATACATATAGGTTGAAGTTTGATGATAGAAATGTGTTTGAAAGAAGTTTGGAAGTGAAAATTTTAGCAAATTTTTTGTGTCTTCGAAACAGGAAAGGTTTGCAATTTTTTAAAAATTTGTCTTGTAGTTACACTGCCTCAATACCACCAGCATAGAGGTCAATACTGTCGGCGTACATAGTAACACTGTTGGTGTTGGGGGTATTCATGGGCATGGATCGACCCCGTAGAACTCTTAGATTTTTTGGATAAATTTGTTTTATAGTCTACACTAGCTCAATGCTGCCTGCGTAGACCACAACACTGCCAGCATTTAGCTTAGCACTGCTAGAGGAGTAGAAAAATTCGTGCAAACTACACCACTGTAACTCCATTGGCGTTGGAGGCCAACGTATCACGTGTTGTTTTTCCATTTTCAAAACTTATTCAAACACCTTTCCAAGCTTGAAATTTGACCTTTTGATGATTTTATAAGTTTGTATGATATTGTTAATATAAGTTAAAATTTCTTGTAACAGTGATAGATCCTCGGTTAAATACTACTTTTGATCCTCGATCTCTTTCAGGTACGTAGTAATGTGTTTGATTTCTTGCCTAGGATAGACCTAACTAAATTTACTTTAATTTAAGATAAAACTTAAGTTGTTTGAATTAATTATCTATTGCCGTTGAATCTGGTTCGGAAAGCAGCACCTTGCTCAAGTTGGGGGCACAGTAGTTTAGTCACTTAGGCTACTCTTGTCTTTATGATAAGACTTTCATAAGTGGCACAGTGGGTAGTTGATAGGGTTATTGGCATCGGTATAATATTTGCTTATTCTTAAGAAGAAGTAATATGATTTAATTCAATGTTTATGGGAACACTTGAATTAGGTGATATTATGGATTAAATTAAGTATAGTTGTGAAATGGCTAAGAACCCTAGAGGAAGCTACTTTTTCGTTTATAGATATATCATCTAGAGACATAAGTCCCGAACAACTTATATCAACCCCCTGAGTGTTGAGATCGTTACTTAGGACCCCCAGATATCCTTATTGTCCGGAGTTTGAATACTTCAGTGTTGTTTGACTAACTAAAGATTTTCTAATAACTTGATGGTTGTTGCATTTGCATATAGTATAAGTTTGTATGCCACTTGCCTTTGTTATCATTACTCGTGTACCGAGCCTTTGGCTCATATTGTATCTATTTCAAGTATTGATGACCATGACTTTTCGAAAATAACATTAAGAATTATTTAAAAAATTATTGGCTCATATTCCATCTTTATACAACTTGTGGTGTTTTCTTGTCTTTTCATTTTATATCCATGGAATTTTTAGGTAATTTACTAAGCAAAATTCATATTTTATATTTATTATACACATTGGAACAAAAAGAAACTCAACTTTTGGCATTTATGAATGAATAATTTCGCTATTACCCTTTTAATTGATGTGATTTTGCTTAGCGAAAGCCTTCCTTTATTTTTACTTATATTTACTTTGACGTACCAAGATTTCTTTTTAGGAAAGTTTCATCTTTCCTTTCTTTCCTCTTTTATTTCGTTGTCTTCTTTTTATTATTATGTATATATTATTTTTTTCTTTCCTTTTCAATGTCCATCTCATCAATTTAAGATATCTATGTAATAATTTCCTGGTTGTTAGACACATCTCAGGTACACTATTGGATGATAAGCTAATGGTGTCAAGTTTAAGTACGAAAAGTGCATATAAAATTTTCATTTAGATATCAAATTGATCATTTTCAAAATTTCACTACTTAAAATTTTATATATTATGATAGTTTGGCTGCCTTTTATGACATTAACCTTATAGAAAACTATTTTAATAGATAATACTAATGGACACAAACTATTCACCAAGTGATTTTAATTGGTCACAAAAGAATAACTAAGAGGAAGGTGAATTGGTTATTTGATAAAAATTTATCCTTTTTCAAAATTAAACCAAAATCACACAACTTGGTTAATCAAATTATAATGGCTTATAAACTTTAAAGACCCGAACTCACCCCTATATTTAAAATAGGTGAATTCAGATGAAATAATCTAATTTATTCTATAATTAAATTTTCATGTGAATATAATATTAGTTCGAAATATTAAGTTTAAAGTAATTTTGATATATGAAAATGAATGTGTAGAAATAGGTTTGATATACTATGTTTACTAATGTATGTGAGTATGTGTAATGAGATTAATGTTATTGTTTTATGTATATTAATGTGTGTATAGTATAATTAATGTTTGTATCTTTATGAATTAATATGTATATGTTATGTTTAAAATTATCAAAACAACTTTTGAATTGGCTAAGATTTTGTTAGCAGAATTTTCAAGAAGTTAAGCCTATTTTTCAAGCTCAAATTAAATTCAAATTAACCCCAAATTAAGCCAAATTAAGCCTAAGTCATATCTACCCCAAAAGTCAAACTTAGGATAAATATAAGTCTCAAATTTAATTAAATAAAGCCTCTTTTGGCAGCCCACAATTTTCATAGGAATTTTCTACTCTTCATTTCCTTCTCTTGTCCTTCTTTCTTCAAAACATAAGCCTTTAACCTTAGCCAAAAACAAACTCTTAGATTCAACAATTTCTCCAAGTCAAAGCCTCTTCATGTAAGTTAATGTAAGTATAAACTCTTTGTTTATTTTCTTTCTTGTAATATAGATGTAGAATCCATGTTAGGATGAGTTTATTGTCATATGACCTTGAATGGTTTTATGTATTGATATATGTTAGATTATGTTTTATTGTTATATGAACTTGTTTATGTGTTATGGAAGTAGTGAGAAGTGTTTATGAGGATTGAAGTTGATTTGAGTAGTTAAGTTTGAAGTGAAGAGTAGGAGAGGGTTTGATGTGAATGAAGTAGTTTGATGTGTTGTTATGATATCCAAAGTTGCTAGGATTGGATAATGTGGATAGAAGATAGTGTATGAAGCTAAATATGTGTTTGAAGAAAGATTAAAAGTGTTATACGTTATAAGTTTTCAAAGTGTAAAATAGGGGAAATAAATACTTTACGAACAAGTCTGTTTTTGAGTGTATGCCAGCATCTGGTACTTCAACACCGCCGACATAGAGGTGGTGTTGAATGTGATTAGAACCGATTTTTCTAAAGCTGCTTCAAACGCCGTCGGCTTTTGTAAAGAAATTGGCCAGCGTTTATTTTTCAAATCGTACGCCGGCCACTAGGGCTTCAACGCCGCCGGTCTTCAATCGGTGTTGAATGTGAACAGAATCAATTTTTTTAATACCGGCTTAACACCACCGGCATATAATTCCAACGTTGCCAACGTTCAGCTCAATTTTACCTGTGTAAATAAGCCGCGTATCCCCTGAGTTTTTACAAATTCAACCTTCTTCAATTGTCATTCTTTACTGCATGTATGGTCTTCTAATGAATCTATAAGCTATATAAACATGTTTTAAGTATGAATTAAATTATAAAACTATATTCTAAGTTTAATGAATCTCCTTGTATAGTTAACTTAGGATTGTGTTATATATATTATATTATATATATGTATTCAACGTTTGATTATTGATTTGTTTTGATATTTCTTATTTTAGTTAAAGGTTCATTAGTTAATTCCCCTCCGAGTGAATAATAATACACTATTGGGTATAGGTACTTGATAGCTTGTTTGTTGTATACTAGGAATAGGCATTATTAAATTTGACTTAATTCAATCTGTTTAATACTTTGATGAACTAGATGTCTATTATGCTATTTAATCTAATCCGAGGAGCAGTAAACCTGTCATGATGCAATGCCATGTTAGTTAGGCGTTTAACCTAAGTCATGATGCAGTGACTTTACCATGATGTAATGGTGCGGTATGATGCAATAGCGATTTGTTTTTGGTTAAGCGGATAGCCGATGGGGAGAATAGTATCCGAGTAACATTTGCTTAAACTTAGGGGAAATGCCATGGTTTAGTTCAAAGTTTATGGAAACTTGTGAACTAGGCTCATGTTATGGACTGAGTTTAAGTAGAGTCGGGCAACGGCTTTTGAGCCCTAAATGAAGCTATTTCTTTATGGAATAGATATAGGAGATGTAAGTATTCTGACTGCTTATATCAAACCCCTGAGCAGCTACTGTTACTCTGGACTCCTAAATTCCCAAAGCATGATTCTGGGGTTTGAATACTCTACGGTTTTTTTGTTAAAAGAAAACTTAACAAGATAATGACTTAATCGTTGATGCATTTCATTTGATTTAAGTTTACTTGACAAATTGTTTTTGTATTTATTATTACGTAATAAGTCTTCCGCTCACTTTTGCTGCTTTGTAGGTAATGAGGATGAGTTGTATGATGATCTGGGATACGGGTCAGATATTGAGAGATTTTTGGACGACGAGTAGGACTTGATTGCCCTTAGATTTGGAGAAGCTTTTGTTTAACCATAATTCTCTATATAGAAGGCTTGGTTAAATAAGCCTAAGTTGTAAAAGACCTTAAAATCTCTTTAGATTATCTTTTGTACCAAGAACAACTTATAATTTGTAGTGTCTTAGATTGATACTAAACTTTGTACATATATGTATATATGTATGGATTGCTTTTATTAGCAATTTGTTTTGTTAAAAGTTGTTTATAAAATGTTAGTAGATTTGATCAAACAATTCTCATAAACTATTGTTTTAGGACAACTTACATATAATGTGAAAATGTTATATGTGGTTGGGGACTCGGTACTCTATATCTCGGGATTTAGTGGGATGGGTCTTTACATTAGATCTCTAACCACATATAACTTGCAATGTTATATGTCAGGTTTATTGCTAGAATCAGTTTGGATATTTGTTTACCTAAACTCTTATAAGAACAAATTTTAAAAACTATCAACTCTCAAAACCTTTTAAGAGAAACATGACATTTACATCACATTTACATATAAAATATAGATCCACTACAAACATATATACATATAGATATTATAAAATAAGGTCTATCAACAAGGCATAAACAAAATACATAAGTTTAGCAAAAACTATCATAACTATAACTTTTCGAAAATAACATGACTATCACACCTACGACTTTATTACTTGAATTACAACTTCTCGAAAATGACAAGACCTACAACAACTACAGCACCTACAATATACAATTATGTTATTGAACTACAACTTTCCAAAAATAATATGACCTATCATACCTACCACTTTATTACTTGACCTACAACTTTTGAAAATAACAACATCTATAACACTTACAACTTTATTACTGACCTACAACTCCTAGACTGAACAAATACACATACCTACCATACCTATGACTTTATTAATTAACCTATAACTATTATAAAATAACATGACCTACAACACTTACCACTTTATTACTTGACCTACAACTTTTCGAAAATAACAAGACCTACAACACCTATGACTTTACTACTAACCTACAACTTTCAATACATAATATGACCTACCACACCTACAACTTTATTACTTGACCTACCGTTTTTCGAAAATAACGTGACCTACAACTATTACGCCCTAAAGGGTACCCTAAACGTGGTAGTTCGCCATATACGGTATTAAAACTTAAGAGTGACTTCCCGAAGTCATGCGAAAGCTTTCAACACCATATGTAAAGCATTTATCACAACAATAGGAGACACCGGTGGGATGTATAGTTCGAGATAGTAAATATAGCATATAAAAATCTAAATTATCATCCAATTTATCATTAAGAGAATATAATCCTTACATCATCTTAGGGGTTTTCCCTTATAATTCTCCAAATAATCATAATATCAACTTAATCTTTCTCACAACAAAAAGACATTAAAGGATAATTAACCTAAGATCTTCAAAAGATTTCCAGAAGCTCTTCAAAACATAATCCCACTCGGGTATATGTAGTCTTCGGGCATGAAAGATATTGGTCCTGATACAACAAAAGTCTATCGGAGTATAAGTATAACTAGCTTAGTGAGAATATTTCCGAATCAACGTACTTGTATAAATAATTTTAAACAAGTTATTAAACAAGCATATGAATGCATCAAGCAAGTGATCAAGCAATACATATAATCTACTGGAAATAATATATTTGAATGGATTTATCTCTCCATTCAGGGTTAGGTGTTTCAGGCTCTTTAAAACCCATCTTTATAATCCAACTCATGTAGTTTATTTCAGGCGCATACTCGCCTATCTTAAAATAGTTCTTTCAGGCTTCTAATTGTCTATCTTAAAATAGTTCTTTCATGCTTCTAATCTCCCATCTTGCAGATTTTTGGCGACTGCAAACCCGCTACTATATTCTTGTCCCATCGAGTATAGCACTCATGCAATGAAACTAACTACGTTGATATGCATGAATCAATTAATATAATTCATATATGATTAGAGTAATTTAAAGGTGATCATAGAATTTGCACACACTTCAACAAAATAATAGTAAAACTAAGTTAATTAACAACGATTCATGCCTCGGTATGCTTAACATTTTTTCAACCAATATTATCAACATAATTCATTTTCATCTTTTCCTACTTCTAGTGCCTAGCTACAAGCATAACCAAGTACGAAAATAGGAAATAAACTCACTTAGCCATGAGGATCTATCTTTCTTACTGATGAGTCAATCAGTAAATTCACTAATCAAAATAATCCTCCGAGTATGAATACTCCTCCTCGGGATCACCTAATCAAGAAGAATACCTATAATGAGTATTTCTTATTGATTCTATGATATTTATTAAAAACTATGTTATAAGATCATCAAATTCGTATAGAAGGTAATTCTAACTTAAAATGGCCATAACTTGGTCATTTTAACTCGGAATTGCACAAATAATATACCGTTTTCTACATACTCAAAAAGATCTAACCATTTCTAAAGTTATTTTTGTCATAAAAAGTCATTTGGGTTGGAAAATACTACAGTACATAATAGTTATGAATTTATAGTTCACAAAATATGATTTTTTTTCCAACTTCACTTTACTAAAAAATCCTTAAGCAAAATATGGATATATCTATATATATATAAATATGTTAAAAATCCTTTGAACATTTATAGGCACTCATATTGTATGCATGAATTGTAGTGTTCTCAATATTGATATTTCATAATCAATTTCTTTTTATGGTTTTAAAGATAAACTTTTGAGAATTTCTTCTTTTTGATGTTAAGGAAAAACAAAAAAATATTTGAGTTGATATGAGTGAGTGTTTTTCCTATTATAATTCCATTTCTTATCTTTTCAAAAGAAAATTAATTTCCAAAAATTTGATTCTTCAAGTTATCTACTAATCTTTATTTCTAGTGATTGAAAATAAGCTTTTCAAAATATCCTTTAAGTTTTTGATGTGGTCAAATATTTGAAGTTGTCTTAAATGTATGTTTTTCTCTTATTTTTATATCCTTTCTCTTCTTTAGGAGATAAGTTTACTTTTAAACTTTACTTACTAAGCAAATTTTATTTTTCTAAGTTGGTTTCTAAAATAGTGAGTTGATTGTATCTTAGTTTGAAAAACTTGTTTTATTTTTAATATTTGTTAAATGGTAGAATAATTCTTTTAGACAAGTTTATAAGAAAAGCTTTCTTGATAAAGAATTGTTAACATTGGAACTTAGTAAAATTTGATAACTGTCCTAGGACCCTCATTATTTGTGCATTATTGAGCATATTTTATATGTTATTTGAGTAAGTCATTAAAGGAAAGAACTTTTATTGGGTAAATTACTTGTTTTAGGGATGATTATGGAACAATGGAGCTTTTTAAGAGATTTATCATGAAAGAAACCAAGTTATTGAAGGATTATGGAGCCTAGATGAAGTTGCTGGTCATATACTAGTAATTATACACTACTAGTGTAGATTTGGAGGATAAACTTGAAGAAAATAAGCTTTTCAATGTACACGACCCAGCTACACGGTAGTGTAGGATGAGTAGTGTACACATGACAACAAAGGAAAATGCGTGGAATGTTGTACACGCCCGACCTACACGGGTCGTGTAGGGTACCCGTGTATGTGCAATTTTGTATAAATACAGCCTTCTTTCATTGTTTGAAAGAGAGAGAGAGTCAGATATCATTCCTAACCCTAAAGTTCGTCTTTTGGAGCTTTTCAAGAAGAATTGGCGGCACAAACATCCGGAGTCACAACAATTTTTCAAAAGGGGTTTTTGTTATGATTTATTTAAACTCTTCTAGATCTATTGTTTCTGTTGTTTATCATATGGAAGAGTAGATTTGTATGCCCTAGGTTTTGTGAAACCCTAACTCATGTTCTGAATTGTTATCAATTGATGAAAAGTTTTGATCTTGAATTCATTCATGTGATTTAATTGTCTTGTGATAATTTTGGCCAGGATTATTGCTTGTTTGATTCTTATTAGTTAGAAAGAGATTTCAACTAATAGGATAGATCTTATGAATGATAAATTTGCATGTTTCACCTAGACATAGGGAGGCTTCGAATTTCTGCAATAAAGATTAAATCTTTATTTAGGGTTTGTGAGTTTTATGCAATTTTACATTGGCGTGAATGAAGGAAGAGATTCCCATTTTCTCATGTAAAATTAGGAATCAATTGACTTGAAGAAAGTAATTGGTTTAATTTAGAAACCCTGCAGTTCAAGATTTGATTTTTCATCAGTTAATTTATCATAAGTATTAAGTTAGGGTGGAACAAAACTAGGGGCATTGTTGTGAATTGAATTAAATTAAGGAAAGCTTTCATATTCTATAATTAGGGTTTGTTAATTATTAGCATAATTAATTATTAGGGTTAATACAATCTTTTGATAATTTAGACTAGATAGTAGTGAAAGGGTATTACTAGTAATTGCCCATAGATCTTTAGGACGACATCCGAGTTAATTATACTACAAGATAGGTGCGCTGCCTTGTGTGGATCTTGAATTAATTGGATTATAAATTTTAGACTTGGTGATCATACACACATCAAAAGTTTTGGCGCCGTTGCGGGGATCTGCAATATTAGGAAAGCCTTATTAGCTGCTAATTTAGTCATTTTTTTTATATTCTCTTCTTCTTCTACTTAAAAAAAAAAATTAATCCATTTTTCATCTCTTGCAGTTTATGACAAGTAGTTCTTCATCGAGAATTTTGAATTTGATCCTGAAATAGACCGGACATTTCACAGGAGGCAAAGAGAAAGAAGAGCCAATCTAGAGGCTTTGGAAACCATGGAAGGACAAGGAAATGAACGTGATCCAAATCAAGTTGGTGGGAATGAAAATAATCCACTTCAAGTTGCTGGAAATGAAGTGCATAGACCCATGTGGGACTTGTTTATGCCCACGGTTGAAGGAGTCGCTCCACCTATTGCATGGCCTGCAATACAAGCGAATAATTTTGAGCTGAAGCCTGCTCTAATTCAGATGGTGCAGGTAAATCAATTTGGAGGAGGAGCTTCTGAAAATCCACACGATCATTTGTCAAGATTTCTACAGATATGTGCCACCATTAAGAGTAATGGGGTATCCGATGATGCAATACGCCTTAGACTATTCCCTTTTTCTCTTAGGGATAAGGCAAGCAACTGGTTAAATTCACTACCCCCTCATTCCCTAACCAATTGGGATCAAGTGGCACGGAAATTTTTGGAGCAATTTTTCCCACCAGCAAGACAATACAAGTGAGAAATGATATACTCTCCTTTCGTCAGTATGAGGGTGAATCACTCTATGAGGTTTGGGAGAGGTTCAAGGAACTCCTTAGGCGTTGTCCTCACCATGGAATTTCTCTTCATGATCTGGTTAGAATTTTCTATTCTTCCCTTGGTGATCAATTGAAGACTATGATTGATGCAGTGGCTGGTGGAAGTCTGATGAAGAAAAGCGCTCCTGAGGCATATGATCTGATAGAAGATATGGCAAGAAACACATTCTTTGGCATAGTGAAAGAAATAAACCGAGGCAAGTAACTGCCAATCATGAGTCGATGCAGTTGCTCAACTTCAAGCACAAGTTGCATCACTTACAGCTCAAATGAGTAGAATGCAACCTATGTCAAATGCAGGGCCAAGTCATATGCCAATATGGATGCTTCACCTCAATGTAATTTTCCTACGGGCTTTTCAGATTTTCAATGGGAGATTCCTATGTTCCTGGTGTTAGCCAAGCATGGAGGGAGCGAATTTTGTGAACAAATTCGACAGAGGAACCGGAAACTATAATCCCTATAGCAATACATATAATCGAGGTTGGAGAGATCATCCAAATTTTTCTTGGAGCAACCAGAATGCACAAAGACCCAATTTTCCACCTGGGTTTCATAAGCTGCAGCCGCAACAATTACCAACGCATCAACAACTTCCTGCTCTTCCACCACCTGAGAAGAAGCCAAATGTGGAAGAACTTCTAACACAGTTTATCCAGAGTTCTGATGCACGTCATCGGAATCAAGAAGCTTCTATTCACACCTTGGAACAACAAATTGGCCAAATGGCCAAACTGCTTTCAGAAAGACAGCCAGGATCTCTTCCTGGGAATACCGAGCCTAATCCTAAGGAACAGGTGCAAGCCATTAATTTGAGAAGTGGTAAGAAATTCCGAGCAGAAGTGAGGAGGAGCCTGAGCAATATGTGGAGAAGGAAGTTAACAGAAATGAGAATTCTGAGAAGGGCACAGCTGAGCCAGAAAAGAAACAACCTCAAGCAGTTAAAGAGTATGTACCTAAAATACCATATCCTGCTCGTCTTCATCAGAAAAAAAAAGAACAGTTTGATAAATTCTTGGATCTGTTCAAGCAACTTCACATTAATCTTCCATTTGTGGAAGCTCTTTCTCAAATGCCCAAATACGCTAAGTTCCTTAAGGAACTTTTGTCTAACAAGAGGAAGTTGGAGGATGTCTCTACAATTGAAGTAGGAGCAAATTGCTCCTCGATTATTCAGAATAAGTTACCTCCAAAGTTGAAAGATCCTGGAAGTTTCACTATTCCATGTGTTGTGGGGAATTATCTGTTGATAAAGCATTGGCTGATCTTGGGGCAAGTATTAATCTCATGCCTTACTCCTTTTTCAAGAAACTAGGCCTTGAGGGCTTAACTGAACCCCGCCCACTCGCATGAGTCTTCAGTTAGCTGATCGTTCTGTAAAAATTCCAAGAGGAATTATTGAAGACGTTCTAGTGAAAGTTGGCAACTTCATTTATCCTGTAGATTTTGTGATACTTGACATGGATGAAGATAGGGATATACCCTTGATTTTGGGTAGACCTTTCTTAGCCACAGCAAGAGCAGTGATAGATGTTGAGGAAGGGAAGCTTACACTTAGAGTTGGGATGAAGAATTGGTGGTAACAGTTTCTGCAGCATTAAAACATCCGATGGGATCTGCTGACTCCTGTTACTCAATTGATGTTGTGGATTCCTCAGTGTCTGATCACATTGAAGAAATTATAAGCAGAGATGAAATGGAATTGAGTTTGACTCACATGAAAAGAAAGAAGCGACGAGCCCCGAGGTAAGAGCTATCATAGCAGAATTGGATGCTACAGAGCAATTCATACCTCAGAATGGGTTTGAAGAATTGAAGAAGAACAATGAAGCACGACTGAAACCTTCTATTGAAGAGCCACCGGTGCTTGAATTGAAGCAGCTACCAAATTTTCTTGAGTATGCCTTCTTGGAGAAGGATTCTAAGCTGCCAGTGATCATTGCTTCAGACTTATCAGATGAACAGAAAGAGCAACTGATTTCGATCCTCAAAACACACAAGCAATTGCTTGGAAGATCTCTGATATAAAGGTGTTAATCCATCCTTCTGTACTCATAAAATTTTGTTAGAAGAAGGTTACAAGCCTGTTGTTCAACCCCAAAGAAGGCTAAACCCGAATATGAAGGATGTGGTTAAGAAGGAAGTCATAAAGCTACTTGATGCTGGGATGATATATCCTATATCTGATAGTTCTTGGGTTAGTCCAACACAAGTGGTACCCAAGAAAGGAGGGATGACTGTGGTCCCAAATGAGAAAAATGAACTCATTCCAATGAGAACTGTAACTGGATGGCGAGTTTGCATAGACTATAGAAGACTAAATGAAGCCACCAGAAAGGACCATTTCCCTCTGCCATTTGTAGATCAGATGTTAGAGAGGCTTGCCGGACATATGTACTATTGTTATCTTGATGGGATGTCCGGGTACTTCCAAATACCTATAGCTCCAGAGGATCAAGAGAAAACAACATTCACCTGTCCCTATGGCACTTATGCCTATAGGAGGATGCCCTTTGGGCTTTGTAATGCACCGGCTACATTTCAGCGGTGCATGTTAGCAATCTTTGATGATTTGGTGGAAAAAATTATGGAAGTATTTATGGATGATTTCTCGGTCTTTGGAATTCATTTGGTGAATGCTTGGCTAACTTGGAGAAGGTTTTGATCCGTTGTGAAGAAACCAACCTGGTACTTAATTGGGAAAAATGCCATTTTATGTGCAGGAAGGTATTGTGCTTGGGCACAAGGTTTCGGAGAAAGGGATTGAAGTCGATCGAGCAAATTGAAGTCATTGAACAACTTCCCTCCAACTTCAGTGAAGGCCATTAGAAGTTTTCTTGGACATGCCGGTTTTTATCGACGATTCATTAAGGACTTCTCCAAAAGCTCGCCCATGACAAGGCTATTGGAGAAGGATGCTGCTTTGATTTTGACCAAGAATGCCTTGATGCTTTCAATCTTTTGAAGGCGAAGTTGACAACCGCTCCATCATGATAGTTCCTGATTGGAACCTTCCATTTGAACTAATGTGTGATGCGAGTGACTTTGCTGTGGGTGCTGTCCTTGGACAAAGACGTGAGAAGCATTTCCGACCAATATACTACGCCAGTAAGACGCTCAACAGTGCTCAGGAGAACTATACCACAACAGAGAAAATTATTGGCGGTAGTATTTGCTTTCGACAAATTTCGATCTTATCTTGTTTTATCTAAAGTTGTTGTGTATACAGATCATTCTGCTTTGAAGTTTCTGTTGTCCAAAACTGATGCTAAACCTAGGTTGATCCGATGGATTTTGCTTTTACAAGAATTTGACTTAGAGATCCGTGATAAAAAGGGAGCAGAAAACTTAGCTGCAGATCATTTGTCAAGGTTGGAAAATCCGCAATTAAGTGACCCTGATGAGGAAGACATTGATGACAATTTCCTGAAGAAAGACTTCTTGCAGTTGTGAGCGTTTGAGTACTAAATTACCATGGTTTGTGATATTGCTAACTATCTTGCTGCAGGAATTCTCCCTGATGATTTGATCGCCATGCTAAAAAGAAGTTTTTCTCTGATTTAAAACATTATTACTGGGAGGATCCTTTTCTTTTCAGGGTTTGTGCAGATCAAGTCATAAGACGATGTGTGACTCATGAGGAAGGTTGGAAGATTCTATTTGACTGCCATTCAGGCCCTACTGGGGGTCATTATAGTGCCAACGGACAGCGCATAAAGTTATGGAGGTAGGTTTTTATTGGCCTTCAATTTTTAAAGATGCTCACCGTTTTGTTCTTTCTTGTGATAGATGCCAGAGAATAGGAAATACATCTAGACGGGATGAAATGCCTCAGAATTATATCTTGGCATGTGAAGTATTTGATCTTTGGGGCATTGATTTTGTTGGACCGCTTCCCACATCTTTCGGGAATAAATACATACTAGTGGCAGTAGACTATGTTTCTAAATGGGTGGAAGCTCAAGCTTTACCCACCAATGATGCCCGGGTAGTATGTAAATTCTTGAAAAAGCTGTTTTCAAGGTTTGGATTCCTAGAGCTATTATTAGTGACAGAGGAACACATTTCTGTAACTCTCAATTAGAAAAAGTTTTGAGGAGATATGGGGTTACTCATCGAATCGCCACACCTTACCATCCTCAGACAAGCGGTCAAGTTGAAGTGTCAAATCGAGAGTTGAAGAGGATCCTTGAAAAGACGGTTAGTCATCACAGAAGAGATTGGGCGAGAAACTAGATGCCTTGTGGGCGTACAGGACTGCTTACAAAACACCTTTGGGGACTACTCCCTATAGATTGGTGTATGGGAAAGCGTGCCACCTTCCGGTGGAAATTGAACATAAGGCGTATTGGGCAATCAAGCAAGTGAACTTTGATTTAAGTTCTTCGGGACTCAAAAGAAATTTCAGGAATGAATTAGATGAATGGAGGATGACTGCATATGAAAATATGAAACTTTACAAGGAAAGAAACGATTTCATGATGCACACATTCGTCATCCAAAGAAGTTCAAGGTAGGGGATCAAGTGCTTTTATTTAACTCCCGGTTGAAGCTTTTCCCGGGCAAGTTGAAATCGAGATGGTCCGGGCCTTTTCTGGTAAAGCAAATTTTTCCACATGGTGCTGTGGAATTGGAGCATCCTGAGCAAGGCACGTTTAAGGTGAATGGCCAAAGAGTCAAATTGTACTTAGGGAGGAGCAGAAAACGAGGACCGGGAGGAGTTTAAACTCCATCCACCAATAATTAGCTTTGAAGAGCTTGAGAACGTCGAGCCAACGACGTTAAACAACAGCGCTTCATGGGAGGCAACCCATGTCTGACTTTGATAGGTAAGTTTTTCTTTTCTATTTTCTATCCTAACATCCCGATTTTGCAGATTGTTGAGCCATAGTCGAAAGAGACACTTGAGTTTTCATGCTAAGTGTGGGGAAAATCACAACCAAGGAAGGTAAAGAGGAGGATTTCATTGCTAAGTGTTCTAGGTAAGTATTCTATCATATGCATTATTTTAAACCTTTGACACTTAGATCTTGAAAAAAAAAATTTGACTCCTAGTGTACACTACCATAGTACACGACCAGTGTACTAGAGTAGTGTATGAATTCTAGCTACTGTGCTTTCATGAGTCGTTCTACACTACTCGTGTATTAGGGTAGTGTATGTTTACGTAGCTACTGTGAAGTCACGAGTCAATCTACATGACTCGAATGCACTGCCGTGTTCAAGATCACGCGAGCTGTAGAATAACGAGTCATTCTACACGACTCGTGTAGGAGGCAGTGTACGAAAATTTGCAACCTGTGGAGTCACAAGTAGTTCTATACAACTCGTGTAGGAGAGCGTGTATGGAGACATTGCAACTGAGGAGTCACGAGTCATCCTACACGACCCGTGTATCTCGAGTCGTGTACGTCCAATCCTTGCATTTCACGCACACACTGGTATATATCTCTTCCCATTCTCTCTTTCCCACTCCTACATAACACGACACAACACTACACTCCTCTCACTCCATTACACAACCACATCATCACACTATAGGACTCACGATCGGGATCATCATCATCAACGAAGGTATGTAATCAATTTCTTCCTATTCCTCATTAAGTGTTCTCTTTTAGTTCATCTAGCCATGCGAAAGTTATGGAGTTTTGGAGCTTTACGAAGTTGAGACGAATTTGGGTGAAGTGTGATTATATTGATGGTGTATGCGTGTTGTTGTTGATCATCTTTGAAGTGCTAGTTATATTTTCCTTTGCTCTAATCATGCATGGTTTTCACGCACAAATCGCAATTCTAGGATTCATGTGAGATTTTTTTATTGGCAAGAAAATTGGGGCTTTTGTATTTTTAGTGCAATTAGATCATTCTAATATACAATGCACATGTTAATTTGGAGAAATTCTTGTTATATCATCCTAATCGTAATTCTAGGGTTTGTTTTTTGCGAAAATTGGGATTTGAAGGAAAATTGGTTGAAATTTTTGTGATTGAAGTTGGTTTATTGTTTTAGTGACAACCATGATTCTCAATACGAGTTCTTACACGAGTGATTTTCCCACGTTCGTGTTGATTTTAAATTTTACATTTTTTTGGTTGTACATTACCCCTACACTAGTCGTGTACAATGACTAGTGTATACACAGTTTCTATACAACTTTCACACACTTGTTCCACTTTCGTCTCCATGTTCTTAATGTTACTTCTCATGAATTATATTACTTTGGGGATCACTTGGAGGTTCTGATGTGCTACTATCTAGACAGGAGTTCGAAGCGGTAGAAAGAAGGCATGAGAAAGAAAGGTTAAAGAATAAGAAATTTAGGAAAGTCGTTTAGAGTTTTCTCCAGAAACTTGCTGGGTGTTTTTCCCCATCGCCTAGGAATTTTCCGACTTATGAGTCCTCACTTGAGAGGACTATTTCTGAGGAAACTCCACAGCCTAGGGTATATCAAAGGAAAGGGAAAGCTCTGGTTGTTGCTGAGCAGTTGACTTCTAAAGATGAAGCAGTTGCTACTTCCGGTAATGAGGAGGAAACTGATGACGATGAGGATGATGAGAATACAGAAGATGATGCAGATGAGGATAAAGATGATGAGGATGACAATGATGATGCAGATGATGATGAGGAGGGGGATAAGTGATCTATCCTTGTTGGATTTGATCTGACTTGATATGTTCTTTTGTTTTCTTTTAGACTTTCTGATCTGATGGTGTGTTCTTATTGAGATCCCCTTGTGGGAAAACTATTTTGCTGCTGAATTCTAATGTTATTGATGGATGTTTAGGATAGGTTAAATTTTTCTTTTTGTTTTGATTTTCTTTTTAGGTCAAGCTGGCTCGATTTTGTTTAGGGTTCACGAACCTTTATTTCTGATGGTGCTGCAGTCAGCTATTATTCCTGGATACTGCTTTCACATGGGGAAGTTCTTATCTAAATTCCTTTATTTCTTCTTTTCCTAGTTTGCATTGCATTGTGAGACATTGGGGACACTATCTCAATTAAGTGTGGGGAAGGGGTATTTGAAAGGAATATATTTGGGTCTTGATAAATTTTGCATGTACTTGATTGATCATATTATATTGATGATGAATTTGAATTATTGAACCCAAGTTTTTAAATCAAAAATTCCCCACTTACAAGTTTGCAAATGTGCTTGGCAGTTGAATATGAATTGAGTTAAGATAAATCTTGAAAATATACTCTTTAAAATTATTTGAATTAGCATTCAAATTAAAGTAAAAGCGACTTACATAATACCTTACTCACCTATTTTGTAGTTGGCATACTTAGTTAAAATTTAGATAAAATCTAGGTGGGGTAATCTACTTGCTATTTAGTAATGGAATTTAGAGTTTAGAAGTGGATTGAAGTCTTAGTTGAAAGTTAAACGGTTATGTTTTTAAACTTGTTGATTTGTATATTTTCTTTTCAAAAATTTTGAGAGCCCTCCTAATATTTTGTGAAAGAGCATATGATGTTTATCACTTGGTGATCCTTTATGAATAACCTCTTTGATTTTAAAAAAAAAAAAAAAAACAAAGCCTTTACTCCAATGACTCAAGCAATTGAGTTATGAGTATTCTGAACTTGAATGTTAGAGTAGGGAGAGTTCGATGGGGTCCCTTTAAAACTTGGTTACTTGGGTGATGAGCCCGGATATACCAACTCAATGAACTCATATAACGAGAAGGGAGGAAATGCAAAAGTTCATTATATGAGCTTTGAACAAATAATAAGAGCTGAAAAGATACGGGCTACACCCCTGTCCAAAGGAAATCCCTTTGAAGGCTATAAAAAGAAATTCGAAGAGATTTAAAATGAAGGAGAAAATCCAAGAGAGAAACAGATGCAATTACTTTCACTTTATATTATTGTGCTTAGAGAAGTAGTTGAAAAGTTTATATACTTGTTAACAGGTGGTGAAGTATAACTGGGTTTCTTTTGCTATTGTTTGACTTTGTAATTACTTTGTGACTCTGGAATCTACTGTTAAATGGTGAGGGTAAAGTTTGACTTACCTGGATTAATCTTAAAATTTTGATTTTAGTATGCTAATTACATTTATACGGTAGGTTTGAGCAATAGGTACAAAGTGAGTCGCTATGGTCTAAAAGACTTGATGAATGCTAAATGAACTCTGAATTTATGAAGAATTCATGGGTATATTTGATGATGGATTTTCTTTGTCCTTTGTTGTTTACTTGAGGACAAGCAAACGATTAAGTGTGGGGAAGTTTGATAAGTGTCCTAAGACCCTCATTATTTGTGCATTATTGAGCATATTTTATATGTTATTTGAGTAAGTCATTGAAGGAAAGAACTTTTATTGGGTGAATTACTTGTTTTAGGGATTATGGAACAATGAGCTTTTTAAGAGATTTATCATGAAAGAAACCAAGTTATTGAAGGATTATAGAGCCTAGATGAAGTTGCTGCTCATATACTAGTAATTATACACTACTAGTGTAGATTTGGAGGATAAACTTGAAGAAAAATAAGCTTTTTCAATGTACACGACCCAAGATACATTGGTAGTGTAGGATGAGTAGTGTACACATGACAACAAAGGAAAATGCGTTGGAATTATGTTGTACACGCCCCGACCTACGCGGGTCGTGTAGGGTACCCGTGTATGTGCAATTTTGTATAAATACAGTCTTCTTTCATTGTTTGAAAAAGAGAGAGAGAGAGTCAGATATCATTCCTAACCCTAAAGTTCGTCTTTTGGAGAGCTTTTCAAGAAGAATTGGCGGTACAAACATCCGGAGTCACAACAATTGTTTCAAAAAGGGGTTTGTGTTACTATGATTTATTTAAACTCTTCTAGATCCATTGTTTCTGTTGTTTATCATATGGAAGAGTAGATTTGTATGCCCTAGGTTTTGTGAAACCCTAACTCATGTTCTGAATTATTATCAATTGATGAAAAGTTTTGATCTTGAATTCATTCATGTGATTTAATTGTCTTGTGATAATTTTATGGCCAGGATTATTGCTTGTTTGATTCTTATTAGTTAGAAACAGATTTCAACTAATAGGATAGATCTTATATGAATGATAAATTTGCATGTTTCACCTAGACATAGGGAGGCTTCGAAGTTCTGCAATAAAGATTAAATCTTTATTTAGGGTTTGTGAGTTTTATGCAATTTTACATTGGCGTGAATGAAGGAAGAGATTCCCATTTTCTCATGTAAAATTAGGAATCAATTGACTTGAAGAAAGTAATTGGTTTAATTTAGAAACCCTGCAGTTCAAGATTTGATTTTTCATCAGTTAAATTTATCATAAGTATTAAGAGTTAGGGTGGAACAAAAGTAGGGGCATTGTTGTGAATTGAATTAAATTAAGGAAAGCTTTCATATTCTATAATTAGGGTTTATTAATTATTAGCATAATTAATTATTAGGGTTAATAGAATCTTTTGATAATTTAGACTAGATAGTAGTGAAAAGGTATTACCAGTAATTGCCCATATATCTTTAGGATGACATCCGAGTTAATTTCCATACTACAAGATAGGTGCGCTGCCTTGTGTGGATCTGAATTAATTGGATTATAAATTTTAAACTTGGTGACCATACACACATCAAATTTCATTTTAATTTTGAAAAGAAAGTAACAATATAAAATTCAAGTTTTGAAGATACTTTCATAGTATGTGGTTTTCAAAGTTTATAATGAATCTATTTAAGTCTTATTAAAGGTATGATTGAGTTAAAATCCTTCAATGCTAAAAATTCTTCCTTTATGGAGTATTAAGTTTTGCTTTATAAAAGAAACGAGATCCTTTTATTATTTTGAAGAAATCTATATTACTAATTCTTATAGAATTTATGGTTAGCTTATCATTTGAAAAGAGTTTATTAAAAACAAAACTTAGATCATTTTATTGAAAATTCTTTTTGTTAAGAAATCTAGTTTACTTTTCTTTATTTAAGAAAGAACCCATTTTTATTTTTATTTAGGACAACAACAACATTCTTAATCATGCATGGATATGATTATGTAACAATGTAAAAGTGAAGATAATACATAATAAGATAGAAAGAAATACTTGTAAGTAAATAAACATAATAAAATAGTCAAGCATTGAGAACCTTAGCTTCATCAAGGTATCCCGATCATGTATTGGGAGCCTTAGCTTCATCAAGGCAAACCGGGACTAAGAATAGACTAGTCCCAAAAGAAAAGAAAAGAAAATCGTTTTGACTTGATATGAACAAGTCTAAGACTAGAAAGACTAGTCTTAATAAATTGCATAAAACAAGTAAATAAATAAATTGCAAGACATGAAAATAAATAAATAACAAGTGAGCTTATATGCTTTAAATAAATATATATACATAGTATACATAATACTATATAAGTTAGATTAGAGCAAAAATAATAACAATAATAACAACAACATAATAACATAATGTAAAATAGAACATGACCAAAAACAAAACATGAATATATGTTGCTTCTTTAACTCATATGAGTCTAAGAAACATACATTAAGCTCATGCTAAGTTGTATGAACATGATGAAGAAATATAAGTAAGATTTTACCTAAGGTTTGAAAAGAGAATAGGTAGTGTGTTTTTGTTACTTTTATTGAAGAGTAGAAATTGTTAGAAAGTGTTTTGAGAGAGTTTTGTTAGAGAGAGGTTTTGAGAGGAAATTTTGGTAGAGTTTTGTTATATAAAATGGATGTGTGAAAGAATGAAGGAGGAAGTGGGTATTTATAGAATTTTTAGAGTGAATTTTTGATGTAATAAAATAAATTGAAAATAAAACAATATAGAGAAAAAGAGAGGGAGGCCGACGGTTTGTAGAGGGAGAGGAGAGAGAAAAAAAATTTTGTTTTGTAATTTTTGTAAAGAAAAGAAATAAAGTGTAAGATTTGATGTGAATAAAGTTGTATTGGAATGTAAAAAGTAAGAAAATAGGTATGTAGGTAGTAAGAAATAGGTGTAAGAAAAAGTAGAGATAGTGAAATAGTAATGAATAGTAGGAATAGTATTATGAATAGTAGATTAGACATATAAAATACCGATAGTAATAAAAATACGCGTAAACGAGCTATCTCTGTTATTTTTAGTTACCGAAAAATTGTGAAACTGATATTTTTGAAATCCTTATTTAATTATGGGTCTTTTGGTGTTATTGGAATATTTTTATTGTTCTGAGATTTGGGGCACGCTTTTCAAAAATTGATCCCGTTTGAGTCCGAAAGACACTCGAAATTCATGGATCTGATATTTTTATGTTACCCTATATTATTACGAACTATTTTAAGCCATTAACTTAATTTCATTTTCTAGGGTTTGAGAACGTGCAATTGTTGGAGTTGAAATTGCTTGATTGTCTTAGTCTTTGTTGACTTTTGAAGCTCCGATTTGACTAGGGTTAGGGTTTAATCTTTACCCTAGAAATTGAGGGGTTTATATCAAGGATCGGATAGGTGGTCCTTCTCATGTTCGGGTTTTCAAATCGAACGATTATTGAACTTTCTATTTTTGTTTTTGAAGATTCTCTTATGAAATCCCATGATCGAAATTGATTAAGGTTCGGTTTCAATTTAGGTCAGACTTTAGGGTTTCGATTTGGTATTCCAAAATCATTCAAGAAAAATTCGGGGGTTTACAAAAACACCTACGACTTTATTACTTTACCTACCATTTTTAAAAAATAACAAGACCTACCGCACCTACAACTTTATTACATAGCCTACCATTTTTGAAAATAACATGACTTACCACACCTACAACTTTATTGCATGATCTACGACTTTTGAAAATATATGATCTATCACACTTACGACTTTCTTATTGATCAACAACACCAAAAAGTGGTAGGCCATTAAGAAAGTTGTAGACATTATTGGTCACTTTTTCACCAATTCACCTGGTCACGACTCCCTTCGAAGTCTCCAAAAGCGACTTGACGCCAATTTTGCCATACTTTCCATGGTCATATCTGTATAGATAATTTGCTTCAGTGCTCTCGAGGTCATATGCCACTATCCGTTGGCAGGTACTTCCTCTACCACCATATTATCTCTCTGACCACCATGCACACCACCTCTCTTCACCTCCTCACTCCTCTCTCATAAACCCTCAAAACCCTTCAAGCATAAAAACTACCTCTGCCCTAACATCTTCAAAACCCTAAAGCCGCAAACACTGCTCTTATCAATCCCATCATCATTGACTCCCTAACCGAAACCCTAACTCTACCCCAAATCCTTACACTACCTCAAGATGAAACCCAAGAAGAGGAATCTCTTTCCCAAGCAAAAAGCATCGAGCTTGATGAGTTTCGGGTTTCGAAGTCAGCACCAAATGAGGGTAACGTTACTATTTCTACGAAGTCTTTATTCAAGTATGGTGCTTATTTAGTAGGTTTATTTTTGTTTCAAACTGTTTGTTGTGTTTGGGTGCTTAGAAGAGGAAATGGGAATTTGAATTTTAGTTGAGAAATTTCGAAAAGTTCGAGTTTTGGATTTGATGAGAGGGAGAAGAGGCGAGAGTTATTGATTAATGGAGGAAGTAAGGGTTTTTTTTAAAAGTTTCATCTCGGATACAAGTAATGCGTTTTACATATATGAAAATGATTTGAGCAATAGGATTGGGGAAATTAAGTTGATGGCAAGAGAAGCAAGGATGAAGGAAGAGAAACAAAAGAAGAAGAATAGAGAGAAAGAAGAAGAGGCAAATGATGTCATGGATGAGGAGGGTGATGAAGATAGTCTGGTATCGAAGAGTAGGATTGCTATTGAGAAGAAGATTGACTCTTGGTTGAGTAAGTTGCAAGAGAAAATGAATAATGGTTTCACCCAAAAAAGTATGAATGGTGTTATAAAGTCAAGTAGGAGTTTAGGTAAAAATGGGTCAATAAATGGTTCTTTGGACAAGGAAGGAATGGATGGTAAGTTGGTATTTAAGGAAAAGAATAAATTTAAAAGTAGGTCAATGGAAGAGAGCAGGTCTAATCTAAAAGGTTTTAATGGATGGTAAGGTAGATCCGACTACGGTCTTCAATAAAAATCTCATCTTGATCAATATACGGTTTCTGGTTTATATGAAATTGCAAATATAAAAGGGATATGGATGAAATCGTTGCTTGATGGATTCTACGAACAACAATAACAAACTGGTTTATGTTTAGATTATAGATCAATAGAACTACGATCTACAAAGCACTCACGATGTCAATGAATCGAGAGATTCAAAAACGATGCTCACCACAAATCTATAAGCACAAGATTTGATAAGAACAAACGATTAAAGAGTAAATTTGTATCTCAATAATCAAACAACCACAATAGGTTTTCTCGCACAAAAAATATGCTCTCAAAAGATGGAAAACAAGTCTCTCTTCTAAACAAAACCAAAAGAACATATATATTAAGCCTAGGAATCCCTAAAGACATTAAAGTCGCCTAAAAATAACCTGGCCGCCTAAAAACATACTTGGGCAGCCTAAACACAAAATGAGAATAATATAATAAGAATCGTCAAAAGAAGGTCGGCAAGTAGGCTGGTGGCTTAGACATTTAGGTCGATGGCTTAGACACTTAGGCCGGCGGCTCCCCTGCGCTACCCATTTCGCTTCTTGAACTCGCTTCTTGTTGCTTTTCCTTTTTGTGTCCCTTTTCTGTGACTCAGGGTAACCTGATTTCTATCATTACCTCCCGGTTTAAGAAGATTCATCCTCGAATCTTGATTCTTCTTTTTCTGAACATTCAAGATGGTCATCTTGCTAGTCCAAGCAAACAAACTGTTCAAACCCTTGGTCTTCTTAACATGGATCAACTTGGCTTGCTGCAACACTTCAGAACTCATGGCCATCAGCTTGAATGTCTTCCCCTGGTACTGAATTATGTACTCATTTTTGTACCCATCATATAAAGCTTGAATGTCATATTGCCATGGTCTTCCAAGAATCAGATGTGTAGTATCCATGGGTACTACATCACATAAAAGTTTGTCAAAATAATCACCAATTGAGATAGGAACACGGACCTATCTATGAACATGAATAACTCCTTAGTGATTTAGCCAATGAAGAGCATGGGGATTCGAATGTTACTTTAACTGTAAGCCCAATTTAAAGACTATTCCTACGGAAATAAGATTGGCATAGCTGCCTGTATCAACTACAGTTAGGCATGTTTTTCCTTTGACCAAACTTTGAATATAGAATAGATTGGTCCATTGATCTGGGCTAACATCCTCCTGCTCAAGTACTAGATTAGTCAAAGGAATATTGGACATATCCTCTTCAAACACCTCTTCCTCACTACACTTTTGTCACTCTTCCTCGCTTTCAATATTGATTCCCTTCATAATCATCACTTTCTTGTTAGGACACTGAGAAGCAATGTGGCCATGCCCCAAACACTTAAAGCACTTGATTTCTCTACTCTTTTTTTGTTCTAGAGCTTTCTCTTCAACTGCTTTTCCCTTTATCTTGCCTTTTCCTTCCTCGCCCTTTACCTCCTCATCGGATTTGTTGTGATATTGGGACTTGTTTGTGTTGTTGTCTTTTAACCCTACTAGCCAATTTGATGATATCCTCAAGAGTTTGATATTGCTGAAGTTCAACAACATTAGCTATATCCATCTTCAACCCATTGATAAACCTAGCAATAGATTCAAAAGTGGATTCCTAAATATCACACCTAGTCATCAATGTTTCAAACTCCACATATTCTTCAGCAGTCCTCTTTCCTTGTCTCAAAGACTGCAAATCCATAAATAATTCCTGTTTATAATATTTAGGAACAAACATGCGCTTCATCAACCTCTTCATTAGTGCTCAAGAACGCATTTTTTCTTCATCGGCCCTTCTTCTCTTAGTCTGTAACTTGTCCCACCACAAGCTAGCATAATTTGAAAAGGACAGTGATGCCATTTTAAACTTGGTGCGCTCATCCCATTCATAGCATTCAAACACTTTCTCAACCCTCGACACCCAATCTAAAAATTCCTCAAGCTTATTACTTCCTGTGAATGGTGGAATCTCTAATTTGATATTTTCTATTCCATTTCTCCTTTCATCTATACCCTTACGCCTCCTATTCCTTCCATTATTACCATCAGACTCTTCATTAGAGTGTCTCCTATGGCTTGATCCACTCTGACTCCTTCTATCTCTCATTTCTAATCTTTCCAGAATTCTCCTGACATCCGATTCACTCCAGTTTTCAATTGAGTGAATTCTTGCCTTGTCACAACATCTCCTTCACCACCACCATCCTTTCTAGCCCTAGGGTAATTCTCATTAATACTATTACTCCCATCTGATGACATTTCCACAAACACCAACAACAACACAAAATACATCAGCAACCCCAGCAATAGAAATTCCCAAAAACAAGAGAAATCAAAAAGAATTTTTTTTAACTAACCTAAAAACAGCCCGCGTCGAACAATGATCTCGGCATAACCTTTGCTCTAACACCAATTGATGTGGATCCAACTACGGTCTTCAATAAAAATTTGATTTTGATCAATTTAGGGTTTTCTGGTTGATATGAAATTACAAAAATAAAAGGCATATGGTTGAAATCGTTGCTCGATGGATTCCACGAACAACAATAACAAACTAGTTTGTGTTTGGATTATAAATTGATAGAACCATAATCTACAAGCACTCACGGTGCCAATGAATCAAGAGATTCAAAAAAGATGTTCGCAGCAATTCTATAAACATAAGATTTGATAAGAAAAAACGATTAAAGAGTAAATTTGTATCTCAATAATTAAACAACCACAATAGATTTTCTCGCAAAAAAAAAAAAAATATATGCTCTCAAAAGATGGAAAACAAGTCTCTCTTCTAAACAAAACCAAAAGAACATATATATTAAACCTAGGAAACCCTAAAGACATTAAAAGTCACCCAAAAGTAAGCTAGCGGCCTAAAAACACACTTGGGCGACCTAAACACGAAATAAGAAAAATAGAATAAGACTCGTTAAAATAAGGCTGGCAGCTTAGTAGTCGGCCTATCTCCCCTGCGCTGCCTATTTCGCTTCTTGAACTCACTCCTTGTTGCTTTTCCTTTTTATGTCCCTTTTTCATGACTCAGGGCAACCTGATTCCTATCAGGGAGGTTGTGGCATCTATGAAAAAACTAATGGTTCGTTAGTTAATGAGAGGAAGAACAATGGCAGTGATAGTAGTGATTTGTTGAAACAAGAAAATGAAGACCTGAGAAATGGCAAGAGTCAGAAGGCTAGAGATGCAATCGATGGTGGTGGGATTATTGCAAGGGAGGATACTAAAAACCTGGTCTCTCTAAAGGAAATCAAAGTTGGAGAGAGTAAAAAGAAAACAGGTAATACTTGATACGGATATATCACTTCATCACACTTTTGATTTCTTCATCATACTTGTTTACAATGGCTTATCTTTGTTAATAGCTTGTAATGTGGAAACTAAATCTCTGAGCTTAGCCATGGTTGAAAATTTTTCACGGCTAATGAAGTATGCCCAACTTTAAATCATTTTAGGCTACTACTAAGGATGTTTTTGCTGTTGCAGCATCTGAAATGGCTGAATATGCTCGAACACGTATTGCTAGAAATCCATCAGTGGGCGAACGAATCACTGTGAGGGCTTGTTATGTCATATCGTTTTAATTTTGGCTTATATATGCAATTTTTATACATCACCTTCTCAAATGGTCTAGCCTCTGCAACTTCTTTAGGTAATTAAGGTAAAGTGGAGGAAGTTGAGTTACCAGAAAACGCAGACATTCTTATATCTGAGCCAATGGGTAAGCAGTGTATATTTTTACTATACTTACTATCTCATTATGATTTCTATGATTTCCCCTATACTAGCCTATTTCTCTTTTTTGTCACAAATGGATTTCTTGTCTATCTTTTTATATTTTTATGTGGTTGGTGGAAATGTGTCTTTCATTAGTCAAATATATTTTAGACGGAGATGATAGGATTGTAAATATGTGAAGTTATTTTGCTTCTTTATGCCTCTTGAGTTTAACACTGTTCCTTTTTTTTTTTTTTTCCAGGCACTTTGTTAGTGAATGAAAGAATGCTAGAGTCCTATGTTATCGCTAGAGATCAGTTTTTAATTTCTGGAGGATATATGTTTTCAACCGTTAGCAAGTGATAGTCCCCCACTTTCACTCTTATTTTTCTACATTTGTGTCTGTTTCGTATTATTATCTTTTGCTTCTGGTCCAATGCCTTTTTGGTCTCAGAGAAATGGTTTCCTATAGAGGACGTGGACAAACTTGCATTGACCTATGTGTTATTTCGTTTCTCTACGCATGCTCTATAATTAAATCTGCTGCTTTGGTTTCATGGTGTTTACCAAACTTAATGAATATTACTTTTTTGGAAGTGTTTTGTGGTGCATCATGAATCAGAATAGCTATTTACTTCATAGGTCATGGGTTACCTTTTATATTAATGGTATAATTATATTTTTGAAGTGTTGAACAAGTGTTTGATATGATAGGTTGCCTTCTCTTTCCATTATTTTAATGAAAGTTAAAAAAAAAAAATTCTCATCCTACCCATTTGGAGTTTCAATAAGCAATTATATTAGGTCCATTCCTTGCAGTCTTGTTTTTGATGTGAAGGTGAAAGCAGCTTTTGATGGCCCTTCTTCTTCTTCTTTTATTTTATTTTTGGTTTAGAGAATATCTTTTGGTTTGTCTTTAAGTGCATTGTAAATTTTAAAGTGCTCACCCTTGCCCCCTTGATTTGCGATTGTTTCTCATTCATAATTTTCTGGTTCCCTTGGTCATTCTTTCATTATTTTTTATCTTCTATTCTTATGGTTTCATAGGTCTTATTTGATGTAGATGAGACAGCCGACGCATTTATGAGCAAAGAAGCGTCCAAGAAGCGACCCTGGAGGCACAGGAATGAAGGCTGCCGACCTTAAAAGGCTGGCCTTGATGGGAACCAACAAAACCGGATATAACCCACCGGCTTAGGGAGATAGGCCGCCAACTTAGGGAGATAGGCCGCCAGCCTAAGTGCCGACCTACTTTAGGCCACCCCATGTTTCGCCTTTTAAGCTGCCAACTTTTACTCCAGCCTTTATTTATTCAAGTTATTTTCTTTATTATCTTTTTTTAGGACTTTGTTATGCATATAAATAGTCTAGAAAGCCTAGCTTATGTTTCTTAGAACATTTTTATCAATTTAAAAATCCAAGTTTGGAGAATTCTCTCTAAAATTGCAATTGTCTTACAATTGTGTGAATTAAGTTCACGTTTGAGATTCACTCATCGGGTGTTCTCGTTCTATCGATGCTATCTCGCTGCATCAAATTAATATCAGAGCAAGGTGAGATGCTGCAAGATGTCTTCTGGCAACGATGTTGACAGCGGTCGCACTCATGACGGTGTTCATGATGTGAGAGTCCAAGGGGCTGAACAGTCGATTCCAAAGGTAGTGGTGGATGCCATGGATCAGAGATTACAACAAGTAGAGCAGCTTGTCAAGACTTTGATCGAGAAGTTTGATGCCATGGGAGTTAATGCTAATTGAGGTAGGATTGATGGTGGGAGACGGCCTAGGGCAAGAGAAGATTATGGTAATCCAATTAATCCACCCATCTGTATAGATAGGAGGGCACAAATCTCTGATGATGATTCAGAGGAAGAGGAATTGGTGTATGGGAGAAGACAACCACCTATGAGGGGTGGTTATGATGGGGCAGGAACCGAAGAGGCTACCGGGATTACAACGATTACGATCAATCGGATGGTAGAGACTTTCACCTAAAGGTAGATCTCTTTTACTTTAATGGTACATTCAATATTGAAGGGTTTCTTGATTGGTTGGTAGAGGTGGAGAGATTCTTTGATTATAAGGATGTTCCGAAGGAGCGAAGGGTAAAGATGGTGGCTTGTAGGTTGAAGGGTGGTGCTTCTACCTGGTGGGAGAGAGTGCAGAGTAGGCGGTTAAGGGAAGGAACACAACCTGTGAGAACGTGGATCCGTATGAAACAATTGATGAAGAGGGAGTTTCTTCCTCCTGATTATGAGCAGATACTGTTCCAGCAATATCAGAGGTGTCGCCAAAGGTTGTGAACCGTCCATGAACATACTGCTGAGTCTATAAGATTAGCGGAGCATAATGTTCTGAGAGAGAGTGAAGGGCAACAAGTGGCTAGGTATGTTGATGGCCTAAAGTTGCAAATCAAGGATAAAATTGGGGTAATGATGTTGAAGAGTATGTGTGAGGCCAAGAATATGGCATTAAGGGTTGAACTCATGTTGAATGATAAGAACACCAGGTTTGATGGTGGTAGTAGGAGATTCAGAAATGATTATTCAGGTCAATCTATGGTTGAAAAGAATGATAGTATTGAGGAGAAATAAGGCATGAGTGGTGATAAAAAAAGATGACAAAGCTACTGGTAAAAAGCCCTTTGAGGTTAAAGACACTCCAAAGCAAAATAATTCCTATGCTAAGCCAATTTTGGGTAAGTGTTATAGATGCAATCAGTCGGGTCATCAATCATATGAATGCCCTAATAGGAAAGGAGTCAACATAGTTAAGAGGGATGGGAAGATATGTGAACCTGATGGTAATGATGAGTGCTATGATGAAGATAGAGAGGTTAAGCAAACTTATGTGATCAGTAAACTAATGTTAGCATCTAAGGAGGAGGACAACACTCAACGATTCCAGTTGTTTCGTACTAGGTGTACAATAGATGGGAAGGTGTTTAACCTAGTTATTGATGGAGGCAATTGTGAGAACATTGTTGATGGGGAAGTTGTGAAGCAATTGGGTTTACCAGTGGCAAAACACCCTAATCCATACACTATAGGGTGGATCAAAGCAACTGAAAGGATTAGTGTGAAGGAGAGGTGTAAAGTACCATTCTCGATAGGTAAATATGAAGAAGAGGCCTATTGTGGTATAATGGATATGAAGCGTGTCATTTTTTTGTTGGGAAGGCCTTGGCAGTATGATGTGGATGCCCAGTATACGGGAAGGGAGAATGTGTACAGGTTAGAAAAGGGTGGTATGAACTACACTTTGCTGCCTCTGAAGCTAGTAAAACGTACTAAAGCAGCCAAATCAGATGGGCACTCCTTTCTGACTAACATCCATTTAGCAAGAGAGATGAAGGAGCCTCGAGTTATGCATTCGCTCATGTTAAGACAAATCATGGCAGCAGAAGAGAAGGATAGTGAAGATATGCTAGGAGTAGTGAAAGAATTATTGAAGGAATTGGTTCTACACTCAGATTGTGGTGTTCTGAAACATCTGAATGGTCAGACTCGACTTGGCAAAGATGGGCATGGGTAATGGATTTAGTTATTGTAGGAGTTTCTTATCAAGCAAAAGCATAAGTCAAGAATGCAGAACTTTTCTTTATATCTAGACAAGAACTCGGGGTTGAGTTCTTCACAAGTGGGAGAGAATGATGTAGATGAGATAGCCGACACATTTATGAGCAAAGAAGAGGCCAAAAAATGACCCCGGAGACAAGAATGAAGGTTGTCGGCCTTAAAAGGCCAGCCTTAGTGGGAACCAACAAAGCTGGATATAAGTTGCTGGCTTAGAGAGACAAGCCGTCGGCTTAGGGAGATAGGTCGCCGGCCTACTTTAGGTTGCCCGACGTTTCGCCTTTTAAGCTATCAGCTTTTACTCTAGCATTTATTTATTCGAGTTATTTTCTTTATTGTCATTTTTAGGACTTTGTTATGCATATAAATAGTCCAAAAACCCTAGCTTATGTTTCTTAGAAGATTTTTATCAATTTAAAATCCAAGTGTGGAGAATTCTCTCTGAAATTGCAATTGTCTTATAGTTGCGTGAATTAAATTCACGTTTGAGATTCACTCGTCGAGTATTCTCGTTCTATCCACGCCATCTCGCTACGTCATTATTTATATAGATAGATAATCATTGCCTCATGGGTTCATACTGATTATTCATGTAGGATACACATGGCACCTTCCAGTGATGGGTATCTTTATATTGAAATTACAAACAAGGTATCATCTTCACTTACGTTTAATTTTACTGATTCTTTTTCACTGGTTTAAAGTGTTATGCATGCCTTAAACTATGTAATCTGGTGATCTTTATCCCCCTCTGTCTTGACTTATATTTCATATATGTAAGTAAAATGGTGGAGAAAGATGCATGCTATATGGATACGTAAGGCTTTCTTGTTGTCACTATTGTTTGTGATTTGTATTTGATACTTGCAAGAGGTTGTAATCACAAGGCAACAAGGTTCGTTCAATATAAATAATCTATTATCACAAGTGATGAAGAAAATCTTTCGATGATGCTCTCATCAATAGGATTACTGATTATTCCTGTGGCCTAGTTTTACCTTTCATTCGTTTCCTTGTGCCTTTAATGTTTTTAGTGGTGCGTTGTTCTAAGCTTTTTAGCTTTGAGCTGTGAACCTTTGTATCTTCTTCTTTTATTTTTATTTTTTGCAAAATTATATATTTTTTAGATTGTTTCTGATTTGGTACACCTTAGTACCTTTGGTAATGAAATTTCTTGCTACTATGTAAAAATATTCTAACCCCTATTCACATCTTCTATCGGGTATCATTTTCATGGGAATCTTATGCCTTTTTATATGGATAAGAATACAATTTCTAATGTAATTTATTTTGTCTTGATGGCTTAGCTTATACCAACTTTGTGTCATATTCACAATCAGAACTAGCTAGGTTGCAAATGAGTATAATCAAGATGCTACAGTTTGAGGTTGAATTCAAGTTCAACTCAAAATCTTAAAGCTCGAGTTCAATTCAAGTTCGACTAAACCTAATATTTTAAGCTCAAGTTTGGCTCAAAATAAAACTAAAAATCTTAAGTTCGACTCGCTTAAGCTCATTTATTAAAAAATATGTTTTAAATTCTAATTAAATAATGTTGGTACTTAAACTTGATTCGAATTTGATTAACATTTATACTCAACTCAAGCTCAATTATGCTTGCAAACTAATTGAACTAATTATATAAAGTTCAAGTTCAGCTTGATAAGCTATCTGAATAGCTTGAGTTTGAGTTCGATTTGACTATTTTCGAATCAAACTCAAGTAAATATCAAACCGAACTTGAGTAGTTTGTGAACCGGCTTGGTTCATTTGCATCCTTATCGGAGCATAGCTTTAGGTGTAAGCAACATGTTTTATGCCTCTGAAATGAAGCAGTATTAGATCTTGTGAAGCTGGAGGCATTTAGCTATAAATTGTTACAAAAAAACTTATTATATGGAGTTCCTTGCTTCCTCCCTCCTTTGAAAGGATGCACTTATTGTTGTTCCTCATATTATGTGCTTTGTCATAGGGCTGAAAAAATGGTAGCTTGGTTCACTTCATTGAGGAGCCCCCTTTTCATTGCTTTCTTCATGTCTTTATCTTTTTAAGTGAGGCATCAGCTCTCTTGCTGTGCAATTCCTCTTTGAATGTTTACGGTGATTTTTTTCTGATGGTGCAGGCATTTTCTGGCAGCAGCAATGCTACTATGGTGTTGATTTGACACCTTTGTATAGATCTGCATTCCGGGAATACTTTTCTCAGGTTTATACTTTTTGCACAGATCATCTATAGATTGCTTCAGGATGATGAGCGTCGTTCTTTTGATCTTCTGTGATATTTTAATAGAGGCTTTGGAAATTGAATATAGATTTTATTGAATAAAAAGTGATTACAAACGCTAATTTTGATGGAATTAGGGCTAAAACACACATGTCCTTGAGCAAATTGTTCATACTCAGCTAAAAGCTCCTACGCACCCTATTATTGGATAAAAATATAAAATGAAAACCTCTTCTCTAATTGTCCCCCCCCTTATATATACTACTATTTTTCAATGCATATGCCACGTCGACATCCCATATTGACTGTACTATTATATTTATTAATTATGTCTAATACCTAATGTACTTCCATGGCAATTCCTACTCATGGATTTTTATTTTGTCTTTGTCACAACCTGTTGTTGATGGATTTGATCCAAAGTGGTTGGTAGCTCCTCCTCAATACGATGTGATTGATTTCATGAAAGTAAAGGTGCATATTAGATCTAGAACCTACTGATTTACAAATTGCATTTCTTCTACCGTGGATGACCGCAATCTATGTTGATTACACTTGTTCGTTCATTTGTTTGTTTTAATCCTTTTTCTTTTATACACTAACCCTCTGTAGGTGATTTTATTGTTGGTATAAGGTGAATTTCCTTTACTATTTAGTTGCTTTCCTGGTATAAGAACCATAGTGAAGTACACTGTTTGCAACTCTATTTCTGCATCTTTATTAAAAAAATTTTGCAACCTCCTGCAGGAAGAAGATTTATATGAGATTGATATTCCTTTAAAATTCATTACTGCTGTTGGTACTGGGGTGCATGGATTAGCCTGCTGGTTTGACGTTTTATTTGATGGAAGGTGAATTTTTTTAACTTGTGTGCCAGCATATAGTGGAAAGAAACATTATCAATAAGTTTCTTATAACAACCTACTGTTCTTCTTTACAACACTGTGCCAAGGTGGCTTACTACTGCTCCTGGTGCCCTGAGAACACATTGGTATCAATTGCACTACGTTCTTTCTCAGTGTCCCTTGTAAATTTTGTGCAATTGCTTTCTATTCCCCTGATGGTTTCACAGAGGTCTCTAACTTTGTCATCATTTCAGCAACTGAAATAATTGGAATCTAAAATTTAGGTGTTTTATTTTATGTTTATGTGGACAGTTAAACTACTCAATTCTTCAATAAGTAATCAGTTTTCGTGGGGATTCAAGACCATAGGATTTTGAGCAGTCCCTGATTCTTGGGACACTCGATAAGCTGTTACTATATGTTAGATTTCTTGCATTTAGCTCCTTTTCAGAAAATAGGGTCATTTTCACGCCATCAGCCTGGTTAAGCACAAATATCTCTCACGGTTAACATGGCCTTAAGCTGACCAAGCAATTATGGTTACTTAGATGGGAGAAATTTCTGCTGCAATAGTTCTGAAGTTATCACGTCCGATAATTTTCCATGGTGCAATATTTGTTACTTTTTTTATCCCCATTTTTTTTAAAGGAATTATGTATTTTGGCTTATGATTTAAAGGTTTTAAAGAGGTTTTTAATGACAATATGTTGTAATATGTCATTTAACAAAATTTGTTGTACTTCTTACAAGAGTTTTAATAAAGAAGTTGAATCGCACTGGCACCTTAGTGTATTTTTTTTTTGTTTTTTTGGCCAAAGGCACCTTAGTGTATTGATAGGGTATTATTGTGGAAAGTTGATCAAAAGGAAATCCACGAGAAGGAAACTTTTATAGTTTGGATATAGAAAGTTGAGATGGAATGAAATGAATTGAAACAAAATGAGAAGCACTACTTTGTAATTTTAAGAGGTTTTTTTTTTTCCCCCTTTTTCCTTCCTTTTATTCTAATTTTTGGTGGAGAGAAAGGCAAGTGGTTCATGTTTCCTTCCATTTCTATTGGATTCATCATATTTTCTATTTCAAAATGACGTTAAAATACAAATATTCACCCCATTTTCTTCATTAGATTCTACCAATATTGTTAAGTTGTCAAAAAGGGAAAAACCCCTCATCTCTTTTAAGGGTACACGGGTGTTTGGATCACTATTTTGCGTTGCAAATGAAGATCACTCAAACAAATTTTGTTTCATCAAGTGGATAAGAAAATTAAAAAGAATGTTAGAATGTAATACGTAAAATCCTACTCTCTTCATAAGTTTAAATCTTTAGACTATGAGGTATGATGCTAAACTTGGCAGGATATTAGAATAGGTGGTCATGTTAATAACAATTTACCATCAATTCAATTTTGAGAGTCAATATTTTCATGACAATCTCGAACAGTAAGTTAATTAGGCTTTGTTTTGTTAATTTTTAGATATAATTTCATAGAACCTAATTTGTTTTATGCTATTGACAGTTTAATAAGAACATAATGTTAGAGACCAACGAAATGATTTTGGAGAATCTAATGGCACACTTTTTTCCTTTTTTTTTTCGGTAGTTATAATAATGTGTCAATCTAGACCATTATAACATGGAGAATTAAACTTAGTACCTCAATAATGAAGATTTAAACTGGATCTTATTAGGCTACAAGGCTATTGACATCCTATGACACTTTTCCACATCCACTCTATAACCTAACATAAACTTATAAATAAATTAGATTATGTGGAATCCTATTAAATGTAGTTCGCCCAAAGGAAGTCATGAACAAATAAGCTTTCATGTCATATGCTGAAATGATGTAATTACCACACATTCTTAACTTTTGATGCTATTTAGTTTTATATTTATAGTTAAATTTGCAAGATGTCCTAAATTATCAGGCTTTTACTATAACTTATGACTAATTTACACGTACGTCTATTGACTAATAGACCGTTGCCCACAATATCCTTTTAAAATTAACAAGAAAAAAGTTCGATTGGGTGTAATAATTATCATTTTTAAAATTAAGAAAGTGCCACAATTTAAGTAGGGTTTTTAACAACAATGGGAGCTACATGTGCATTACAATGTAACTAGTAATAATTTGATTATTGAGCTAAAATCTGGACAGCTCATCCCTTACAATTCTCACAAAAGGATGAGGAAACAAAGCTATAGCACTTTTTTTGCATCAAAATTGAGTAAACAAAGTCCTAAACATAGAAAATGCAAGTGGAAGAATGTCGAGCAATGCCGTATGAGGATGCTCAGAGCTTCCTTGTCCTGATAGTGATTTTCCCATTATGCTTATTATTTAAACCAACATCAAAAGCCAACTTTAAATTCCTTCAAGTGGACACCAGAGAAAAAATTTTGATTGACAACTTATTCTTGGTGATTTGAACGACAAATTCAGATGGAAGCCAGCTACTAGTAGAAAGATTTCTCTCAATTTCATAGCCACAATCATGATCCCATTCATTATAAGTATCCAAGACAGGCCTCATCAGTAACCCACTTGCAATCTCCATGCATTGGTATCTCCAAATGAGATATCTCCATCAATGGATGGCGGTTGATACATGCCAGGCAGAGGAAATGATGTATTTGCTACAGTTTCATCTTCTACTCATGCACCACCATTTTTATCTACCTGCATCCACTTCCACTTTCTGATTCCTTTCTCTGATCCTTGGAGATCTTAGCTATATTAGATCTCATGAGAGGCCTGAATAAGGGAAGCTGATCATACTTATATTCTTGATCACAATCTAGCACATCCTCCTACCCAATTGTAGATTCAATGTCAGACTGAACAGAGAGGAAGTCTTTCTGATTTGCATGTGATTGCAGTGACGAAGATGGCAAACAAGATTCAAGAGGAGAGCAGCGTGTGCAGGTTTCATACGGTTTCCAGAGATGATATGAATTTTTTGTTTATAATATACCAGTTGCTTCTGAAAAAATTTTCAAAGAATAGCATAAGAGTAACAACTAGATCTCCAATTATGTGCGTCAAGAACTCTTGGCTTAAGCTCATTCTTTCCATCAGGAAGATTCTCGATGAGGCACAAAGGACACATATAATTTAGGTTCTTTAAATGAAAATCATGAGTTGTGCGGGTGATGTAGTGTTGAATAAGATGATACCTCTGTGTAACAAAGACTTCATAGTCTAGAGGTGATCCTGTTGGACCATCTGGGGGAGCAGATGTAGCATGAGTCAGAGTTAAGATGACATTTTTCCATATTGATGGAAAGAGAAAACTGGTTATTAAATGCAATAATGCAAGATCATTGGAATCCTTGTTTTGAATGTCTAAGCGATCGACATAAAGGACATCGTCTGGAGGATATCTTCTAGCAAACTTCTTTATGGATGCCAATACTTTTTAATTGACAGCTTGTTCCATACTAGAAATCCTAAAACCCGGTGTATCAAGGATTCTTATTTTGATATCATTTATAGCTCCACCAATCTCCTTCATAGTGCTTGTGGCAGGTTCAAATGCATTGACAACAGTTTTACTTTCCCCAAAAATATAATTAATTGTCTTACTCTTTCCAACTCCTGTTTTCCTAAGGACCAATATGTTCAATGAAAAGTTTATCATGCCACGGTTTGCTTCAAGTTGCATGGCAATCTTCCATGCTTCTTTTTGGATTCAAGATTACATGCTTGTGTAGAATAACCCTCTAAAGTTGTAGCGAGATGGTAGAGAACCTGCTTACAAACAACATACTTGTGAGGATAGCCTAATCTCTTGATCTGTCTCAAGAATTTAACTCTTGGGAGCTGTATCTTCATAAGCTTTTCTTTTTCCTTGCCATCAAAGTTATCTCCATACTTGATATAACCAGTGTCCTCTAGTGTCATTGAAGTGATAGGATAAGATGGCAAAGCTGGTTCTGATGAAACAAATGGGCTATCTAAAACAGCATGCTGCTTAAAAGAGAGTGCTTCAAAGTTCTGTTGTGAAGTGATTATATTGGTGCAATTGTTTGAATCCTCTATTTCTTCTCCTTCTTTGTATTCATCATCATTCAACTGGGAAAATGTTAGTTAGATGGTGGCAATTCAAACTTACAATCCATTGATTCAAAAGTTGCTACAATCCCTTTGAACTGAAGCATCACTTGTTTGTCTGTTTTCGAGGGTCCAACTCCTTTTTGGAAGGCAAACTCTTTTCATCCACTCTTGCTTTCACTAAATTATGATCAAACTCATCTCCTTTTTCTCCTTTTCCTTTGGATCAAGGGTTGGAACTTAAATATGTGGTGAGGATATTAGAACTTTGAGTTTCATCATCCATTTTTAGAAACCTATATGCTTCACACAAGTCACTTCCATATGTGGCCATCCCCACAATGTAGTCTTGGTCAAGAGCAACATCAATGTATACAACTTATAACATAACAAATATATTATAAACAAAATACATAGCAATACAATGACAATACATAACATAACACACATAATCAATCAACATACCTCACTCATAATGTGTAACAAAATAAAACACACAATCAGACATATATACACTTATGACGTTCATAAACATATAACAGGCGAAACATATGACAAAGTATATATATCACATACAGACTAAACACTCACATCTTATACAAAACACACATAAATACGTCATATAGTTACCCTAGTTATATCTATTTTAAGATAAATAATAACAAACAACATTCACAAGTATATTACAAGTAAATCATCTAACAAAACATACATACATATATATCACATAGAATCAAACAATCATCATAATTAAATCTCTTTAGGGTGAACAATAGCATATGGTACTCTTAAGCATAAAGCAAATAAAACATCTTACAAGAAAACACACGCATATATATACATATAAACATTGTTAATCAAAATATAATATACAATATGTAATATACAACAACATTAATAGATTATATAGCATAACACAAGCACACATCATATTTCACATGATGAAGTACATAAATATAAAACACATAATCATATAACAATATCTCATAAGAATACATATATGTATATATATACTCACATTTGCATCACATAACAAGGTATCAAATGCCCCAATTCATTATCTGTTGATCCTTTTGTATCAATAAGTTCGATTGATGTAATATTTTTATATTAAATGAAATTTATCTTGTTGAAAAAAAAAAATATAAGGTGATATATCCTAAACATCAATTGTGTTTTATTTCTTTGATGATTATATAGATTTCATTGTTTCTTAAACTATAGATTTTTTATTATACTTAGCAATGTACGTGTAGTTTTAATGTTCTCAACATCAATACTAATCTTCTAAAGCATTGCCTAACGTAGACACAACAAAGTGATCGTTGCATACAAGGAAGACAATGATACTCTCAAAACGGGATAATTATCAATCAAATTTTAATATTGATAAATGTGATAAGAAGCTGCAATATTGATGGGAAACACTAAGATTTTAGAAAAACCCAATTAAAATGCATATTTTTAACATTAATTTTAATTTTAAAATCAAGAGAACGTGATTGCCTACAAAGGGTAAATTGAATCAAGAAAAGGAAAATAATGATCTTTGACATTGTAAAAACCAATTTTGTTTGTTTGTCTTATATATGAAAGGGATATTAGAATAAGAAAGAAGATTACAAAGACCTGTTTAATTGAAAGAATCTTGCGTTATTATCTCTAAAAAAAGACAATCCTCCTTGGAAAGGGAACTTTCCGAATGAACAAAAGATATATGAATTAAGAATATGAATTTGAAAATGATGAATTTGGTTTCATGGTTGAATTTTGATTGCATGATTAGGAAGAATAGCTTAATTTTTTTCACCAAATTTCTCCTGCTTATAGGCAAGTTATTCGATAAAATGCATGGCAAAAAAAAAAAAAAAAAAAAAGAAATTAACAATAATCATTTTCACTATTTAATTTCTTTTTTTTTTTTTCTAGGAAAATACTTGAATGTTATTTTGAGATATTTTTAATATAATATATAGCATAATTGATGGTTTTTTTTTTTTCCATTATAATGATATAAAGACCAGTGTTAATACCACTAGATTATAAGAGGTAATATGCATTTAGCATAATGGAGTGCACCTTTAGAAATTTTAAGCATAAAAATTAGAAAATTTAATGGGGTAAGTATTAAAAAATTAGAGCAAACGTCTAATTACTTAATCATAAAAATAGTAAAACTTCAATGCATTTCTTTTGTATTTTTTTTCCTCTTAAGCAAACTAGACAAGTAAACAAAACAAGATTTGCCATTTACATGACGGTTGTTGGAAAGGACACCTAGCATTGTACTTAACCAAACAAGATATTAAAAAAAAAAAAACAAAACAAAACACCTAGCATTGTAATAATCTTCTCTCAGTTTATAAACACCTTAAGACACCACAATATACAATTAGAGAAAAAAAAAATGAGCACCACAAGGTTTGGAAGACACATAATTGTGGTAAATAAACATGTCGTTAAAACCTTTTTGCGCTCTCCTAGTCTTTGCTTTCTTACTTGGTATGAGTGGTGCCCAATCTAAACCACCGCCAAACCAGGTAAGAATTGTTAATGGCTTCTCAAGTCAAAATATATATGTGTTTCAGGGCATTGCTATGAAATAAAATTTAAAATATCCTTTAAGAATAATATTCTTTGTGGATGCTAAGAATTTTGAAATTTTGGTTATATTAATTAAAAAACATTTGGTTTTTTAGTAATTTATAATTTAAGCGAAGTTAGATTGCACACTGGACACTTTTATTTATTTTTTCTTAGTTTATTTTATTTTATTTCATTCTACCTCTACCCTCATGTGCAAAATCACACAGAAGTTTATTTCACCTAAAAATGACAAATGTGTAAAAGATTTTGCAAAGAAGAGTTTATATATAGTTAATATATCATTAAGAATTTTCAATAGCAAACAAGGGAGCTGCAATAAGTAGAAAAACAAAACCGCGATGCAAAATAAACATGTACAATCAACTACTGCTAGGGGTCATGACTGTTTTAAGTAGCCACTTAACCACCAACCAAAGCAATCTATTGATAAGGTTCAATTAAATGACCAGGGGCTTGTTTAGGCAATTTAACAATAGTTCATTTTGTGATTTTTTTAGTACTTAACGTATTTCTTTTTATTGTGCTAAATATTATGGCCTTCCATCTATGCACATGTTGTTATATAAATTAAGTAAAATTTGGTTTGAGAAAGCCATATAGTTCTAAAGGACTCAATTGCGGAAGTATTTTTTCGAAATGGTTGTAAAAACCATTGCATCATGTTGTGACATTAGTGATCTTTTGCAATTTTTTCCTTTTAGATTTTTGTCTTCATCTCATTTTTGGCTTTTTATGTAAATCTTACATGTTTTATTCTCTCTTTTCTATTCGTGTGTCTCTTGATCATATATTATCTAATTATCATAAATGCAAATTAACTTCTTTAACAAAGTAGGATTAAGGTTGCTTGTTTCCTAATAAAAGACCAAACATTGAGAAAGCTAAGTTTAGGAAATCAAGATCTAAGCCATATTGGCTAGAGTTTTAAGTCAATATGAGCTAAGTATTGATAGTAGAACAAGCATATTGGATAACCTACAAACTGAAGAGAAAATTACAACTCTAAGGAATTAATGAAAGCATAAATATTTTGGTGTATGGAAAGTGGAATTTGAGTGCAATTAACTAATGAATGTAATTGATAAGAATTTTTTTTTTCTTTTTAGCCTTAGATAATAATCTTACTTAGTAAAAAAAAAATGTTTTGTTGGTGAGACTGGCAAAGAAGATTATGAGAGATTAGCAAGAATTTTGATATGTTGTGTCTGTTCTCTAAAGGCAATTTACTTTATAGTTGATTTAATTATTAGAGATCAAGGTGACATAGTAGATTTAGCTATTTTAGAGGGAGGAGTCAAGATGTTTGTAATATGTTCTTATTACAAACAAAGATTTGTGTTTGGGTAGATAACCATCATATGCCAAATGGTAAGAGTAAAGTAAATGCTGATGTTGCAATAACTTAGTTTGAAGATAATGGTCGAAACCTATTTGTTGTCACAACAATTTTGTTGGTAAAGTTAATTAGATTTGAGCCAAGAGTATAACAGGCTAGCAAAATAAAAATAGTGGGAACCAAAGGGTTGTCAGATGCAACTATTCTAATAGTTAAATTAGCAAGGTAGTGAGGGATGTGAGTGAGAATAGTAATAGAGTATGAGAGTAATCTTTACTAGATTTTTAACAAAGGTTTCTTGTGAAGTACTAGGTCATGGCTATCATGAAGGGTTGTGGTGATTATGGAGGGTAATGCAATTAATAAAGTAGTGGAAGCCACTAAAGCACATTCTAGGTTTTCTAGTAGTAGGGCTAGTAAAGACTCAGTGGGCTGGTTAGCTAAATAAATGAGATAGTAAGTTGTCAAAGGAGGCTCAAGCTAATCTAAGGACTTAAAAGATCTACTATCAATCTTGTGGATGGATTAAGGGTCCATGAAGGCTTGCTAACTATTAAATCAAGTCAACCCAAGCCTTAAGCAAGTTGGATTGGGCTTGGGAAGTTCATGGTCAAAATTGCCCATCAACACAACACTATTCTTGATAGATGGATGAACTTTTCTTTTACGTTACTAAGAGATTAAATATTCAAGTTTATCCTGATTATTTACGTAGATGGGCATTGACAAAAAACTTAGAATTTATTAAGTGGAGTCTTGGGTTAGTACACATCATAGGTGGGTGTACATTGTGTCAATTGTGATTATCATGCATTACTTAATGTATCGTTTTAATTGGATTGTATTAGTCACTAAACTATATTGAGATCAAGCATCTTCACATTGTAGTGAAAGAAGTTTATAACTTCTCCCTAAAACAAGTGACTACCGATTCCTAGTATTATATGATGGTTGTCATTTTAGCATGGCAAATCTAGTGTTAGTGTAGTTTCCATAAGGAAAATAGCTAGTCATTTGGATGTGCAACAAACAATTTGATTTATTTTGCTTGGATGTTACACAGAATGAGTCTATAGGTGAACTAGTTTAGAAAAAGTTAAAGCCCTAAAAGGTCATGGAGTACTCGATGACTTAATAGAACCTACAAAGAAAAGTGGAGCTTAGGTGTCTAAGATGATGGGACATCTTGCGATATGTTGATTAGGAAGTAGAAAAATGGAAGCCTAGGGGTAAATTAAGCACACACGCATGCACACCACACATATAAGATGGACTCATGAAAAGTGGATGGAAATCTTGGAAGCAACAAGGGGAAGCAACTTGAGACCAATATCACCTATGAATAATGTAACCTATGAAAGTACAACTCGTGAACAATGGTAACTTATGATCCTATTCCAATTATCTCATATTCCATTATTTATTTGCCTTAATCTTTATCGATATTTATTAGTATTTTCTTAGTATTGCTAATTAGCTCATATGTTCTTATCAATTTAGGATTTGATTATGGTGGCAACTTCACTATCTAAATTTCTTTGTGTCATATTAGTAGTCTATTTGATAATCGTTATTTCGAAGCCATGCATCACATCATTCTGTAAGCCCCGGAAAATTCCAGTAAATAATTTCAAGATGAACTTCGAAAATAAACCCTAAAAATCACTCCAAATTAAAACCGAATTTCGATAAGTCCTAATTCATAAACGAATTCAAAAACTTCTTAATCTTGAGAAAATGAAAATCTTTAAACAATAAAATAAGAACTCAGTGGTCTTCAAATTCAAAACCACGACGTACGAAAAATTCCGTATTTAACTCCGACTTATAAAAACGGGTAATAGAAAGCTCAAAAACAAATTATTAAAAAGCAAATAACGATTGACTTTCGAAAATATAACTCAATTCAAGAATTCCGAAAACATTAAGAGATATTAAATACTTACAAAAATAAAATTTAAAATAAATTTCTCAAATTAAATATGTTGTATAAACATAAATATCAGTTTCCAAATTGGCAAAGGTCTAAACCGGAAAATCACCCGTAAACCCTAAGCAGAACACAATAGCTTAAGTCCGGCAATCTAGCGCCCCTAACTCTAGAGGCCGAGATGTAGTTTAAATATATAGAATAGCTCATAGTAATATAAGTTTGTTTAAAAATATTAGATTGGTAAATTTTTGATCTATTTCGAACCCGTTCGGATACAGACTTCGAAAAGCGTGTCCCGAGGCTCGAGATATCAAAAATATACCAATAGTACCGTTAGACTCGTAATTTCATAAGATTTCTAAATATATCAGTTTTATAATTTTTCGGGTTATAAAAGTTACAGTTATAACCTTTTTATCGCGTTTCCATTATTACCGGTAATTGAGTCGTCTTTTGCACTATTCATTTTTATTTCATTACAAAATTTTATTATTCTTATAAAGCCTTATATTTTGAGATGAATATTTTATATGTTATAGAAAATTTTGTTTTTCCAAAAATTAGTTCGTTTCGGGTCTTTACGGATCAGATTCTGTTTAAGATCCGATACTAAAAATAAAATAAATTAATTTAATAATTTAAAAATATTTGAAATATATTTATATTTTCATAAAATAATTTTTTAGAATTTTTCGGGTTATAAAAATATTAATTATAGCCCATAATCGCGTATTTTGATCATACCGGTAACATATTTGTTAAAATACTAAAATAATTCAAATAATTATTTAAATTTAATTATGAAAAATCTGCTACAAATATTTGGAATAAATTTTCTAATTTTATTTTATTTTAATTTATTTTATTAATAAAGTACTTTTACAACCCATACCTTCAAGTACACCTTACACATATCACTTCCTTTTCACTTCAATCTTTCTACACATAATCCCACAAATTCATGGCAGATTTTTGACCCTATTTATGGCTGCCATTGTCCTTTATTTACTCCTATTTTGACTAAAATTAATTATATTTCAATCCTTCTTCAAAAAGTTACACATAACATTAATTACATTACAATTTCAAGTCAAAATTCAACAAAATTTCCTCTCTCCCTCTCTCCTCAAATTCACGCCAGCCCCCCCTCTATTTTCTGCATGTTTTATTTTTTTTTCTCTCTTCAATTAATTAAAACACATTTAATACACTCATTTTCTCTCTCTCCTTCATTTACTCCTTCTTTCCTTTTTCATTCCTTAGCTTTTTCTCTCTCTTTTTCCTCTCTTTTCCTCTCCATTTTTGCTCTTGTTCTTAGAAGAACCAAGCTGCCCCCATTCCATTCTTGAGCCTCCACACATATTTCTTGAAGATTTTTAAGTAAATCTTCCTCTCAAAGCTTCCATAGGTGATATAGGTAAAGTATAATGAAAGTTTCATGCATCAAATGACCTTCCATAAGCTTAAAAGCTTAGGATGATGATGCCAAAAATGAAACACTCTCTTCTCCACTTTTATTATCTTGTATTATAATTATTTTCTTGTTTAAAGTTGATATATTTTGTAGATCTAAATTCTTATAGCCTTGATTTTGTTTATGCCATAGATCTTGTTATTTAAGTTGTTATTTTTGTTATTTCTTATGATTCATGCATAGATCTATCATCTACATAGTGATTCATGCATTTAAAACTAGTTTAGAAGACTAGATCTAAAGTTTTGAGTTCATAGATGCATTAGATCTTTGTTTATGTTCATGAACAACTTGCTATAATATGATGATGGTAGGAAAGTTATAGGAAACTCAAGATCTATTTTATTTTCAAGCAAAATGATTTTTGAAAATTCGGATGAAAATGGGACTATATTTAGAAAAGTGATTTTTCAACTTCAAAATGTATATTTTTCATTTAAAATGAAGGGCTTAGAGTATAGATACCATAAATGAAAGATTTTGATAAGTGAAGTTTAGATCCATGATGTTTATAGCTTATTACCATGCATTTGTTTTATGTTTATGTTCATATTAAGTATAGATCTTAGTTATGAACTCAAACAAAATTGTGAAATTCGTATTTTGGCAAGACCCCCATTTGAAAACCACCTTCCAAGTATCAAAATGTAATTTTTACTTGAGAAAATGAAGGCTTAGTATATGTATATCATCAAGACTTCTTTTTACAAGAATCAAAAGTGATTTTCAAAAGTTATTTTCAAAATAATAATTCTATATTCGGATTTTGGCCAAGGCCTATTTTAAAAACATGTTTTCCAACTCAAAAATGAAGTTTTAATTTAAGAAATGAAAGGCTCTTAGGATAGGATATGTAAGGAATGGATTTTCATGAGTTTAGATAGATTTTATCAAAAGGAATATCCAAAAATGAATTTTGTAAATTCGGATCCCAACCAAGACCAATTTTTAGAACCCATGTATCAACTCCAAAACTCATGTTTTATGTGAAAAATGAAGTATATAGGTAATAGATATCATTAAGCAATGATTTTTACAAGTTAAAATAAGTTTAGGCATGAGTAATGTGTAAACCAAGTAATGGAATTAAAATGGAAAATTTTGAGTTAGTGATCAAATTGTCAAATTCGTAATTTGAGATGATGCATATGTAATCACTAAGTATTTGAGCTCAAATTGCAAGTTTTATGTGTTAAATGAAGTCCTTAGACAATAGATGTAGTAAAGTCTTAAAATTTAATGCATTAAACAAGTTTTTCCCAAATGAATCATTCAAAAAGTAGATTTTCTAAAATTCGGATTTTTGAGTAAACCATATTGGAAAACATATTTGCAAAGTGTAAAATGCAAATTTTTGTGTAAGAATAAAGTCCTTAATGGTTATGTATGATTGAGCCCTAATTTTCTAAATATCAAATGACTTTTACTTAAAGGAATCACTCAAAAACTAATTTTTGTAAAATTCGGATTTTGGAATCAACCCCACTTGAAAACATTTTTAACAAGTGTAAAATGGAAATTTTTATGAAGAAATGAAGGTCATAAGTAATATATATAATGAAGACTTAATTTTAACAAAAATAATTATATTTTCTTAAGTAATAAATCCAAAACAAATGGAAATGACCAAAGTTAGAAAACTAGATTTTTCAAAAAATAGTTATAATTGAAGTCTTGCAAAATAAAGAGTTCCAAAATTTTCTTTTACCAAAAATCATCAAGACCATGCATACATGAAACTCATTTCATGCCATTCATGTTAGGAAATCACTCATATTGCATGTATGGCTAATTTATATAAAAAACATTACAAACATTTACAAAACTATTTTTCGGAATTGGAAACCGTTACTGATCAGATCTGATCCCTCTGTTCCGAGACCTAAATGTTTTCAAAACTTAAATATAATATAAATTAGATAGATCTTTCGAAGTAGATAGAAATCGATATATAATTTGCGAGATTCCGAGTTAAAATGACCAAGTTATGGCCGTTTTAAATTGGAATTCCCGCTTAGGACGAGAATTACAAATTTGATAGTTTGTATGAGATAGCTTGGACTAGTTAAGTAATGAAATACTTATTAGGGTATTTCTTCCTTCTTAGGTGACCCCAAGAACGACGATTCCCCTACCACCGGATTACTTGTACTAAGAGCCCGGTGATCCAATGGCCGAGTGAGTATTACTTCCGATTTCATTTATTGTATGTGATTGTAATAATAGTTGCACTAGGTATTTGGTAAAGATAAAATGGATATGCATGATGGGGACGAATGGGAAAGATGTATGCTTGTTGTTGATATGAGAAATGGAATGTAAGAATATCGAAGCCGAGTGATTAACTATTGCCTGTATAGATGAATTAGAATTGATTGTCTGCGATTATTGACTGATCACTTAAAAGAATTGGTATAATTGATTATTTGGAATTGAAGATGAAATTGAACTCATTCATACACGATGGGGATAGAGCATTAGCATTTGTCGGTTTATCGTTGTACCTTAAACGATTTTATAGTTTATAGTTGTCCGTAAGCTGAAACGGTCTCGGTCGTACCGCAGGATTCGTTAATCTGCTAACCCGGGATGGAGGGCGCAAGTCCATCCACATATGATTTCCGGCAGGTCATATGTTTGTTGAATTCACGAGTTTGATGCATATCACTTGTCTGACTAATCACTTGATTGTATGACGTGTTATAAATGTAATCCTGGAAGTTTTCACTCACTAAGCTAGTGTAGCTTATACCCCTATAGTTGTTTAAATGAACAGGTTATCTCAAGAATGCAAAGTGGGACTGAATTGGTTAGAGCTGGGTATTAACTCCGGGGTTCCGGCAAGACATAAGAATGTGTGAAGTTATTAGCTAGGTTTTCCTATTTGTTGTAATAGTTTATGTAGTAGAATTTTTGATGAATTGTAATTGAAGTTAATGAGTTGTATTTTGAAGATAGTGAATTGAATTTCCTTTACATTGTTCTCAAGTTGTATCACATAAAATGTTCCGATGAGTCTCCTCATGTGTTAGACGCCTTGTACATAGTATGGAAGCCTTCGCGTGACTGAGGTGGTCATTCTTAGGCTTTAATATTGTGTACGGCGGACTGCCACGTTTAGGGTACCCTTCGGGGCGTGACACATTCTCTATAGCATGATCTATTTCTATGATCATCTATCATATCAATCGTAAGATTTAACTAATTTTAGTGCAATTTGCTAATTGTGCTTCATCTTGACTAGTGATCTATTAATATCCTTTTAATTTTCCAAAATACATTCTTTATTGACATTTGATTATTTCAAGCCCTAAACCTATTCATCCATATTAGTATCCACCCATCATGAATGACCTATTATAAGTACTCAATAACTCCACAGTTATGGTAACCGATATAGATTGGAGTGTTACCGATGTAAGGGTTCATAGCTAAGCATGTCTACTAATAACCTAACTTCATGTGGGTAACAAATTGACAATGTATAAGGATTATAGTAGAAATTAGAAATGAAAGAAAATGGATGGTAATGGAAGGAACTATTATATTTAGTAAATTAAATAACAAATAAAAATATGCGGAAAATGATGGAAATATGTAATTCCCCAAAGTTAAGGCATTTACAACGCTTCACATGTTCATATGCAATATAAACATGCTAAAGCTTATAATCTGCTAAGAGCCACAAATAAATATAATTACAAACACACAAATAATAATAACTTCAATGCAATGATGCACAAACTAAGTCATTTCTAACAAATAAGAGGCAACTAAGTCAAACATAATAACTCTAATACCATAATAGGGCTCATAGAGTCCACCGAACCATCCAAGTTCTACTAGAAGCTACTAATAGAGTCCATGCTCTAAACCATCACTACTAACACAAAGGAAACTAATACAGATCCACCTTAGTCTATGTATTTCCATGACTAACAAAATTAACTAATTAAATCAAATGTTTGTTGCATGATTCTTGATATTATTGTCATCTCAACAATTTACCACAATGGGATAATCGAATAACTTAAACATAGCTAAACTATCACTTGAACTTGAAAAGGGAAAAGGATTGAGCTAAAGCTCATGATGTATATACCACAAGTACATGCACATGTATAGGCAATTATTTAATCACATGCAATCACATAGAACTAATGTAACAAGCAATGACTTTATTATCTTTAATTTTTATGTTTTACAATCATCACAAGGATGACACAGTATTCCAAATCACACTCTCTATATATAATACATATATATGACATTAGTTACTCTCCAACATGTATGAGTCGAAGAACCATTTAGAATTTGCCCAGTTCACTTTCAAGCATGACTCCACTTGGTGCAACATCACAAAAGGATTATCAAGATGCTAAATTAGTTGCGTAGGTACTCCTTACTTACTATTTACTAACAATAGCCACATATAGAGAACACTTGATTATTAACTCATATATTTAAATAATTTCATTTTGATTCACTATCCTAAGTGAGCATAGTAAACAAGTTTACTATAGACATATTCGAAAAACTCAACTTGACTTATAGTTGATAATCTTCTACTCTTATAACTTGACTTGAGAAGCATTTAAAGTATTTAGGATGAGTAAACATCTTCTAGCATCACTTAGTACTTACTTGTTTCATTCATTAGTGTCATATTTCTTAAGTTATAGTTCTACTTAGAAATTGGTATAACTTTAGGAAATTTAGTGACTTTTAATTTGGGGAATAATAAAAAAATTGAAAGAAAGTAAAGGAAAAAAGGGTGATTTTATACTTGAAGACATGTATATAGATAAGAATACTACTGTGTACTTTCTTGTGAGTTTATTTTGCCAGATTACTATTTGAGAGATAGACGAATCAGAACATGGTTGCTTACAAGGCCATGTACCTTTTAGTGACATTAACGTTGTGAAATATACCATTTATGAAGGTACACAAGTAAGAATATAGTCATATTCCTACCTACATGCTTCTCTAATTACATACCAAACACTAAAGATATTGGACATATATATTACCAAATGAAAACAAATGCATTATTATAGAAATCTAACTCCTAACTTCATCCAAAAAACACAAGACACACTATCAACCTAGAACAAACACTAAAAGGAAGATCAATAACAAGTTTAGATCATTTACTTGATTATTTCTTTATTCTCTTGAACCCTACTTCACTCAATACCTACAACACAAACCAAGTGACTCTTGTTGTGCTTTTGCTCTTTTTTCGCAACAAGAACAACTATACTTACAATCTTAATTACAAAAACTTACCTAAATGTCTAATTTTTGTAAAAAAAAAAAAAAAAATCTGACTTATTAACTAAGGGTTTGTTTGATATGTTTATGAGTAAAATGACTATTTTTCATTTGTATTTATTTCTCGACAAACAGTCTGTTTGAAAACAACAAAAATAAGATGACAAAATGACCGAAATAAGATAAACTAAACAGATAAATTTCATTACTATTTTGATAAATTGAAATTATATATACTCCATAGGGCATTCCTTTAAGAAAGATTTAGGGTAAATTACACCGCAATATTACAACATTTAGGTGTAAGTTTTTATGAGGTCATAATGTTTCAAGTGGTTTGTTTAATGTCCCAATATTTAAGAAAGCGGGTCAATTTAAGGTTACCATTGATACATGTCAATAGGAAAAAAATTTAAATTAAAACTCTAAAAATCCACCACAATGTGATATGTGTTAAGTGGTGACCTTAATTAACCCACTTCCTTAAATGTTGTAAACTTAAATAAATCACCTTAAATGTTTTGGCCTCAAATAAACTTATCCCAAAACGTTATAATCTTTCAATGTAATTTAATAATTTATCAAGATGTATAGAAAAAACTTTATGGTTGAATTTTCATGTTCAAGTTAGAAGGAGAGGCTTCAATAGGTTGAGGAAAAAATTGCCATATAGTTGAAAAGACGGGAGATGGAACTTATGTTACTTTTGGGGGTTATTTAGTTTAGGTTTGATCTTTGGTTCGATGGACCATAATGCCCTTCAACTTATTTTTCTTTTTATTTTGCTACCTTTTTGGATTATCAAATTGAGAGGAAATATTTCCACTTTGAAATCAATTTAGTTTCTCCCATAATTAAAGAGAAGTAGGTAAAAATGAATAAGCAATAACAAAGTATCCCTTATAGTTTTCATTAAAATGAAATAAAGGCAACTTTATCAAATATTAACTTCATTTATTTATAGTAAAATTGACAAGACAAAGGAAATAATTACATTTCTCTTCATTTCCTTCAATTTCTTCTTATATTACTAATCACAAAATGGAAAAACACATTTCATTCCATTGGCATTCATTATCTTTGTAAACACCCGCTCCTCTAAATCCCCAGACTTAGAGTATCGGATCCCCAACCACATATAACGTTTTCACATTATATGTAAGGTTGTCCTAAAACTAACAGTTATGAAAATTGTTTGATCAAATCACTATACTTTATAAAGAACTTTTTAAATAAAACAAGATTGCTAACAAAAGCAATCTATACATATATTTACATCAAATAAACATTGTTTTGTGTCAATACATGACACTACAAAACAAATTACATGTTTTCTCAAAACATGAGGACCCTAAAGGATCTTAAGGTCATTACAAAAGAAATTGGCTTAACTAACAAGCCTTCTGTACATAGCTTGTTCTTAGCAAAAAGTCTTCTAAAAGTCTCGGGTAATCGGATCCTATTCATCCCACTCGTCCATAAATCTTTCGAAATCGGACCCATAGCCCAAGTCATCGTAATACTCGTCTCCAATACCTGCAAAGCAGCAAAAGTGAGCCAGAGGCCCAGTACACAATAACCAATGCATAACAAGTCATCCAATTGATGTAATGCATCATAGAACAAGTGGTTATCTTTATTACATTTTGATTCCCAAATCAACAAGAGGGTATTCAAACCCCGGTCACACTTCGGGAATCCATGGATCTTGAGTAACAGCAGCTGCTCAGGGGGTTGATATAAGCAGTCCGAATACTTATATCTCATATATCTATTTCATGAAGATAATAGTTTCATTTAGGGTTTAAAAGCCGTTGTCCGACTCTACTTAGACTTAGTCCATAACATGAACTTAGTTCACAAGTTCCCATAAACTTTGAACTAAATCATGGTATTTCCCCCTAAGTTTAAGCAAACGTTACACAGATACAATTCCCCCTATCGGCTACCCACTTAACCAAAAGAATCGCTATTGCATCATAGCGTACCATTGCATCATGGTAAAGTCATTGCATCATGACTTGGTTAAGCGCCTAGCTAACATGTCATTGCATCATGACAGGTTTGCTGCTCCTCGGACCAGATTAAATAGCGTAATAGACATCCAATTCATTCAAATGTTAAGTCAAATCAATTTAAGTCAAATTAAAGATGTCTGGTCCTAGCAAACATCAGACAAGTTATTGCGTACCTGAACCCGTTAGTATAGAACTAGGATCTCTCGGTGATGAACTAACCGAAGAATCCTTAACTGTCATGGAAATATCACAGTAATCAATAAATCAACGAGTATGGATTTCATTACCACAATTGTACACATATTAAATCCATATCACAATTAATCAAGGAAATCCAAATAATCGAATACAAGGTCACAAATAAGCATTTAAGCATCCTATTATATCTTAAATCTCTTAATAAAAACTCAATTGCTCAAATAACAACTTTGGAAAATTTTTAGAAAAAGTTTTTGAATTTCAAAAGCACAGGGGATAGGCCGGCAGCCAAAGCCGGCGACTTTGAGCCGGTGCTCAATGTTCTGAAAATCACACTGCCAGCACTGGCAGTGTACAAGGGTACGCCGTCAGCCTTTGTATCCTACGCCGGTGGCTTTGAGCCGGCGTAGAATCCAAAACCAAAATTTTCAAAAACGTCCAGAGAGGTCTAAGCCGTCTGCTTACCCAGATAAGCTGGCGGCTTTGACATATACGCCGGCAGCCTTAATTTCCACTGCCAGCGTTCAACATGACAGAATGAACGCCGGCTGACTTTCCCAGCGAAAGCCGGCGGCTTTCAGCCAGCCTTAAAAATTCTGAATCCAACGTTGCCTCTAAGCCAGCGGCGTTGAATTCCCAGGTTGCCGGCGTACGTTTTAAAAACAGGTTTAAACGAAAATTCAAATCCCCTGTTTTTCCACTTTGTAAAATTCTATGTCAAAACACTTCAAAACTTTCCTCAACTATACTTCCAACTTCATATACCCACTCCTATATGTACTACTCAATTCTAGCAACTCCAAGCATGAATTCAACACAATTAACCACTTCAACTCCACATCAAACCAATCTAGGTTTCTCTACACAATTTCTCTTCACTTACTCCCCACACTTCATATCACTTCAACCATGCATGCACAAACTCACATACTCCTATAACTCATTCATAACTCATACAAAGCATGAACAAACCATTTGATCAACATTAAACTCAATTCATCCAATAACCCTACAACTACTTCAAGAAAGAAAACAAATCAAAACAACAATCATAACTAAATCAATTCAAATACGTATATATATATACCTTGTCTTGAGAATAACTTTGATTTTCAAACTTGATATAAACCTTGTCTTAAGCTTGGAAATGGAGATGGAAATGGAGGAAGAAGAAGAAGAAGAGAAAAAGAAGAAAGAAAAAGAAAATTCGGATAAAATTTGAGCTGCCCCAAAAAGTAGTCAAATTAGCTTAATTTTGACTTTTTCACATTCCAAATTTACCCCTTAATGCATATAATAACTTAGGTTGCATTTAACTTTAATTTGAGTCTCATTTGGCTTATATTTGGGGCATAAATGCTAACTTAATTACCAAGAACTCTATCAATTAATCTTTAACAAAATTGGAGTTGATTTATAAATCTAACTTGACTTAACCTTTTAATGTACAAAAGACAACATTAATAATTTCATTACTCACACATTAATGCATATAAAACAACCATATTAATGTCAACATATACATATACTAAATTCATATATCTTAAACTAACAACAACATAACTATGCTCATTTAATTCAACAATTTAAAATAAATACTTAAACACATGGAATTTGAATAAAAATGAAATCTATATCATTTCAATCTTCCTTTCCACTTATTTGTGCCCATTTCTTTTTAAAAAAATTGCCAAACATAGTGAGCATGAGCATATGAGCACATTTAAGTCAAGTTAGTGATTTACTAAGTTCTATGCCTTAAATTCATAAGAGACTTGGGTTTTAGAACATCAAGCCAAAGTGATGGAGTTTGGAGGCAAAAGAAGCTTGAATAGTTGGTTGTCACAATGTTAAGTTGATCACCAACCTAAGTAATTGAATTAGCGATGGGCTTGGTTGGTTGAACAAGACCTTACATAACCCTTTGGCAACTTTCTTTTTTGTGTCTCTCTTATCATTTAAATTATTTCATTTATTTTATTGAGATTATAAAGCCCTATGTAACCTTATAGATATATAAATATATATCTTTTGTTATGTTTATCTAGTAAGATTAAGTCTAGGAGAGTCATGAAAATCCAAGGGACTCAATTGTAGAGCATTCCTCTAGTGAGGACATGAGAATCATTATAATGGACTATCTTGCTTGTAGCTTTTCAAACCCACATCCTCTTCTCCTCTTTTTCTTTTCGGTCTTTGATGTTAAATTTTGTATGTCTTATTGTCTCTTTTCTACTTGTTATTTCTTGTATGTATGTTATTAGGAGTAATTAGGCATAAAGTAAGTGAAGTATGAGGTGTATTCACGCCTATCCTATAGATATCAATTTGCAAATTTTGGAACCAAGACCTATCATGTGACATTTTATAACCACAATAAAACCTATAACATATATGTGTTATAGGCGATCAACCTATATATATTCAATTATATTTTTATAATATTAAAATTTTTGGATTAATTTTGGACGGCCAAATCTATTTATGTTTCCATCTATTCACTAAATAGTTAATCCATACAGCAACCAATATGAGTTTATAAGAGATTCAAAGGACGCATAAAATAGAAGTGTGAAAATAAGATAGGAGAGAGGAGAAAGAAATGAAGTAGAAAAATACAATGCTATAGGAGAGGGAAAAAAACGATTATGTTGTTTTAGATTTTTTTTTCCTTTATGGAGAATATTTTACATTTATTATTATAAGTTAATAAATTTTATATTATGAGAATAGGTAGCTTAAAACTTCTAACCTATATGTCTTAAGGAATAGGTTATAGGGTTGGTTCATATATGTCGACGCCATGAAGTTTGCTGGCCTATGGAAGTAGTAGGTTCCAGAAAATTGCCTCTAAAACTTGCCTAGCACTTTTAATAATCACCAGGAATTTCTGTATTTGAATAGCATGTTACACGAATTATCCACTCAACCCTCTAGAAGTGATTTATAAATTTCAGCTTTGGTAACTTAACTTTACTTATTGTAAAATTAATTTTCCAAAGTTAAAAATATTAATTTATTGATATACATATTTTTTAAAATTCATTTATAGTTCTCACATCAATTTTGCAGTAATTAATTACAAATATTGGAAAAATTTAAAGGAATTAAATAAAAATAAAAAATTTTAATTACAAAAAAAACAAAAAATTTAGGTATTTTTTTAATATTTTTAAACTTAAATTAATTAATTAAAAACATAAGCAAAATTCTACGACTAAATCTAATATATACCCTTATTAGAAAATGGAAAAAGTTTTGCTTTATTCATATCCCAATCAATAATGATGTGACATGTGTACATTGTTTTATTTTAAAGATATTTTTATTTTATAAATTTATTTAACATATATTAGGTGCTAAATATATCTTAACTAAAATAAGATGGAAATAACATATATGGACAACAAATATTTTTCCTTTAGAAATCAATTTGCCATTGAAAATTAAACTAACATCATTCCGGTTTCCCTTTCAGACAAGCAAATACCATGAATCTTCAAACTTGCAGTTGGCTTGAAATGGGACCCACCTGAATAAAAAATGAACTAATGAGAAGACGAGGAAAGCTACTTTTACCGGATAACCTTATCAAATAAGAACAAGAAAAGAACCAGCAGCGAAGAAGCAGCAGCAACATTTCGATGGCAATGGCTTCCTCTTCACCACTCTCTCTTTCCTCCTCCACCATTTGGTTCAAAACAAACACCACTGCAACCACCACCCCAACTTCCCTCTTCCTCAACCAAAAACCAAGACACTTTCTCACATGCCATGCCATCCCTCCTCTGTCAACAGCTGCTGCCGACTTCTCCACCACCTTTGACAGCACCACCATCGCCGTGATCGGCGGAAGCTCCGTCGCTGCCCTTGCGGCTGTCCTGACTCTTTCTGACCCCGAGAAGAGGAGGAAGCAACAAGCAGAAGAAGTCGGAGGAGGCGACAAGGAAGTAGTAAGAGAGTATTTTAACAATTCAGGGTTCCAGAGATGGAAGAAGATATATGGGGAAACGGATGACGTCAACAAAGTCCAACGTGACATCAGGCTTGGACATTCTAAGACTGTGGAGAATGTGCTTAAGATGCTCAATGATGAAGGCTCGCTGGAGGGTGTTTGGGTTTGTGATGCCGGTTGCGGGACGGGGTCTCTTGCTATTCCGCTGGCTAAAGCCGGTGCTCGGGTTTACGCCACGGATATTTCGCAGGCCATGGTGTCGGAGGCTCAATTGCAGGTAGTTTTTCAAGTTTTATGTCGTGTCGAATTCGTGACAGTGCTAAATAATAATTAATGTTAGACATTTTGTATTGGCACCATTTGAAGTTTGTAATTTGTATTTTGCTTATGACATTGGTGAATTTATATGTGTTAATGTAGACATGTTCATAGGTTTTCATGTATACATGACATGTTGAGGTTTTTGGTTAGGATTTAGGAGTGTAGCCATGTGAATACTCACAATCGTGTGTGTTTTGTCCATTGATAATGATCTTGTTGTGGATATTAATAGTAACTATGTTTTTGAATTGCCATTTTTGGTGGTAATAAAAGCTTAAGATGTCTCCTCTTTTCCCATTGTGAAGGCTAAACAGCAGCTTCCACCCACCTCTGATGACACTTCAGTTGTGATGCCGACGTTCGAGGTTAAGGACCTGGAGAGCCTGGAAGGGAAGTATGACACGGTGGTTTGCCTTGATGTTCTCATTCATTACCCTCAAAGTAAGGCAGATGCAATGATATCCCACCTTGCCTCCTTGGCTGAAAATAAATTGATACTCAGTTTTGCCCCGAAAACATTCTACTATGATCTGCTCAAGAGAGTTGGAGAATTGTTCCCAGGCCCTTCCAAGGCAACTAGGGCCTATCTTCACTCTGAGGCAGATGTCGAAAGCGCATTAAAAAAGGTCGGGTGGAGAATAAGGAAGAGAGGGCTTATTACTACACAGTTTTACTTTGCGAGATTGGTGGAAGCTGTTCCTGCATAGAGATTGCAGAGAATTGGTTAGGGTCAGATTTTTCCTTTCTTTTGGGATTTTTCACGGATCTGTCATATATGTTGTAACTTCTCCGATGTATTTTCATTCATTAATGTATACCAGTTGAGTGAGCAATCTAAGCTAAATTTTGCTTCATCTACTTGGAGGAACATAATTTCATTAGTATCAATTCATGCCCTCTAGTATTTGCCTGTTTTCACATTGGCAATAAATCTGTATGAATGACCAAAGTAGTAGGTCTCCATCCAGATCCTGTGTCCATTTTAACTAGTTTAATAAGGAGCTGTTGATTTTGTTGTGTTTTCAGATGATGATTCTAGTACAGCAAGTACATATAAAAGATCTAATCCCTTCATTGTTTGTCGGTTCACTCATAACACAAGTGCTTTACAAAATGTGATGTCATTTCCATTGCTAATCACAAGTGCAACTTAGCTATGTACATCTTCCATCAGTGAAAAGACTCCAGATACTCTTGGGTTAAGGATGCATATCTTCAATTCACTTGCTATGTTAGTATGTTAGCACCAGATAAGTGGAAAAATCATTAGCAACAGAACATTTTCAAACTTCTCTTTCTGGTTTTAAGTTCACTCGATAACATCCTGCCGTTTATCTCTTTGAAAAGCTTCCATAGAAAGGATTTCATGTCAATATGCATGGTGCTGTTTATTTCTTTGAAAATCCTAAGCTAATCACCTCTAGATGATGCTACTCTTTTTATCAAAGTAAATTTCATTTGAATATTGACACTCCCAAGGAGTTCGGGATGCAGTTTAGTGCAGAACAAAATTACTCAGCTTCAAATTGTAGGATCTTGATGTTTCCTGGTTTTCCTAGAACTAATAATTCAGGTCATTCTTTGGTCCTTGCAAAAATGCAATAACCATCATACTATTCCTTGTTTCTTCATTCTTTTTATAACTTTCCCTTCTAAGCTAGATGTGCCTGTCTTTTGCTTTGGTATCACTAAGTTGCATCCTGGATCTGTGCTCACTGCTGCTCAAAATAGGGTAATGCAAGCTGCTGTTTGCTGAGTCTTATAAAGTGATATGACCATGACATAATTGAAGAGCTCTGTTGATCAAGACAAGAGAATGCATTGGTTTAACACAAGAGAATGCAGCTGGTGGGCTGTCTTTCATAAATTGATATGTTCATGACATAATTGAAGGGCTTTGTCAAGCAAGAGATAGTGCAGCTGGCTGGGGTTGGGCTGTCTCAATTTTTGGTTTGAACAAAGACACGGACAACTTCATAAACTGTCATTGAGGCTCCAATCCCATCACTCGAGGCTTATTGCTTACACAGAAGTATTCCTACAATTTGGCTAATTATAGTATAGTGGATCACCCTTATGCCATTTAGCTTACTGGTCGGTTCCCATGCCTTGGTGCTCAGAAAGCAAGGAGCATTGTATCGTTGGCAAGATATGTACTCTGTAGTAAAGGTTCACTAAACGGAATTCTGAACTTATTGATACACGGGTAACTACTGTCTGGCTAAGCTAGTATATCTAAAACACTCTTTGGATAAGATTTACATGACAAGAAGCCTGTGGCAGAATCTCCTAGATTTTCAAACTCACTAATACCAAGAATTTTCTTACATTATATGCTGCTGCCAATACGCTTCCAAAGCTCACCACCTGAAGGGCAAGAACTTTCATCTTCAAGATGCTGCCTGTTAAGATTTAACCAACAGGTGAAAAAAGACAGTGAAGGATGGCCAATTTCCATATTATACATCTACAAACCATCTCAACATGCAGAAATTTCCATGTAAGTCAAATATTTTAGCTTTGGAACAAGTCATCGCTTGTTAGTACACCAGTTGCTGCACACATCGATTTAGTAATTGACAGCCAAAAATCATTTACATAATATATGGGAGGTGATTTCATCTGTTGTTACTTGGCATCAACAACTGGGCAAAGGTGCTCCATCCTGGGTCTGCAACAAGCAGCATCCCACTCATACCTTGACTTGCTTTTTCATCTTTAAGATTTGACAATTTCGCACATCAACAGCAACTTCTTGTATGAGCATAATTACCTGGGACAAGATTCATTAGTGAAATCTTGCAATCTGGCAACTCCTCCGCAACCAAAATGTAGAAGAATCCTATAACTCCGGTGTGATACTCCTGTCCTGGCTACTGCAGATGGATTCAAAGACAGTTTTCCCATCAACCATCCTCATGGATCAACATACAGGTTGAAGAGAACATGTAGACATTCCAATAACATTAACCAGCCTAGTTTCTTGCTTTCATAACTTCACCACAATTTGGTAAGAACAAGGAACATGCCCATCCCGATTCTATAAATGACAAGATTACAAAAGCAAAAGACTATACTGGCATCGGATGAAGGAAAATGCAATTCAAAATACCAAGAATCCCAGGGTCACATCACAAATGCACCTGTATTCGGCATTTGCTCTGTATCAATATGACTTCCTCATTGATCAAGAAGAAAAGCTGGGTAATTTACGATAGAAAAGGTAAAGGTACTGAGTAATAAAAATGAGCATTAAATACTTATTCAATGAAAAGGATCAGTCACATACCGATGCTATTGCTGCTTCCAGAACGAGACTGCTTCAACAAGAAAAATGACAACACTCAATCTTTATGCATAAAATGTGCTTCTGGTTAAAAATGTAAGTACATGACGGAGATGGACAATCATTGTAAAAACCAGAAACAATGAAAGTGGGACTATCTGGTAAGCAATTCCAAGTAGAATGCAGCATGGAAATGAGCTGGTTAAAATTAAGATGCAATGATCTCTGATAAAGCGACCGAGAGATTGGATATAAGTTGAAGATGAGTGAGATTGACAAGCTGAAGACTAAAAAATCATAATTTGAACTTCAACTTATGAACCTATAAAGCTATTATCAATTCATTACTGCAGTCTTTGACATATCTGATGTTGGCAAATATGAATTGTTGAGGAGAAATTGCAAATACACTCATGACTATTCATCAGATACTGATAGATTCTCTAAACTCTCAAAGCATATTTTCATCTCTCTATAAATTTTGAAAATTGGCATAACCACCCTAACCATTGCTAAAGCTCAAAAATTGTTACTAAGATCTTTTTTGGACTTTTACCAATAACTTGGAGTATGTCCACATTTTAAAAAATTATAGAGGTAAAATCACATTTTTTGGAGTTCAAAGGGTCTAACCACACATGATCAATACTTTTGTGATGCATATGCATTTTCCAATTATCTTTAATCATTTCATAAAGCGTTTCATCGGGATATCACACCTTATTATTATCCTGTCTTGTGTCCATTTGTCAGGCCCATAATTGTAGGCCAACTAAACTGGTCAAGTTGGCCAAGGTTCACCACCTATTATCACGTGTGATATGGAGTAGCGTTCTCTAAATTAGCATCATCCATAAACTATCTTAGCCACATATATCCCACTTTCAGGAATAATGATGAAAATGGGTGGAGTCTTATACGCATGCAGTTTTATACACACTTTCTTGAGAACTAACTCAGAGAAACATCTTGCCAATAACTTAAGAAGTGGGTGCTGGATAGGGAGATCAAAGAAGGATTTTGAGAGGGGTTTGTAGTAGTGGAAAGACAAATCTCCGATTGTGTGAATGCAAAGATTTCGCAATGAGTTCATAAGACATCTTATTGGCAAAGTTTCATTCCTTCGTAAGGATTTAGAGCCACCAGTATCAAAATCTATACAATTGTACCTTTTGTGCCTATCACACATTATATGATACATCGCAATGACACATTACATACATACATTATACAACATAACTGCAATCACATTTTGTTCAACGGCATTTGATAACAAGAATTGAATAGGATAAGAGAAATTTGATAGCACAAAAAAAATATTGGACAACACAATTCACTTATATTGTATTTGGTATAATAGGGTATTGAACAAAGATTTCTGTGTTGTCTATTATTTAGTATACATAAGAATGCCATAAAAGATTTGAATTGTCCAGTAAAAAGAACAATTGTCCCATCCTCCATTTGGTACTATTTTTCTTTAAATTTATCAAGTACTTTTAAGTTTGTTTTCCAATATCAAAATTCATGATAACAACCAAACAAGTAACCAGGAATTTGTCCAGTCCAATTCCACAAATTTATGTGAACCAAACGCCCTCTTATCAATAGAAATCATGAGACAATTTCAGCATCCCTTAGGGAAAAGAGAGCAGGCACAACCTAGTCCTAGTGGCCATTCATTCACATATAAATTGAGCAAACTAGTACGAGCTGACATTCAAAGTGCACCTGTGAATGTACACTAATCAACAAGCAGAAATGTCTATTCTTTTTAACACAACAATGTTCAGTTTCCTTCATTGTGCTACACAGATAGCATCAGAAGCCACTGGATGGATGCAGTAATGGTTAATAAATATCAATATGAAGTCCAAAGGCATTGTGTTTCCATCTGTTGACAGCTGAAAAACTCATATTTTATCCTTAAGCCTGCCAAATTTCATCTATGGCAACATTATAGAGGTCACACCTGCATTCACTGCATCCTAAAATATCCTCTACACCATGTGTATCAATTGCATGAAAATTCGGGTATCCTTCCCTCCACAAATCCATCAAATATATCAGCCGGATTGCCAACTTCAATTCCAAAAGGATTCAAAACATGTGTAGTTGTTTTCCTAATCATGGTACTAACGCCAAAGTACTGTCAAACCGTCTTGTTTTCTATCATATCACTGTTGCGTGCTAAAAATGCAATGAAATGAATAATAAAATTAGGGAGTTAAAACAAAATTATAATTTAGATATGCTAAATTCACGTTTAATTCAATACAAAAATCTCCTGACACAAAACAAATACAACAACAACTACGACGGCCAAAAAAAAAAAAGAGAATGGCCTTTACATGTTCTACTTCTTCTTGCCTTTAGCAGCGGATTTACGCTTAGTGGGCAAAACAATCTCACCCTTAAGAATAGGAATCTCCATAATCTCAGACAACTCACCAAACTTCTTCCTGAACTTCTCAACCTGGTCAGCATCCACCAACACACCTGACCTATTACCTAGGTAAAAAGGGTGGTTTCCTGACCAAACATCAACGACATACTCTTTCTTTGTCCCACCGGTCGTCATCACAAGCTCTCCGTTGCAGTATACTTTAGCATCCTCATAGAATTCTGGGTGTATGCCCTTTTTCCTACACGTCACAACATTGTTGGTGTAAGATGGTTGTGCTGTCCTGGTCTGCAAGTAAAAATAGCAGTAAAAATAAATAAAACAAGAAATAAAGAGAGAAAGTTAAAGGTTCTGAGCAAGCGGAACGAGTTTGATGGGGAAATAGCTGATTGGGTTTACCTTTCGAGGGGAAATGAGGTGGGATGTAAAGAGCTTGGGGAGGAATGTAGTGGTGAGAGCCATAGGAGGAGAAAGAGGGGTAGAGAGAGAGTTCTTTTTCCGGATGACCTTGAAGCAGATAACTCTTGTCGCAGTTTGTGTCTTACGTTTTTCTATTTTTCAATTTAATGAAATAATTTTACATTGGCCCAAAAAAAAAAAAAAAACTAATAAAATAATAATATTTATCTATTATTTATCTAACAATAGAAATTATTTTGTTCTTACAAAAAAATATTAATATAATTTTTTTTTGTGTACTTCATTCTCTCTCTCTCTTCTCCTCTCTCAATCTTCCCCCTCTCCACCATTGAAGTATGGTGGACGAATCCAACTGGAATGCAAGTTAAGTTGGCTCGAATACAAGCAAAATATATTTAAATACAAGCCAAGTCTATTCGAATACAAATAGAAAATGGAATTTGAATGCAAAACCAACAATACTAAAATTGGGGATAATATTTTTTTCTCATTGATGATAGAGTATATATATACAAAAATATAATAGCCTCTCCAAAGTCCAATAACAAAAAAAGAGAATAAAAACTTTTATAAACTCCTAACATCTTCTTTTTTCTATTTTTTATTTTTTCTATTTTTTTCTTATAATATTTTTAAACACCAAAACTAATTACATAATATATTTTCCATATAGTATTTACCCTATAACAGTCCCCTACCCTTCAAAAACCCTTGTCCTCAAGAGTTAAATAAATACCAATTGCCAATCTTTCTCACCATATGACCACAACAAGAGTATTATTTCCACTTTTCACGGACTCTGAGCAACAACATGAAAAATAACATCCATTAATCCACTCCCAATATCATTGTTTGCCTTAACATGCATCACAACATCTACATTCCAACATCATTGGTAGTCTTTTTTTATTATGATCATTTTTTACCACTTTAAGCAAAAAAGCTCTCTTTTGATTGCATAAAAAATGTTTCTTCGTAAATATCATTATAGTCTTCGAGAACTCATACACCAGTAACTAAATATGAAGAGCCAACAACTTAAGATACCGAAGATTATCTAATGCTAATGAAGTTGTAATTGCTAGGACATTAGTAGACCCCCATAAATCAAACTAATGCTCATCCTAACTCAAATATAAATCTTCTAATTGCTTCGAGAAAGTCTCAAATGGAACAAGATCTTTATTCATGAACTTGGCAATGTCTAAAGAAGAATCATCCTTTTCAAATCATTCATAATCATCCTACTTGCACCCAAATCCATCACCTTTCTCATTCCTTAAAATCCTTTTAACTTTGTCATTTTATTGCCCTTATCATCCTTGCTTTCGATATCATGTGTATTAGGATCATATGCCTGGGTTTCCAGATATGATAGTGCAACGATTAATTCTCCAATTAGGGAATGTAAAGCAGCTTACTCTTGGATGCACATGGATTTATCTCAAACAGGACCAAGCTTTGGCAAGACTAAAATAAAAAAAAGTTTTTGGTGAAATCCTTCATCTAACAATATGTTGGAGGACTTAAAATCTTTGTAGATGACAAGGAAATTTACCTTGTCATGCAGATATTCTAAACCTTTTGTAGTACCAATTGCTATCTTCATCCTGATGTTCCATTCCAAGCCTTCCTTTTCAGGGGGAAGATCATGTAGATGATCTTCCAATGATACTAATGGCATAAATTCATAAACAAGAAGCCATTAATCACCATCAGCATAGTAGCCAATCAGATTCACAAGGTTAGGCAGATGAAGAAGGCTTAACATTAGAACCTCCACAAGAAATTCTCGATTATCTTGAAGATCATTTCAATCTAATTGTTTGATAGCAACCACCTGGCCAACGCTCTCAAGTCCTCCCTTGTACACATGGCCAAAACCTGCTTCCCCAAGAAACATTTCGAGCAAAAATTATTTGTTGCAGCTTCCAACTCACAAAAAGTAAAGGTTTAAGCAATAATGTTGGTGCCAGGCCCATCTTTAGAACCTGTAATTTCCTTCTTGGATCCACCAATGTTTCTTATTCTGGGTTTATCTACTCTAACCAAGTCTGTAGCACTCTCTAACAAGTCACTTAATTTGCATTCAATATATTGTCCTTGTCTAATTTTTTTGTTGATGGCACCAAGAAACCCCAAATTGTCTTTTCTATTCAAACCCATCTTAATGTCATAACATTGAATTCCATCCCTTCAATTAGTGCTTACAAAGACGTACACATAAAAACTGCATTCGTTAATGTGACTCATTCATTACAATACCGACTAAAAGCATCTCCTAAACAAATCCAATGATTGACTCTGCCTATTATTTTGACTAGACTCGAGATAAAGAAATCGGTAAACATGTCAATCCGGCATTCTCCATTTTCCTCATAGTTGCCAAGCAACATCAAAATTTCCAACTGACAATAATCTAGCATCAATAGATTCAAGTCACAATACCCTTTCTGATCCATTCATCTAGCATCTCATCAACCAGCTACACTGCTATTGGAAACAAAAAAAAATTAAAGCACAGCTAGGCTACATGTAGAAGCGGAAGCTACAAGATGGGTTTTTAAACCAATTTTAAGCTTACTTAACCAACCATTATCTCTTTTATCCTTTTATGCGTAATTACAACAGTACCAATAAAGAGATAAAAGAAGGAGAAGATTACACCAAATTTAGCGTGGAGTTTGGCCCGCTCTCCTAATCTCTACAATCCACAATTTATCTCACTTAAGGAAGACATCACACTTCATTCAATCAAAACAATTGCCTCACAAAGAGGACTTCACACAAGCAACTTAACACATGGTGACTTCACCTATTACCTTAAACACAAGAGGATTTCACAAAATACTCACAAAAAATACATAAATAGTGCCTTACAATATTAACTCACTAATCTCACTATAGTATTATTCACTTAACAAATGCAAATACAAAATGAGAGAGTATTTTCACATAATCTCATCCTATTAAGCTCTACTCTCTTATTAAAAACACCAAAAAATATTCTATATATAATAGCTTTAAAAACATAGTTGTTTCCGCAAAAGAACCTCCAACGGTCAAATTTGAAAGTTTACAATGGCTATTTTTTAAACTATCGCCCTAGAACTTGTAGTGCCACAAAGTATCACGCCTTCATTTTAGTTATCGACCAACTCTTTGCTTACGTGGACTCCATTGAGTCTTGAATTTAAACTTGTTGTGCCTTAGACTTGTTGCACCTCAAACTTGTTGCACCCTACATTCATTACGTCTTAGTTTTTGACCCTCAACAAGAACTGTGTATGTTTGAGCTTGTCAAGTGTCGATTTTGAGCTTGTCGCGCCTTAACCATTTAATATATCGAGCCCTCAATGTGACTCTCAACAAAGTTGTGCTCATATAAATTTGTTTCTGTACAATCTACAGAAAGCAACACACATACAAACATAAGTACATATATGCACATTAAAGCTTAAACATATCAAAAATAAGTTTTGCTTATTAAATGTAGCTTAACTAAGTTGTGGAGTATTTATGCAATATATTTTTTCATCAAAACAAGATTGTAACTAACCTTGGTTCATCAAATGCTTCCTTACTCTCACTGTTTTGGCAATATCTTGAAGTCAGAAAATTCCAACTCACATCATCTCTCTTACCATCTCATCAAATACCCTCTTATTGCAAACCTAACATTACACTTAACCACTAATGAATGTGTCGCCTTCCCAATCTCCAAATCCTCACAATCCCCACAAGCCTGCATTATATCTGGCAACAAAAACCCATCCGACAAAACCCTATCTTCCATCATCAAGCCCTAACATCCATGTGCTACTTTACTTTCTCTCTCTATGCACTTTGTAACAAAATTGTCTCTATCTTAATTTTTATTTTTATTTTTTACACACACAGTGCAGGTGCTATTAGTCTATTATCATGTCAATCCACCCAATTCTATTTTTTATTCGTGTATAAAAAAAGATAAGATAACTCTCTCACTACCTTTTCCTCCACGAAGTCCTCAGTTTTCACAAAAACTCATTATCTATAACTCCTACCACACATTCTCTTCACACTGCAGAATTAAGAAAGCTAAAAGCAATTACTTTTTTTTCCTCTTGAATGTTTATTCCTTTTGGCATGATCCTGCTATTAAACAATTTCTATGTACTTGTAAGTTATCATTTCTTACTCAACACACTAGCTAATGACATCTCTGCGTGGTTCATTGCTGTCATGCTATAATATTTTCCGTCAATATGGTTGATTTTCAATTATTTGATTTTGTTTTGTAGGATGGCAAGATGAGTTGCTAAAATGGCAAGCTAAAGGAGACTTTAATCTTTAGGCTTCACTTTTTTTCTGTAATTTCCTTCATAATCACATCCCAAATTGCCATACATGCACTCTTTTCCAATTTTTTGCTATCTTTCGGTATGTGCTTGAATTCAAAAAAGTGGTATTGATAATCAAAATCCAGTAGAATGCTTTGAAAATGGGTAGATACATCTAATGAGGAGCTATTCTATTTTCAAAAGGTATGATTTTTTTAATGAACTTATTTATTTATTTTTAGAGAGTATATTTAATTACTTCTTTCTTGATTTTTATCTCATGATGTGTGATTTATGTGACTATTTTTCTAAGTATGCGGTTTATGGATCAGTTAGTTGTGATTGTAAATGTTTGATTTACTGTTGTTGGATTTTAACTTAGGTAGAAAAGTAGTGGTTAACTGTATTATTGTATTTGTTGAGTAATATTTGGAGAGCTAGAATCGTAAGTAGGATGACTTTTGTTCATCACTATATCGGTGGACTCTAAGTAATCATTTTCTTAATGAAGATGTAATATAAAAATAAAATAAATTATAATGAAGGGCAAGAATGTCTTATGTTATTAAATAAGAGGGAAAATAAGTCTTCCAATAAAATAAGTGCAATCTTTCCTCACCTAAAAGAGATAAGTATTTTGTTTACAATAGTTTTACAAGAGTTTAGCCTTTAATCTCTCTCAAGATAATATATGTTTTAAAGAAGACTAGGAGTCAAAGCTAATAAGTTTTTCTTCCCTTTGGTTCGTTTGAAGATTAGAGAAGATTATCCTCCTAATTTCGTCATTGGTGTTAAAGGGTATTCGATCTTTTGGAGAAGGATTAGAAACCCTAAGTTCCCTTGTTGGAGATTTTGTTATTTTTACAATCAAAGGAAAGGAAAGACGTTTGGATTAGGTAATGTGATTTAGAAAAGTGTTTATATGTTATCTAATTCGTTTTAGAGCTTTGTATGGTTTAAGATCAAGAAAAAGGCAGTTTAGGAGTTTTTCTCATGTTTGGAGTGAACAGGGATACGAACAAGAGTCACGGGCATAGCACAGGCCATGATATCCTCAGAAGTGCCTATTTGAAGCTGATCACAGGCATGACGAAGGCCAATGGAGGAGGCTGTAATGGCTGTCATGCCCCTCATAACGAGCGTGATAGGCATTATATTATGTTTTTTCTTTTCTGACCTATAACGTCCTACACCATGGGCGTAAGCATCAAGGGGATTGTGAAACCTTCTTTGAATCTTGTATTGATCTTCCTAAACACCTTTCATAGTTTAGAGTAGTTGTAGTTCTTAATAGTTCAGAGATTAATATCTAGCACTCCTAAATCAATAATAAGGCATATCTAGGCATAGAATTGTTGTAGTTCTTAATACTTAGGAGATTAGATGATCTTAGAATTAATATTTTTTCTTTTGAAAACAAATTTTGAGTTGGTTTTTGCTATATGTGATAAGTTAATCTTGGTTTTATTGAACTAGCTGATTTAAGCATTGTATCAAATACATCCTTACCTTGGTTGTTGCTTATGAATTAGGTTTAGAAACTGCAAATGAACTTAACACTGTCTGGCTTTAAATCGGTTATTGCTTATGCTTAGCTGGGTTTAGTGGATTGAGACTATGATGTTACTAGGACGGCACTACGATATCTATATGTGGCATTGTCTGAGTGAAGTTGCACACAGAGATGATTCCAGTAGTCTAAGAGTGGTATAATACAGTACCAGGGGTTGGGGAGTACCCAACACCAGTATATATATATATATAATATATATAAGTATCTATGTATATACGTATCTGTGTTTTATGGAATCATGAGTTATAGTTTAGAGCTAGTTGCAAATGATTCTAAACCATGTTGGTTGTTTGGCTAACTAAAGATAATAAATTGGATTGATGCACATATGTTACCATGCTGTGTAGATTTATATGATGTTTGCTAATGCTCATGTGGTTGTAGTTTGACGTACTGCCCTTTATGCTTATCTCTTTTTTATTTTTTTAGGAGCAAGTGATGATCCGGTAGTTTTTTATTTGTCTATTTATGACGTATTCATAGAGTATGGGACAAAGATAGTAGAGCCAATTTTCCAACTGACTGTTAGATGTTTTGAATTGGAGATAGCTAAAGTTCAAGACTTTATGAAATTTTAAATAGTTATTATGATTCTTGAAGTTATAAGACTTTTCATATGATGTTTTAAGTTTGATATTATGTTGGCACTTGGTTTATGCCAACCAGTTATTTAGAAGTTTACATCTATGACATTAATGTTTTAGAAGTTTCCTTGTAATGCAAAACATTGGAGTTATATCTTGTTTTAATTATGGTTTAGTAGAATTGTAAGTTCCCGAATTTTCGGTTCCAAATTCGAAACCCAAACCCTAATCGAGAGTCAAACGGACTCTTAAGTCAACCAAAACCCTAGTATATCGTGACCGCTTAAACTCCGGCATTACCGTTTTCTCTAGCCCTAGAAAACGAAGTTGGAAAAAAAATCGTAATAGCCATAGTTGCGTAAAAATATCAGATTGAAGAATTTCGAGTGTCCTTTGAACCCGATCGGACATGATTCTTGAAAAAGTGTCCGGAAGCCCGGAATAGGAAAATTATTCCGAATATACCGTTAGACTCGTAAAAATATAAGATTTCCAAAAATATCAATTTCGTAATTTTTCGATAACTAAAATATCAGATATCGCTTTTATACGCGTACTTTCTTACTACCGGTATTTAATTGTCATGTCTACTTTTACATTACACTATTTTCTACTATTCTACACTATTCATCTATCTCTACTTTTTCTTACAACCTATTCTTACAAACCTTACACCTATCTTACACTTTTTCATTTCCAATAATTCACATCTTTCATTTCTTACTTTAATTAATCAAAAGACAAAAAATTATTTTTCTTCCCCATGCCCAAAATGGCGCCGGCCCCCCATTCATGATCCCTCAATTTTGTTTTCATTTAATTTATTAACACAAATAATCTCATATTTTCCTATAAATACCCCTTCATACCTTCACTTCTTTCACACTTCTTCATCTCTAAAGTTACTCTACTAAAATTTCTCTCCAAATCCTCTCAAGAGTTCTTCAAGAAAGTCCTCTTAAGTTTAGCTTCTTTAGGTAAGAAATTTCTCAAGATTTCTTCATGTTCATTTACTTAGTATGAGCTTAGTGTGTGTTTTCTAAAACCATGAAGGTTAAGAAAGCAACATTAGGTTCATGCTTTGTTTTTGTTCATAATCAAAATTCCTCCATGATCATTTATGTTTCTATTATGTTCCTTTATGTTTCTCCATAATTCCTTTATGTTTATTTCTATCTAATATATCCTAATAGCTATATATACTATTTAGAGCATATAAGCTCATAGCCTTGCAATTTATTTACCTTTCTTGCAATTTATTTTTTTAAGTTGATTTTAAGACTAGTCATTCTAGTCTTAGACTTGTCCTCATCAAGTCAAAACAATCCTTTCTTTTCTTTTTCGGGACTAGTCTTTTCTTAGTCCCGGGGTACCTTGATGAAGCTAAGGTCCCAATACTTGATATGCTTTTCTTTTAAAATATTATGTTCTTTTCATATTTTCATAAGCTTATGGTTCATATTCATGCATGAAATAATGCTTTTGTCTCAACAAAAATTTAAAGAAGTAAACTAAAGGTTCATTTTAGATAAATGAAGGAAATAGATTTTCTTGGAAAAATCAAGAGCATACTTGAAAATGATTTCTTTTCATAAACAAATGGTTTTGTGAAAACTTATTTTTCATTAAGAAATATCCTTTTACATTACAAGAAACAAAATTGTCGTTTTATTACTCTTTAAAACCAAGTTTTGAAACTAAAACCACACCTTAGGAATTTAAAGAAATTACAAGAGGTTACATTTAGAAAAAGAATATTTATCTCAATAACTCAAGATCTTTCAAAAGAAAAATAAAATAATCAATAGAATCTCAAGTTCAAAAGTCTTTTAACACCTTACTTTTCAAAGTTGAGACAACTTCATTTACTTCATACATTTGTTATGAGTCAATACGTATATGTATATACCTTTCAAAAAGTTTACAAAATATTTGAAATATTTATCTCTTCAAATGAGCTTTGTTTGCAAAGAAGGAAAACAAGTATAAATTCGTGGCGAATCTGGCCGCTGTCTTTTCGGAACCCAAACGACCTAGTTTCATGAAAATAAGTTTAGAAATGCGTAGATCTTTCCGAGTAGGTAGAAAACGGTATATTATACGCGAAATTCCGAGCTAAAATGAGCAAGTTATGGCCATTTTAAGTTGGAATTTCCCCTTATACGATTTTACCGCGATTTTAAGAAAAGATTAGAATCTTCAAGAATAGAAGTCTTATGAGAGACTTATTTTGGGTATTTCATCTTGTCTAGGTGACGAGGGACCCGAGATCATCTATCCGGAGGACTACTACGATTAGATCCACCGATATGGAGTGAGTTAATTCTTTTCCTAAGTTCATTTCCTTGTTTGTGCTTGTAGTTAGTAGTTAGCATTAAAACTAGGAAAAATATAAATGAACCTTTGTTATGAAATAATTGTTGAACGAAGGTTAAGAATATCGAAATACGAAGTGCTAAATAAAGTGTGATTTATGTATTGATATGATGAAATTATGGTTGATCACTTTTAATATGAATTCAACTTATATGGCCAAATGATAACTTGAAATTACTCATGCATATCATACACATGAATTACATTTGTTCACTACTTTTCTTCGTGTGGGGAAACGAGGAAAGAGTAGTGGTGGCTGGTAGGAGCCGGTAAGTCTACGTGATGGCTAGTAGGAGCCGGAAAGTCTACATGGCAAGCAGGAGCCGGTAAATCTGCTATTATTGATGGTCGTATGGGCCTGTAACCACCCAACCCTTGTCATGGAGGGCGTTAAATCCATGCTACACTTGATTTCCGGTTAATCATGTGTATCTTACATGTTCATATGGATGATGCATTTTCATATGTTTTGATTAAAATACTTGGCTGAATTTTGGGAAATGTCTTATAGTTGGAATTATCTCACTAAGCTAGTCATGCTTATACCCTTATAGTTTTCCTATTACAGTATGATTATCTTGGTTGGCCCCGAGGAGCCCGTGCCAGGTACGAGTATGCTACTAGGAGTTTTTGGAGGAAGTTTATGTATTTTTAGTTTTGAACATAGACTTCTAGGAAAAATCTCTATAGTAGACTTATGTAGTAGATATGTTTATTTTGATGAATAGTATTGTTGATCAAAGACCTTAAGACGGGGGAATGCCCCTAAGAAGATGTACTTTTGTATGTTGAAATGAAGAACTTATGATTATCTATGCTTATTCTTGCTGTCTATTTAAACGTAACACCCCTAAGAGTCTCCTACTATCTTGGAAGCACGCCTTGCATATAATATCGAAGCTCCTGCATGACTACGGTTGTCATTCATTAGCTTTAATATTGTATGCGGCGGACTGCCACGTTTAGGGTACCCTTCGGGGCGTGACAAGAATCCATGCCTTTGCGTATCCATCTCTAGGTAGAACACGTGGCGGACTGATAACAAGCTCAATTTAAGGCGTTATAGAAGACGCATTGGCTATAAATCATGTTGTTGGTGATAGCAAGGTATGTTTTGGTTCAAAATGCAATTGCCAACATATATTGGATTGAGCTTTTACCATTACAAGAAAGCATAATGATCCGTGATGAATACAAGTTTTCTTGGGTGAAGTTGAAATTTACTTTCTTTCTTGGTGTTACAAAAAAGGTGAACAACATCTTTGCTTAAAATTTAAACCATTCTGAGTGCCCTTGAAGACCATGCAACATCTTTTTATTCCTTTTGACATGTCAGGCTCAAATGCAAAGATATGAAAGTGGAGTTTCGTCAAGAAGGGAGGCTTTATATTTCTTTAGATATTTGACTGCAATTTCGGTATCCAGGATAGTTTGTCAATCATTTTGAGATCTTGAATGACTAGAAACTATGAGAAATGTGAAACATACAATCATAAATGTAATATATATCTTAACACTTAATTTTTTCGATTATGTAGTTCTGTTTTATTTCAAATTTAGCATGGCAATAAGGGGACAAGGACATAAATTTGATTTTCCATTTACATCCATGTAATGGGTTTTTGTCGATGTGTCAGTCCACTCATGAATAGCATTAAAATATAGTATACATTAATCCACATATTTCTATAAGTTGAGATGAGCTTGCCTATGTTCCAAATATATTAAATATAAACTCACAAGTTGGAGCTTCATAGCTCCGTGATTACAAACCTTAAGGTTAGGAAACAAGCAATTACAGAAGCTTTTAGACTATGAATTTTCATGGAAAGTATTGTTGAATTCTATTGTTACACTTTTCTTGGAATTAAGTGGTTAAAGTCTAGTGATCATACTGTAACCTATATTACAACTTTGTTTTTATGTCCTATCTTCTGTGCTTTGTTTATGATCCAACAACAACAACAACGGGCCTTAACATTTCTCATTGGGAGGGCATATGGACTACTTTAACTTTTATTGCTCCCATGACACTACAATCTATTTTGGCTATTGTAATTTCTCAAATTTGTAATATCTATGTTTACCATATCATAAATTTTTGTTGTTGTTGAAATTATGTTAAAATTAACACTAAATTAGCAGACGCCTGCATCTGTTACATACATACTAAAAAGGGATAATTAAGTAAATAAATTAAATTATTTAATATGATATTTTAATAATATATACTTTTTATAAAATTACCCTAATCTATATCCATATTTTTAAAATGGAGGAAGGGATTTTGACACCTTTTTTTACTATTTAACAAATTAAACATAATATATCATCCCCTCTACACAAAGTGAAATTGAAAAAAAAAAAAAAAAAGTCCTCCCAGTTCACAGGCATTGAAAAATGTCCCACGTTATCGCTTTTAACCACCAGTCCTAGGCGATGTCATGTCTATAAGTCTTAACCAGTAATTAGTTATTAGGATAGGTTTGGATGGTCTATTTTTTATTTGTTGCATAAATATATTTGATTTGTATTTATATTTTATTTATATTTAATCTATTTGATATTTTTATGAGAACTGTCAACTTTTTTTTAATCTATATATATATTTTTCTTGATAAATAATTTATTATAAAAAAGTTTGAAAAAATATTTATATATGTCTGAAAAAGCTAAACAAACAGACAGTTGCATAAAGTACATATGAAATATGTACACATTAACAATACAAAAATATGTGAAGTGTATCACTTTGTTTGTATTTATAAAATTAAAGAATACTTTTCGGATCGGTGGAAAGGGTGGACCCACCGCTAGTTACCATTAAGCTTATCCTTATCAAAAAATGACTTTATAGTTGTATTTTAACTCTTTCTCTCACCTCTTTCTTCCATAACTGCCTATGTAACTTTTATTTTTAGGTTTTTCTTCTCTCATATTTCTCTGTTATGTAATTACTTAATAGATTTTTTTTATTTAACTATCTTACTATTATCACTCTTTTTTATTTTTTATATTTACACAAGTTTGTTAGTATTATATTAAGAAAAAACTTATAAAAACATATCCTAAATATTCTTACTTTTAGGGTTAAGTAATTAGTGCTTTCTATCTCTGTCTATAATTACTTTATGATAATTAATTAATTAAATTAAATAATATTAACAATAAATAATAAAATAAGGAAAATTTTGGGTTTGGGGGTACTTAATTCCTGTACCCTTATTGTAACCAGTAAATACCAAAGAGCCAGAACGAAGAATTTTACACACACATATTTTTTTTAATGTTGTTGCAATGTATGAGTATGAATACGTTTCAACCATGGGTAGCCTGTAGCCAACTGTTCCTTTCCATGAAGCCTTTAACTCCGTCTCTGCGAGCAAAGTGCTGCTGACCACCTTCGATTGTATCGAGTATTAGCCGTTTTGGAAGCCTCTGGTTTAGATACCGTTGCTTGTGTGACAAGTAGTTCAATCTGCAAAGTAGACCTCTCCAATCGTGGCTGCTTAACCGCGAGCTTCACGTAAATGCCTTCTGAAGGTTGCAGACGATTGACCAGCTCATTTCTACCTCTTATTCATTTGTATGCATCTCACTGCTTTTCTAGAAATTAATACTACTTTTCAGGCCTTGAGAATGAGAGGAACACCCTCCCATCTTTCATTGTGTAGATGAAGAATTATACAGGCAAAGGTTACGGTGTTCGTGTTCGTGTTCGAGTTGTCTGGAACAGTTGATCATCCTATGACCTTCATATTGTCCATAAACAACGTCTTCATCCTTGATAATAGGAAGTGCCGATCGAGGAACCTTCATTTTTTCATCACGGACATCTTCAAGCCTCAGAGGAATGGGCTTTTCCACCACCCATATTGATCAATGTATGCACTATGGCCTTTAATTCCAAAATCCTTTCTGAATACCATCTGGGCATGGTTCAATGTTGTCACAGTTCCATACCGGCATAGACAAGTGATTTGCCAAATTAAGCACTAACAGATGTTGCATCAATTACTTCTCTACAGAATGATCAACGTGGTAGAGTTGTCGTTCTTCAAACAACTCCCCAAATCTCTGCCAAAAGGTTTCTCGATGACAATCCATGTCCAGCCAACACAATCAGACTCATCCATACAGCAGTATCAGATCATCTTTTACACAGATGGTGGAAGTGCAAGGCAGAATAGTCTTGATGGCCTCCTGAACTGTCTTTGAAGAATTCATGCTTCGTGATCCCCCAATCAAATGATTGAAATTCTTCCTCGGAATCATAAGAACCGCTCATATATTGGATCAGCTCCGAGAACTTGAACAGGGCTTTTAAATGCTCAGGAAAAGTAACTTTCTTAGGAACTAGAAATCCCTAGATTCGATCTCTTAGTTCATTATATCGTTAACTGAGAGAAAAGATCAAAATTGTTCTATTTTTATGAAGAAAACTACCTACACCAACTTTAACATAAGGCATTCACATTTATAGCAACATTACATTGGGCAAAAGGAACAGATGCCAAATGAAAACGAATCCAACTTTCTTCTATGTTTTCCCTGTAACTTAGTCAAGGAAAGTGAAGGAACATCATGGGAAGGCTGTAAATATATGCAAAAATCTAAGACCAAACTCGAAACAAAATTAATTAACGGTCCGATGCTGCTCATGAAATTCTGTTTGGGCAAAAGACATGGAGCAATTCAATAGTCATCAAGTTGAAGGACACAATGTTAGAATTACGTGACTAGAGGCTTGTGACAGGATCTCCAATATTACTTTAAACTTACCAAGCCCAAAGATATTCTTTACATATTATACTACCAAAGTTTAATTAAATAGTCTGTTTTTCATCTATATCTGCATCAAAATAATGTGTATAAACATTTACGATTTACCTTTATATTTTATCTATATTTAATATATTTCATCTTTTCATTAAAACTACCACCTGTTTTTTATTTGTATCTATTTTTTGATAAATAATTTGTTAGAAAAAATTCGAAAAAAGTATCTACCACCTGCCTCGGAACAATAGCCAGACGTTTTTAAAGCCCTCCCACATGAAGGACGTGAGTTCCCTCTTCAAGAAAATGCGTTTTTTTGGTACAATCACCTTTGCATACGAGTAACTCTTACTCAGCAACAAAAAGGAAAAGCACAAAATAGAAAAAGCGTGCAATAGAAGGTCAATTTTCATGTCATACATTTACAAACCATCCCAACATGCAGATATTTCCGCATTAAGCAAGATATACAATATGGTATATATTGCATATTTTAGCTTTAAAACAAAGCCATCAGTTATTGGTAGACCACTGCAGGTCACATCAACATAGTAATTGACAGCAAAAATCATTTGCATAACATATGGGCAGCAATTTCATTTGTAGCTGTTAGTCGTCAACATTAGGCAAAATTGCGCCTTCCTGGATCTGCAACAAGCAACATTCCAGTCATATCTTGACTTGCTTTTTTCATTTTTAAGAGAATAACTTCTTTTATGGGTGTAAATATACCTGGACAGGGCTCCTTAGTAAAAGCATGGATTCTGGCAACTGCTCTGCAACCAAAAGGTAGAATAATCCCATGACTCCCGTGTGAAGTTCTCTGCTACTGTAGTTGGACTCAAGAACAAGAGTTTCCCCACCACTGATCCTCACAGATCCAGGTTGAGGATAACATGTTGACATTCCAACAATATAACCAGCCTCATTTCCTGCTTCCTTGCCTTTACCATAACTTGGTATTGAGGAACATATAACCCGCCCATCCTGATTTTATGAATGCCAAGAGATTACTAAAAGAAATGCATATGCCGGCACTGATGCAAGAGATGAAAAATGCTATTTAAGTGATTGAGTCCTGTACTATGCACTCAGAATGACTTCCACATTGGTCACGAGTCAAAAAGCTGTTTTCTAGGGGTAATTTGCAACAGGAAAAGTAGAGGCTTTGAGCTATAAATGGACATTGAAATTTAATGAATGCTAGACATCAATTTAGTTTCAGACAAATGTTCATGATGTAACTTCCACATGAGCCTCTACATTGGGCAATAGATACAACTACTCTCTACCTTTATGCAGAAATTGTACCTATGTGGTTAAGATATGTCAACTACTATTAGAAATGGACAACCAGCAGGCAAACCAGAAACAATAAAAATGGAACTTATCGCAAGACTATTAGGAGGAGTAGATAGATACAAGAGAATGGGCTATGATGAGGTGGCTATAATTAAAATGCAGTGATTCCCAACGATGCTGTCCCTAAGTGACCAAGAGATTGGATGTGAACCGAAGATGATTAAGATTGAGTAGCTGAAAGACTAATGATTCATAACTCAAATTCCAACTTCTGGACCTATAAAGTTTAAAATACAAATTGTTCCTGCAATCTTTGATGTATCTAAATTTAGCATATACGATAATTGGGCAAATTGCAAAAAAAAGAATGACACTGTTGAAAATAAAGAATAAAATGGAAAAGAGCAGGTCATGAAAAAGAAAAAGTGTCTAGGAATAACCTCGCCATAAAGTCTTGAACCAATACCACCTGAGTGCTGATGAGCAACACCATAGATGACATAACCACCATCAGGCATGGTGAGACTTGTTCTTTTTACGTCTACGCACAATTTATTGGACTTGATAGATTTGTCACAGATTCCAATTTCATATTCAACCTGCATTAAAGGTACTTCTTAAATAAATCTCAAATTCATTAAAAGTGGTGCAACGCAGTTATCATAATCTATATAATTTTATCTCCCTTATACTTTCTATGATCTGCCTATCGCAAAATTTATAATACATCACAGCGACACTTTTCATGACTACATTATACAGCACAAATGAAGTCAGAATTTTTAATAACCTACAGTGGGTGAATGAGAATTTAGAATAAAAATCATTCAATAGAAAATCATGAGAAAATCTCAGCATAAGTTTTAATACCCCAGTGGATATCATTCACATCTGAATAGAGCAAGTAAGAAGAGCTGAAACTTCTAAAGCTTCTAAAACTTCTATGCAATAATTGACATCCAGAAACGCTCCCATGAAAGTAAAGAAATCAACGAGCAAAAATAACTTATTTATTCTGTTAAGACAAGCAGGGATTAGTTTCCTTCATCATGCTACAAGCCAACATAGGTAGCATAAAAATATATGCAAAATGCAGTTAATGCATATCAAGATAAAGTTCAAAGGTAGTCTCTTTTTATCTGTCAAAAGCTAAAAAACTAATAATTTTAACTTGGTAAAGTTACTTACTCGGCAATCATGCTCCTCACCAAAATCTGTTGACTTAGTAAGTTGCTTTCCCGAATCAGTGACATCAAGGATGTAAACCTTCACAGGGATGATTGAGTCATCCCAATCAAGCCATGAAACAGTGTATTTCAAGTAGAGATTTCTCCTGATACTTTGAAACCCTTCTTTTAGCTTGCACTGGGTCTGATCATAGCAGCACAACAGACCTCCTTTATAATCTTCCCTTACAGGCCTGCCATATTCATCTACGGTAACATTATACAGGTCACATCTGCATTCAGTGCATCCTAAAGTATCCTCTACACCTCGTGTATCAATTGCATGAACATTAAGCATCCATTTCTCCAAATATCCTTCAGGAATATCATCAGGATTGCCAACTTCAATTCCAAAAGGATCCGGAACATAGGTAGCAGTTCTCCTAGTCTCAGAACCGAGGCCGAAGTATTGTCCAAGAACATCCCTTTGGCATATTCCATCATTTCTTGCGAAAACATATTGCTTTCTATCATGAGAGGATGGTGCATCCTTACTCTGGTAGTACCTTGCTACCACCCAGTGGTGGAGGTAAGTTTCATGAAGAGGAATTGGATTCCCATCCTCATCAACTACTTCTGCATCGAAGCTCTTGAGAGCTATATGACCTGTGGGGAAGTCAATGCCATAATAGTACTTGTTTTCTACAGAACCACATCCCAGCACAAACATAGGTGACAGGAAAGTAGCTGTTTTTAGGGCATTTTCTTTTTTCGGAACAGTCCTACAGTATGCTCCTCTTGGCTCCAGCAGCAATGATAACACTGCCAGTGCTAGTACTGGCCAATGTTTACGAAGAAGCAACATTTTTTCTGCAAGAAATCATTAGTTTGTCAAAATGAAAACAGATTGAGAAAAGCATTTCATATCAAGGGAAACAAAAATGGAATTAAAGCCAATATAAGGCACATCTTTATGTCAGACCTTTCAACTTACTCTCTGTTACAAAACACTATCCTTAAATCCATTAACATCTTCTTTGGTTCCATCAAATAGTGTCCCAACGACTGGTTCGACCTTAAAGAATCTTATCCTTCCGTTGATTATTATAATTCTCAAGGAATGATACACTAAATCGAACTATAATTTCAGTCTATGCAACTCATCAAGTTTCATTGAGAATAATAGAAACTATATTACATGAAATCCTATTCCACGCAACAGGGCTTATATATATATATATATAGATATATGTTCCAATTAATTCCATATTGCTACTGAGTAGAGGAAGCATATCAAGAAGATCCATAGAGTGTGTGTATCTATATATATTCTTTCCTCCACAGTTCATATTACCATAAACATACAACAGAATTAAAAAAACAAGAACAAGAACAAGAAGAAAGAAAGAGAAATAGTTCAGTCATGAAAGAATCAATAGAACTATTGAAGACATACGATGTAAGTTTCCCACCCAGAATTATTTATTTAGAAGACTAACTCAAGACACTGTCTACTCCCTCTTTCCCAACTCTTCATAAAAAAAAAATTCATGCAAAACTGCATATCATGGAAAGGGTAGGAAAATTCCAAGGTACAGTAACTTCTGTTTGACAAATAATCAAAGTTCCCAGAAATTTTTTCCGTTTCCGTAAATTTAATCAAGAACCCTGAAATTTCCTTCCAAAAACACGGGTGATTAAGTAGGATTTTCCTGGAGTTTTTTTCAGGTAAATCATGCAACAAAACTATCTCTGCAGTGTGGTGTCTTGTTCTAACAATAGACTGATTTCTTCTTCACCAACCCTCCCGCCCATTCTTTCTTCGTGCAAATTATGGAGTCCAAATGAAAATTATAATTTCTAAGCACGTACGATGGAACAATATGTTTGCTTACCTTGTGCTCGTGTCTGAAAGAAGTTACCTTGATGAACTATCCGCAACAAACCGGCAGTCAATGGTTAAACAAGAATTTAGAAATAAATAGATCAGCAAGTTCGTGGAAATGTGTGCCATACAAAATTTACGCGTGCCCTTTTAAGAATATACGGTGTGCTGAGGCTAGTGCTTACGTTTTTGCGAAAGATGTCAAAAACCTTTTGTCAGATTGATAGTTGACTAAAACAGCACGACACATTAAAATACAATTGCAGAGCTTCTCTTCTTTTTTATTTTTTTTCAACTACAATAATAAAAAAAATTCGAATATGCGGCACCTCAGTATAATAATTTAATTATAAGATCATTAATAATAATTATATATTTAAAAATAATAAAAATATAATAAAACAAATAGAACAATTATAAGGTTGAAGCATTCAGATAAACTACACACCACATGGAAAACATAAAACATGAACTAGCTTATTAACATGAATTGTCGGGCAAGCAACACTTTTTATTCAAAGATTTATTAATAGTAAAATAATTCCACCGTAAAATTATATTTTTATGTAACATATATGAGTAAAAAGTATTATAAAAAATTGATAAATATAAGCCAATACATTCTACTATAACAAGTTCAATCATGTTAGAATAAAAAATTTTATAATTTTATCCTGTTGTTAAAGAAACCGGTTTTAGCAGCAAATAAATAAATAAATAATCCGGTTTTATACCAAAAATTCATATACAAATAATGATATTATTATATTTAATATATTAGTTACTAACTAAACTGTTCCATTAATTAATATCTATTCTTTTCGTTCTTAGAGATTTTTTCTTTTTCAACGGTGGATAAAAGTCGTGGAAAATAGCGAACACATAATTTATTGCTCTAGCAAGGAAATCGGCCATGAGACTTAACGACGGGAAGATCATGACAAACTAAGAAAGGGAGAATAATTTTAAATCTCCTCTTGTCTTGCTTGTTTTTATTTTATTTTATTTTTACTCCCACATTGCCTTTGGTTTTATTAGAAATCATCGCCTCCCGCTTGATCTTATTGATAATGTTTATAAAACTTAAGGTAGATAGATACGCTTGTTCATATTTTATAAAAATTTTATATCTATATATTATTAATACTTCTATGTATATACTATTAATCAATCCACCAAATGTCCAACTAGCATTAAATTTTTTCATTTTGTTTTTCATAAGGATTTAAAAATTACATGCACGTAATCCTAGGCAAGAAATTGTAGTTTGTAATTTTATGGTCGTATTGGACCATCAGGCATCAGGTCACCGTCGCATTTGGGTCTATTTGGATGATCTGTTTTTCATCTGTATTTGTATCTTTTTCAAAATAATATGTGTAAATATGTCCGATTTGCATATATATTTTATCTATATTTGATCTATTTGATCTTTTGATGAGAATTGCCAACTTTTTTTTTCTTTATATCTATTTTGATAAATAATATTTTAAAAAAAAGTTTAAATAAAATGTCTATATCTATAAAAAAAAAAAAAAAAAACCAAACAAACAGACATTCATTGGCATCCATACACGAGAAGTTATTGGCGTTTGTACTCGATGGGAAACTGTTCTATTTGTCCCATTGTTTGAAACTATTTTATTTTATTGATTCAATTTTCAAGAGGAACACGGCAGCTTCTGATCCATAGGAATGCGATATCTTGGACTGTATACATTATTGTATAAGGGTAGAGATATGGACAGAGGTTTCACATTGAAAGTTCTCGCATAAGCTTGTTTTAGCAGAATTCTCGGTTTTATATCATCATCTAATTGTAATCCGCAAATAATAACAATTAATCGGATGTTTGAAAGAAAAATAAATAAATAAAAGAAGAAGAAGAAGAAGAGAAAGATACAAAAGGTTCATAATTATTGAAAATTTTTCAAATTTTACAATCAAAATACGATCCTTTTTAAATGCGAAATGGAGCTCTAAAAACAAAAATTCTAAAGTTTTGGACTTTGTTCCTTCACCATAAAAGGTTTTGGACTAGCGTTTGTATTTTAATATTTTTATCTTTAATATAAAAGTATGTAAACCTTGAATATGACAATAATATTTTTATTTATTTATTTTTGTCATTACAATACGAAAAAACCATTAATATGCGACAATAATCATTCAAACCTACTTTTTTACTTGATCATCAACTTCACGAAATATAATATAGATGTTGGACTTCTTCTATCTCCTGTTAAGCCAATATTGAGCTAAAGAAATAGTATGGGGTTGAAAATTATAAAACAATTTGATGGTTTCACATTGGAAAAAAGGGTGCTTGATGAAGTCACACGGACAAGTAGTCATGGAATCGCATCATGATAAAACTAAACATCACAAAAACTTCGAGAGAATTATTCGCATGTAATTTACTATTGTAATTCACAAGTATAAATTTATTACAAAACTTATGTGTTTATATACTAGGAATATCCTAATCAAATAAGCGATAAGACAATAACGGTGTAAGAGACAATGCAATGTACTAAACTAGTACAAGGCAGAAGATTAGATGAAGTTATTCATAGAAGGTGAAATTGATCGACTAATGCTCTATCCGATTAACCAAGTGGCACAACCGAGTCGACTTTGCTGTGGATTCAGTTAGTCAAGAACTTTAGCTCTTAATCTAGTTTACCATGTTATAAGTAGGTCAAGTAAATTCGATCCCTGTTGGCTCCCAATCATTGAAGAAGAAGAAGAAGAAAAAGAAGAGAAGCCTAACGAAGTGAGGCTTAACATAAAATAGGATTCTTGACTTATTCGATCCATTAAAAACTTTATAAAATTGAATTATATAGGATTTTAGAGTCGTATTTAGATATATAGTAAAAACCATATAGGCTTTTAAAATTGAGTTTGGATCCTACAAGATACCGATAGATACTTGACTTGGTACATTATATAATTAAAATTAAAAAAAAAATTATCAAACATTCCTAAGATAACCTATCCTTAAGATGTTTTGTCTTTGCCAAGTCTCTTATATGAGACATGGTGACAAATTTTTATACATAAAGTAATACATTTATATAAATGTTGAATATTTTATGAAGTATGTTTATCAATTCAATGGATGAATCATGAATGTGGTCTGCCATATATTCAATCAATTTTACCTACATCTTTTCATTTTTACTCGAATAGGAAACATATGCCAGAAGTATCAGTTTCTCTTGAATTTATTATTTAAATTTGAAAATGGGTTGGGAAAACAAAAAGAAGAGAAACATAATTGGGCGGACCAAGTGGGTTTTCGGATTTAAAACAAACCCTATAAGGTGGATTTGGATATAGTATCAAAATCCTATAAGGTTATAGGGTCAGGTTTAGTAAACTCTATATAGAATAACACGTCGAGTTTCAGGTTCATATGATTCGTGTCCAAAATCCGACCTAGTTATATCTAGTATTTTCTTATCTTAAGAAGGTACATCTTGGGCAAACTAAAACTAATTTCCTTCTCATAAACATATGAACTAATCATTTGAAGCTTTGTTACAGTAATCTACGTAACATTTGAAAGTGTTGTTATCTCTCATGATTTGATTGTCGATGATATTCTCAACCTCTTCCTTTTATCCTCTAGGTGGAACATGTGGAATTGATGGAATATGAATAGTATAAATTGTGTCTTTAGCCTACATAGGATTTAATAGTCTAAGTACATGATATTCTAAGAAAATTTCAACATTGAAATGATGGAAGCTCCAAAACATAGGTATCTACAATGATTTCCTACAAAACATTGAAAGGTCGCATTCCACCGTTTCATTATTTTGTATAAGAGCTTGTCCATGAAATAATTCTTATAGAATTAAATAGCAAAGACTTTTCTAAAAATTGCACTTTTTTTATTTTATTTAATATAAAATTAAAAGTATATTTTTCATATCTTTTTTCCTTAAAGTTTCATATATATTATAACTTTCTAACTTTTTCTTTCCCACTTAGCATTTTCATTATAATTTTTTAAGATAAAAAGAAAAATATAATTTACTTAAATGTTTATATATCAAACTAAAACAAATATATTACAAATCACTTTTTTTAATACCAAATTTTAAAAGGATACATGAATGAAACATGCAACTAATCCATACAAGGGGAAGAAAAAGGAACCATCTAAATACACTAAATATTACATACCTTAGTTTTGGCCATCATTTATTGGTAATCAATGCTGGGCAATGGTCATGGACATATCAACATAGTAATTGATAGCCAAAATCACTTAAATCACAGTAGTATACAAATTCATCCGTTGTATCTTGGTATTAACATTAAGCAAAGTTACTTCATCCTAGATCTCTAGCAAGTGATATCCTAGTCATGGCTTGACTTTCTTTTTTTCATTTTCTTGAAGAAAATATTTCTATGTATGAACCACCTATAACTCCTCTTTGATCTTCCCTACTAATGTAGTTGGATTTGAGGATAAGAGTTTTCCCATCTCTAATCCTCATAGATCTAGATTAAGGATAACATGTTAACATTCTACCAATATGACCGGCCTTATTTCCTACTTCCTTCATTTTGCCATAGATGGGCATTGAAGAACATATAACACACTCGTACTATTCCCATGAATGCAAAAAGATGAATAAAATAAATATTACGCTGGCATCAATGCATAAGAAGAGAAATGCAATTCAAATAATCGATAATGATAAGTTAGGGGCATAACACAAACGGCAAATGCACATCATTATGTGTTTACCAATGTGACTTTATCTTTGTCATGGTAGAGAAAATTCTCCTTCTCAAGTCATCTACGATGGAAAATGTAAAGATCTATTGAGTCAAAAATGGTCTTAGCATCAATTCATTTTCATGCCAATTAAAATAACCTAGACAAATAAATAAATAAATAAAGATGAAGTGTATAAACTGACAGTAAGGAAGTCATTTTACACTTTAATTTCTTATAACTACTTGTAAAACAATGTCCAGTTTTTTTCCTTCTAACAGTTTCCATACCCTAGTCTAACGACTTTTCTCTTCCAAAGTTATAAACTTTATAGAATCTTGAAGTATTTTGGCAATTATTCAGGATTGAGGTAGTAGCTTTCAAGATTTTTTTATTTTTGGTTGAAAAATTGGTTCAAAGTTTTGGTGTTCTTGATTTGCAAAGATTATTCAACCAATGTCAAGTTTCCAAAATTTTAATATAGAATTTTATGTTTAATGTAATGTTTGTATTGGTTTTTGGGTTATATTATGTTTTGGAAGACATATAGGTGATAAATTGTTGAAAGTTTGGCATTTATAATGAAAATAGGATGTTTTGTTCTCGTAAATTGAAAAGACTTCATATAGGCAAACACGGCCTAGAACCCAGTGTTTGAGCCCACATTTCATCGTGTTGTGCTTTTGTTTCAAAGATGACTTGAACATAACTAGAGTTCAAGCCCATGTTACATCATGTTATATGTTTGTTACTTAAACATAACTAATGTTTGAACTTATGTTATGCTTCGATTTGGAACATAGCTTGTAACATGGTCTATGTTCAAACTCATGTTATGTCGTGTTATACTTCTACTTCAAACATGACCTAGAACATAACTCATGTCCCAACATTTGTTATGCTTCTATTTCGAACATGACTTCTAACATGGTCATATTCCAACCATTGTTTAGCACAATTTCTCCGAACTTATATTTTTCCTTCTTAAAAACACTTGAAATTGTTCAACCATTTTCTTTAAGATTTGACATTGCTCTCAGATCTTGAAATCTAATATTGTCAAATAATTACTAAATTCTCATTTAAATCAATATCTTACATATCTTTAAAACATCAATAGTAGTGTAAGGGTACGATCTACAGAAATGTGAATTATAGGTAAGTTCTAAAGTGTATACCGTTTTAAATACATTAATTGTATGGTAACTTAGGTCAGAAGGTTTTAGAATTCAAGAGGAGTCACGTTCCAAGTACATGCATATCCTACTTACTTCTTGTGCTTGCTTATGATAGAGTCATAAATTGATTAATAAATTAACGATCTAGCTATAATAATTGAATTTGTTTTGTGTGTGGTTATTGTTATCGCAATAACATGATGATCCTTGTGATGTGTCTTGGTAAAGTACACTTGAAATTATGCGAATAAATTAGATAGTTCATATGTCATGGTTATTGGGAACTACCCAATATCTAATATATATCTATATGTATATTTATATGTGAATTAGGGTACTAAGCTATCCCTTTTATGTTTGTTAGACCAAATTACGTAGGTAATTAAATGACTTGTTTGTTGCATGTATAACATGTAATTTCATGTGAGTTTGTTATCGTCTGCTCATGCAAATGTGAGGGTTGTATAGTGTACTGGCTTCGCCTCATCCATTTCTCTTTTTAGGTATAAATGATTCTCCTATGGAGTTTGATTCACCTGGATATGACATTATACTTGAGTATGGAGTTAATGCTAATGGAGAGAATTGTCCATCTAACAACTAGATTAGATTGTTGATCTTTTTAAGACAAAGACTTATGAATTTCATATTACGGTTTAGACATTTGTATACTAGTGTGTTACGAATAAGGCATAGACCCTTGAATTGCATATTGGTAGATTAATTAGTTTGATTTGATGGATTCTCTAAGCCATCTAATGTTAGTGCTAGTAAGTATGTGGTTCTTATGTTTATTTATGTAGTGGACTACTGTGTATATGTTGATTTGGAGTAAATACAATATATGCATGTTTGGAGCTTTTATGAAAACTAAATGTTGGTTTTAGCAGGTTTTGAACCTTAGAATGTCCACAATTGATTGTATATATATGGAAGGTGCTAAGTGTTCCTAAGTTTAAGATGTTATTATTGATCAGATACGAATAAACCCTTTAAACCTTTAAAATTTACTCTTAATTCTCCATAATTTTTTTAATAATTAACCATTGAAAAATGTCAAAATCATTTATGATCTATTAATGATGCTTGTAAAATCTTAACAATAGATTGGGGTTTAGATTTTATTAAAATTTTATCGAGTTGAAGTCATGTTTTCAAAATTGAAAGAGTATACTCACACTTAAGCATATTTTAAGATTTTTCTTTCTTTCTTTTTTTTTTTTTTTTGTGTGTGTGTGTGTGCATGTGTGTGTGTCAACTTTGAACCTTTCCAGCATGAACTGTATAACTTAGAGAGGTCTTATTTCTCTTGGGGGGGGGGGGGGGGGTAGTAGGAAAGGGTGGTGGGGTGGGGGTGGTGTTGAGTTTTCTTTCTTTTTTAAATCATCCTTCGAAGTCAATTACATTGACATTGTAACATTCTAATTATCCTTTCTTTTTTATCCATTCATTAAGCCCAAAAATGCCAGCTATCGAAATTTTTTAATCTTGCCATTGTTCATCACCTAATTTACACATGGTACAAGCTAGTACTCTCTTAATTGCATAATCATCCATAAGTCTTTTCTATTCAAACCCATCTTAATGTCACGACATTGAATTTCCATCCCTTCAATTAGTGCTTACAAAGACGTCACATAAAAACTGCACTGGTTAATGTGACTTCATTCATTACAACACCGACTAAAAGCATCTCCCTAAACAAATCCAATGATTGAATCTGCCTATTATTTTGACTTAGACTCGAGATAAAGAAATACAGGTAAACATGTCAGGGATAATCCCGGCATTCTCCATTTTCCTCATAAGTTGCCAAGCAACATCAAAATTTTCCAACTAACAATAATCTGGCATCAATAGATTCAAGTCACAATACCCTGTCTGATCCATTCATCTGGCATCTCATCAACCAGCTGCAATGCTATTGGAAACAAAAAAAAAATAAATAAATAAAAGCACAATTAGGCTACATGTAGAAGCGGAAGCTACAAGATGGGTTTTTAAACCAATTTTAAGCTTATTTAACCAACCATTATCTCTTTTATCCTTTTACGCATAATTACAATAGTACCAATAAAGAGATAAAAGAAGGAGAAGATTACACCAAATTTAGCATAGAGTTTGGCCTGCTCTCCTAATCTCTATGATCCACAATTTATCTCACTTAAGGAAGACATCACACTTCATTCAATCAATATAATTGCCTCACAAAAAGGACTTCACACAAGCACCTCAACACATGACGACTTCACCTATTACCTCCAACACAAGAGAATTTCACTAAAATACTCACAAAAAATACACAAATAGTGCCTTACAATATTAATTCACTAATCTCACTATGATATTATTCACTTAATAAATACAAATACAAAATAAGAGAGTATTTTCACATAATCTCATCATATTAAGCTCTACTCTCTTATCAAAAACACCCAAAAACATTCTATATATAATAGCTTTAAAAACATAGTTGTTTTCCCAAAAGAACCTCTAACGGTCAAATTTGAAAGTTTACAACGGCTATTTTTTAAACTATCGCGCCCTAGAACTTGTAGTTGGAAAATATGTTTTCTAAATGGATCTTCTTCAAGATCTGAATTTTAAAAATAACTTTTTGATAGAAATAAAATGGATCTTGAGTTTTGATCAACAATTTCCTTAAGAATAACATGTAGTAAATCTTTTATTCATGAAAAACAAATAGCTATGTTATTTTAACTACTAAAATAATAGATCTGCTATACTACTCATGTTATGCGTGTAATGCAACAATGCAAATATGTAGATGTGAGTAAAAATGAAAATATATACACAAAAATGTCTATATAACAACATATAACAATATATAGCAAAATAATAGTAAGAGAACTTAGATTTTAAGATCCACAATATTGTGATGGTAAGGATCTCATGCTTAAGTGTTTCCACATCCCTAGCTCAAAGCTCATGGAGATTTTAGTGGAACCACACATGTATGATCTTGCCATTACATGTTTTAGAGTGGTAGGGTTAAGATCTATTACCTATTTAGATATTTTGGAGAAGGAAACTTGAAGTAAAAAAAAAAAAAAAATTTGTGTGTGTGTGGGTGTGGGGGGGAGGCGCAAGGGGCCATGGCAAGGATGGAGAGGAGAGGGAGAGAAAAAGAAATTTCCAAAGTGGTTTGTGAGAAATGAGAGAAAGTGAAAAAGTGAAAGGTGAAAAAGAGATTATATCGAAAAATGAATTATGTTTTTGTGTGATTATTTAATAAAAGGAAATCAAAACAAAATGTGGCCTATTGGGGGGGGGTGGGTGGTGGTGGTCACGCCGGTTCCAAGAGAGAGAGGGGAGAGGAGAGTGTTTTGATTTGTTTTGTGTAATAAATTTCAAACTTAATGAGTAGTTTGTGTACAAAAAATATTGAAAAAGTAAATTTGTGAGGAAATGATGTAAAATTGTAAGAATAGATTGTAAGGGTGTAAGAATAGGATATGGGTGGTTGTACTTGATGAATAGTGTAAAAGAAAACAAAAGTTGATTAGACACTTAATTTTCCGGTAGTAATGAAAATACGATAAAAGGTTATAACTATAACTTTTATAACCCGAAAAATTATATAATTAAAATATTTAGAAATATTATGAAATTACGAATCTAACGGTACTAATATCATATATTTAATGCCCTGAGCCTCGGGACACGCTTTTCGAGACTTGTATCCGATCGAACTTGAAATAGGTCGAAAATTCACTAATCGGATATTGTTTAGCATTTTAATATTAAGACGAGCCAATCTACACTTCCCACTCATAAAAAGACTCCTTGGTTTGAGAACCCAGGATTGCCGGATCGCTAGGGTTTTCTGAGATTTTGTTGACTTAGGGTTTCCGGTTGACTTTTCTATTTAGAGCCTTACTTTAGAGTTAACTCGTTTTTATTACTTCGAGGTTTCCTTCTCGATATCGCCAGACTTAGGATTCCTAGGTCCGATTGGTCCAAAGATATTCCTTTAGGATTTTAGTTTTCAGTTTTAAATCTTTCCCAAAATCGAACTCAGGTTTACTTAGGAAAACAAGGGTTTACAATTTAAGTGGAGGAAGGGATTTTAACATCTTATTTTTATTATTTAATAAATGAAACATAATATATCATCCCCTCTACACAAAGTGAAATTGAAAAAAAAAATTTAGTCATCCCCGATGCACAAAGTAAAAAAAAAAAAAATTCGTCCCATTCACAGTCATTGAAAATTGTCCCACGTTACCGCTTTTAACCACCAATCCTAGGAAATGTCATGACTACCAGTCCTAACCAATAATTAGTTATTAAGGTATGTTTGAATGGTCTAGTTTTTATCTGTATCTGTATAAATATATTTGATTTGTATTTATATTTTATTTATATTTAATCCATTTGATATTTTTATGAGAACTGCCAACTTTATATATATATATATTTTTTATAAACAATTTATTATAATAAAATTTTAAAAAAGCGTCTATATATATTTTAAAAAGCTAAATAAACAGACAGTTGCATAAAGTACATATTCAATATGTACACATTAACAATACAAAAATATGTGAAGTGTATCACTTTGTTTGTATTTATAAAATTGAAGAATATTTTTCGGACCGGTGGAAAGGGTGCAACCACCGCTAGTTACCATTAAGCTTATTCTTATCAAAAAATGACTTTATAGTTGTATTTTAACTCTTTGTCTCACCTCTGTCTTCCGTAACTGCCTATGTAACTTTTATTTTTAGGTTTTTTTTTCTATTTCTCTGTTATGTAATTACTAAATAGTTTTTTTTTTTCATTTAACTATCTTACTATTATCATCTTTTTATTTTTTATTTTTACACAAGTTTGTTAGTATTATATTAAGAAAAAACTTATAAAACATATCCTAAATATTCTTACTTTTAGGGTTAAGTAATTAGTGCTTTCTATCTCTGTCTATAATTACATTATGATAATTAATTAAATTAAATAAAATAATATTAACAATAAATAATAAAATAAGGAAAATTTTGGGTTTGGGGGTACTTAATTCCTGTACCCTTATTGTACCCCAGTAAATACCAAAGAGCCAGAACGAAGAATTTTACACGCACAATTTAGTTGTAGTGCGAACTATTTCTTATTTAGAACAAAACAGACACATATATATCTTTTTTTAATGATGTTGCAATGTATGAGTATGAATATGTTTCAACCCATGGGCTTTAGCCAACTGTTCGAGCATACCACATGCTAGCTGTTCCTCTCCTCTCCATGAAGCCTTTAACTCCGTCTCTGCGAGCAAAGTGCTGCTGATCACCTTCGATTGTATCGAGTATTGTTTTGGAAGCCTCTGGTTTAGATACCGTTGCTTGTGTGTCAAGTAGTTCAATCTGCAATCCTGGCTGCTTAACCGCGAGCTTCACGTAAATGCCTTCTGAAGGTTGCAGACGATTGACCAGCTCATTTCTACCTCTTATTCATTTGTATGCATCTCACTGCTTTTCTAGAAATTAATACTACTTTTCAGGCCTTAAGAATGAGAGGAACACCCTCCCATCTTTCATTGTGTAGATGAAGAATTATACAGGCAAAGGTTACGGTGTTCGTGTTCGAGTTGTCTGGAACAGTTGATCATCCTATGACCTTCATATTGTCCATAAACAACGTCTTCATCCTTGATGTAAAGAGTGCCGATCGAGGAACCTTCATTTTTTCATCACGGACATCTTCAAGCCTCAGAGGAATGGGCTTTTCCCACCCATATTGATCAATGTATCCACTATGGCCTTTAATTCCAAAATCCTTTCTGAATACCATCTGGGCATGTTCAATGTTGTCACAGTTCCATACCGGCATAGACAAGTGATTTGCCAAATTAAGCACTAACAGATGTTGCATCAATTACTTCTCTACAGAATGATCAACGTGGTAGAGTTGTCGTTCTTCAAACAACTCCCCAAATCTCTGCCAAAAGGTCTCGATGACAATCCATGTCCAGCCAACACAATCGACTCATCCATACAGGTATCAGATCATCTTTTACACAGATGTGGAAGTGCAAGGAGAATAGTCTTGATGGCCTCCTGAACTGTCTTTGAAGAATTCATGCTTCGTGATCCCCCAATCAAATGATTGAAATTCTTCCTCGAATCATAAGAACCGCTCATATTGGATCAGCTCCGAGAACTTGAACAGGGCTTTTAAATGCTCAGGAGAAGTAACTTTCTTAGGAACTAGAAATCCCTAGATTCGATCTCTTAGTTCATTATATCGTTAACTGAAAGGAAAAGATCAAATTGTTCTATTTTTATGAAGAAAACTACCTACACCAACTTTAACATAAGGCATTCACATTTATAGCAACATTACATTGGGCAAAAGGAACAGATGCCAAATGAAAACGAATCCAACTTTCTTCTATGTTTTCCCTGTAACTTAGTCAAGGAAAGTGAAGGAACATCATGGGAAGGCTGTAAATATATGCAAAATCTAAGACCAAACTCGAAACAAAATTAATTAACGGTCCGATGCTGCTCATGAAATTCTGTTTGGGCAAAAGACATGGAGGAATTCAATAGTCATCAAGTTGAAGGACACAATGTTAGAATTATGTGACTAGAGGCTTGTGACAGGATCTCCAATATTACTTTAAACTTACCAAGCCAAAGATATTCTTTACATATTATACTACCAAAGTTTAATTGAATGTCTCTTTTTCATCTATATCTGCATCAAAATAATGTGTTATATTTATTTTATCTTTATTTTTTTATATTTAATATATTTCATCTTTTCATTAAAACTACCACCTTTTTTATCTGTATCTATTTTTTGATAAAAATTTGCTAAAAAATTCGAAAAAAGTATCTACCACCTGCCTCAAAACAATAGCCAGACGTTTTTAAAGCCCTCCCACATGAAGGACGTGAGTTCCCTCTTCAAGAAAATGCGTTTTTTTAGTACAATCACCTTTGCATACAAGTAACTCTTACTCAGCAACAAAAAGGAAAAGCACAAAATAGAAAAAGCGTGCAATAGAAGGTCAATTTTCATGTCATACATCTACAAACCATCCCAACATGCAGATATTTCCGCATTAAGCAAGATATACAATATGGTATATATTGCATATTTTAGCTTTAAAACAAAGCCATCTTATTGGTAGACCATGCAGGACACATCAACATAGTAATTGACAGCAAAAATCATTTGCATAACATATGGGCAGCAATTTCATTTGTAGCTGTTAGTCGTCAACATTAGGCAAAATTGCGCCTTCCTGGATCTGCAACAAGCAACATTCCAGTCATATCTTGACTTGCTTTTTTCATTTTTAAGAGAACAACTTCTTTTATGGGTATAAATATACCTGGACAGGGCTCCTTAGTAAAAGCATGGATTCTGGCAACTGCTATGCAACCAAAAGGTAGAATAATCCCATGACTCCCGTGTGAAGTTCTCTGCTACTGTAGTTGGACTCAAGAACAAGAGTTTCCCCATCACTGATCCTCACAGATCCAGGTTGAGGATAACATGTTGACATTCCAACAATATAACCAGCCTCATTTCCTGCTTCCTTGCCTTTACCATAACTTGGTATTGAGGAACATATAACCCGCCCATCCTGATTTTATGAATGCCAAGAGATTACTAAATGAGATGCATATGCCGGCATTGATGCAAGAGATGAAAAATACTATTTAAGTCATTGAGTCCTGTACTATGCACTCAGAATGACTTCCACATTGGTCACGAGTCAAAAAGCTGTTTTCTAGGGGTAATTTGCAACAGGAAAAGTAGAGGCATTGAGCTATAAATGGACATTGAAATTTAATGAATGCTAGACATCAATTTAGTTTCAGACAAATGTTCATGATGTAACTTCCAAATGAGCCTCGACAGTGGGCAATAGATACAACTACCCTCTACCTTTATGCAGAAATTGTACCTATGTGGTTAAGATATGTCAACTACTGATAGAAATGGACAACCAGCAGGCAAACCAGAAACAATAAAAATGGAACTTATCGCAAGACTATTAGGAGGAGTAGATAGATACAAGAGAATGGGCTATGATGAGGTGGCTATAATTAAAATGCAGTGATCCCCAATGATGCTGTCCCTAAGGACCAAGAGATTGGATGTGAGCCGAAGATGATTAAGATTGAGTAGCTGAAAGACTAATGATTCATAACTCAAATTCCAACTTCTGGACCTATAAAGTTTAAAACAAATTGTTCCTGCAATCTTTGATGTATCTAAATTTAGCATATATGATGGGCAAATTGCAAAAAAAAAAAGAATGGCACTGTTGAAAATAAAGAATAAAATAGAAAAGAGCAGGTCATGAAAAAGAAAAAGTGTCTAGGAATAACCTCGCCATAAAGTCTTGAACCAATACCACCTGAGTGCTGATGAGCAACACCATAGATGACATAACCACCATCAGGCATGGTGAGACTTGTTCTTTTAACGTCTACGCACAATTTATTGGACTTGATAGATTTGTCACAGATTTCAATTTCATATTCAACCTGCATTAAAGGTACTTCTTAAACAAATCTCAAATTCATTAAAAGTGGTGCAACGTGTTATCATAATCTATATAATTTTATCTCCCTTATACTTTCTATGATCTGCCTATCACAAAATTTATAATACATCACAGCGACACTTTTCATGACTACATTATACAGCACAAATGAAGTCAGAATTTTTAATAATCTACAGGGTGAATGAGAATTTAGAATAAAAATTCATTCAATAGAAAATCATGAGAAAATCTCAGCATAAGTTTTAATACACCCTGTGGATATCATTCACATCTGAATAGAGCAAGTTAAGAAGAGCTGGAACTCCTAAAGCTTCTAAAACTTCTATGCACTAAGTTGACATCCAGAAACGCTCCCATGAAAGTAAAGAAATCAAGGAGCAAATATAACTTATTTATTCTGTTAAGACAAGCAGGGATTAGTTTCCTTCATCATGCTACAAGCCAACATAGGTAGCATAAAAATATATGCGTAAATGCAGTTAATGCATATCAAGATAAAGTTCAAAGGAAGTCTCTTTTTATCTGTCAAAAGCTGAAAAACTAATAATTTTAACCTGGTAAAGTTACTTACTCGGCAATCATGCTCCTCACCAAAATCTGTTGACTTAGTAAGTTGCTTTCCCGAATCAGTGACATCAAGGATGTAAATCTTCACAGGGATGATTGAGTCATCCCAATCAAGCCACGAAACAGTGTATTTCAAGTAGAGATTTCTCCTGATACTTTGAAAGCCTTCTTTTAGCTTGCACTGGGTCTGATCATAGCAGCACAACAAACCTCCTTTATAATCTTCCCTTACAGGCCTGCCATATTCATCTACGGTAACATTATACAGGTCACACCTGCATTCAGTGCATCCTAAAGTATCCTCTACACCTCGTGTATCAATTGCATGAACATTAAGCATCCATTTCTCCAAATATCCTTCAGGAATACCATCAGGATTGCCGACTTCAATTCCAAAAGGATCCGGAACATAGGTGGCAGTTCTCCTAGTCTCAGAACCGAGGCCGAAGTATTGTCCAAGAACATCCCTTTGGCATATTCCATCATTTCTTGCGAAAACATATTGCTTTCTATCATGAGAGGATGGTGCATCCTTACTCTGGTAGTACCTTGCTACCACCCAGTGGTGGAGGTAAGTTTCATGAAGAGGAATCGGATTCCCATCCTCATCAACTACTTCAGCATCGAAGCTCTTGAGAGCTATATGACCTGTGGGGAAGTCAATGCCATAATAGTACTTGTTTTCTACAGAACCACATCCCAGCACAAACATAGGTGACAGGAAAGTAGCTGTTTTTAGGGCATTTTCTTTTTTCGGAACAGTCCTACAGTATGCTACTCTTGGCTCCGGCAGCAATGATAACACTGCCAGTGCTAGTATTGGCCAATGTTTACGAAGAAGCAACATTTTTTCTGCAAGCAATCATTAGTTGTCAAAATGAAAACAGATTGAGCAAAGCATATCATATCAAGGGAAACAAAAATGGAATTAAAGCCAATATAAGGCACATCTCTATGCCAGACGTTTCAACTTACTCTCTGTTACAAAACACTATCCTTAAATCCATTAACATCTTCTTTGGTTCCATCAAATAGTATCCCAACGACAGGTTCAACCTTAAAGAATCTTATCCTTCCATGGATTATTATAATTTTCGAGGACCGATACACTAAATTAAACTATAATTTCAGTCCATGCAACTCATCAAGTTTCATTGACAATAATAGAAACTATATTACATGAAATCCTATTCCACGCAACACGGCTTAATATATATATTCCAATTAATTCCATATTGCGACTGAGCAGAGGAAGCATATCAAGAAGATACAAAGAGTATCTGGGCATATATATATATATGTATGTATATATATATATTTTCCTGCGAAGTTCATGTTACCATAAACATACAACAGAATTAAAAGAAGAAGAACAAGAAGAAAGAAAGAGAAATAGTTCGGTCCTGAAAGAATCAATAGAACTATTGGAGACAAACGATGTAAGTATCCTACCTAGTGTTATTTATTTAGAAGACAAACTCAAAATACTGTTTACTCCCTCTTTTCCAACTCTTCATTAAAAAAGAAAAAAAAAAAAAAAAAAAACCTAATGCAAAACTGCATATCATGGACAGGGTACGAAAATTCCGAGGTACAGTAACTTCTGTTAGACAAATAATCAAAATTCCCAGAAATTTTTTCCGTTTCCGTAAATTTAATCAAGAACCCTGAAATTTCCTTCCAAAAACACGGGTGATTAAGTAGAATTTTCCTGGAGTTTTTTTCAGGTAAATCATGCAACAAAACCATATCTGCAGTGTGGTGTCTTGTTCTAACAATAGACTGATTTCTTCTTCACCAACCCTCCCGCCCTTTCTTTCTTCGTTCAAATTATGGAGTCCAAATGAAAATTATAATTTCTAAGCACGTACGATGGAACAATATGTTTGCTTACCTTGTGCTCGTGTCTGAAAGAAGTTACCGTGATGAACTATCCGCAACAAACCGGCAGTCAATGGTTAAACAAGAATTTAGAAATAAATAGATCAGCAAGTTCGTGGAAATGTGTGCCATACAAAATTTACGCGTGCCCTTTTAAGAATATACGGTGTGCTGAGGCTAGTGCTTACGTTTTTGCGAAAGATGTCAAAAACCTTTTGTCAGATTGATAGTTGACTAAAACAGCACGACACATTAAAATACAATTGCAGAGCTTCTCTTCTTTTTTATTTTTTTTTCAACTACAATAATAAAAAAAATTCGAATATGCGGCACCTCAGTATAATAATTTAATTATAAGATCATTAATAATAATTATATATTTAAAAATAATAAAAATATAATAAAACAAATAGAACAATTATAAGGTTGAAGCATTCAGATAAACTACACACCACATGGAAAACATAAAACATGAACTAGCTTATTAACATGAATTGTCGGGCAAGCAACACTTTTTATTCAAAGATTTATTAATAGTAAAATAATTCCACCGTAAAATTATATTTTTATGTAACATATATGAGTAAAAAGTATATAAAAAATTGATAAATATAAGCCAATACATTCTACTATAACAAGTTCAATCATGTTAGAATAAAAAATTTTATAATTTTATCCTGTTGTTAAAGAAACCGGTTTTAGCAGCAAATAAATAAATAAATAATCCGGTTTTATACCAAAAATTCATATACAAATAATGATAATTATATTTAATATATTAGTTACTAACTAAACTGTTCCATTAATTAATATCTATTCTTTTCGTTCTTAGAGATTTTTTCTTTTTCAACGGTGGATAAAAGTCGTGGAAAATAGCGAACACATAATTTATTGCTCTAGCAAGGAAATCGGCCATGAGACTTAACGACGGGAAGATCATGACAAACTAAGAAAGGGAGAATAATTTTAAATCTCCTCTTGTCTTGCTTGTTTTTATTTTATTTTATTTTTACTCCCACATTGCCTTTGGTTTTATTAGAAATCATCGCCTCCCGCTTGATCTTATTGATAATGTTTATAAAACTTAAGGTAGATAGATACGCTTGTTCATATTTTATAAAAATTTTATATATCATATATATTATTAATACTTCTATGTATATACTATTAATCAATCCACCAAATGTCCAACTAGCATTAAATTTTTTCATTTTGTTTTTCATAAGGATTTAAAAATTACATGCACGTAATCCTAGGCAAGAAATTGTAGTTTGTAATTTTATGGTCGTATTGGACCATCAGGCATCAGGTCACCGTCGCATTTGGGTCTATTTGGATGATCTGTTTTTCATCTGTATTTGTATCTTTTTCAAAATAATATGTGTAAATATGTCCGATTTGCATATATATTTTATCTATATTTGATCTATTTGATCTTTTGATGAGAATTGCCAACTTTTTTTTCTTTATATCTATTTTTTGATAAATAATATTTTAAAAAAAAGTTTAAATAAAATGTCTATATCTATAAAAAAAAAAAAAAAAACCAAACAAACAGACATTCATTGGCATCCATACACGAGAAGTTATTGGCGTTTGTACTCGATGGGAAACTGTTCTATTTGTCCCATTGTTTGAAACTATTTTATTTTATTGATTCAATTTTCAAGAGGAACACGGCAGCTTCTGATCCATAGGAATGCGATATCTTGGACTGTATACATTATTGTATAAGGGTAGAGATATGGACAGAGGTTTCACATTGAAAGTTCTCGCATAAGCTTGTTTTAGCAGAATTCTCGGTTTATATATCATCATCTAATTGTAATCCGCAAATAATAACAATTAATCGGATGTTTGAAAGAAAAATAAATAAATAAAAGAAGAAGAAGAAGAGAAAGATACAAAAGGTTCATAATTATTGAAAATTTTTCAAATTTTACAACAAAATGCGATCCTTTTTAAATGCAAAATGGAGCTCTAAAAACAAAAATTCTAAAGTTTTGGACTTTTTTCCTTCACCATAAAAGGTTTTGGACTAGCTTTTATATTTTAATATTTTTATCTTAAATATAAAAGTATATAAACCTTGAATGTGACAATAATATTTTATTTATTTATTTTTGTCATTACAATACGAAAAAAACCATTAATATGTGACAATAATTATTCAAACCTACTTTTTTACTTGATCATCAACTTCATGAAATATAATATAGATGTTGGACTTCTTCTATCTCCTGTTAAGCCAATATTGAGCTAAAGAAATAGTATGGGGTTAAAATTTATAAAATAATTTGATGGTTTCACATTGGAAAAAAAGGTGCTTGATGAAGTCACACGGACAAGTAGTATAAATTTATTACAAAATTTATGTGTTTATATACTTGGAATATCCTAATCAAATAAGCGATAAGACAATAACGGTGTAAGAGACAATGCAATGTACTAAACTAGTACAAGGCAGAAGATTAGATGAAGTTATTCATAGAAGGTGAAATTGATCGACTAAATGCTCTATCCGATCAACCAAGTGGCACAATCGAGTCGACTTTGCTGTGGATTCAGTTAGTCAAGAACTTTAGCTCTTAATCTAGCTTACCATGTTATAAGTAGGTCAAGTAAATTCGATCCCTATTAGCTCCTAATCATTAAAGAAGAAGAAGAAGAAGAAGAAACCTAATAAAGTGAAGCTTAACATAAAATAGGATTCTTTACTTATTCGATCCATTAAAACCCTATAAAATTGAATTCTATAGGATTATAGAGTCGTATTTGGATATATAGTAAAAACCATATAAGCTTTTAGAATTGAGTTTGGATCCTACAAGATACCGATGGATACTTGACTTGGTACAATATATAATTAAAATTAAAAAAAATTATTAAACATTCCTAAGTTAACCTATCCTTAAGATGTTTTGTCTTTGTCAAGTCTCTTATATGAGACATGGTGACAAATTTTTATACATAAAGTAATACATTTATATAAATGTTGAATATTTTATGAAGTATGTTTATCAATTTCAATGGATAAATCATGAATGTGGTCTGCCATATATTCAATCAATTCTACCTACATCTTTTCATTTTTACTCGAATAGGAAACATATGCCAAAAGTATCAATTTCTTTGAATTTATTATTTAAATTTGAAAATGGGTTGGGAAAACAAAAGAAGAGAAACATAATTGGGTGGACTGAGTAGGTTTTGGGTTTTAAAGCAAACCCTATAAGGTGGATTTAGATATAGTATCAAAATCCTATAAGGTTAGAGGGTCGAGTTTGGTTTAGTAAACTCTATATAGAATAACACATCGAGTTTCAGGTTCATATGATCCGTCCAAAATTCGACCTAGTTATATCTAGTATTTTCTTGTCTTAAGAAGGTACATCTTAGGCAAACTAAAACTAATTTCCCCCTCATAAACACATGAACTAATCATTTGAAGCTTTGTTACGGTACATTTGAAAGTGTTGTTATCTCTCGTGATTTGATTGTCAATGATATTCTCAACCTCTTCCTTTTATCCCCTTAGCAGTGGAACATGTGGAATTGATGGAATATGAATAGTATAAATTGTGTTCTTTAGCCTACATAGGATTTAATAGTCTAAGTACATGATATTCTAAGAAAATTTCAACATTGAATATGCTTCCAAATGATGGAAGCTCCAAAACATAGGTATTTACAATGATTTCCTACAAAACATTAAAAAGTCACATTCCATCGTTTCATTATTTTGTACAAAAGCTTGTCCATGAAATAATTCTTATAGAATTAAATAGCAAAGACTTTTCTAAAAATTGCACTTGTTTTTTTATTTTATTTAATATAAAATTAAAAGTATATTTTTCATATCTTTTTTCCGTAAAATTTCATATATTATAACTTTCTAACTTTTTCTTTCCCACTTAACATTTTCATTATAATTTTTTAAGATAAAAAGAAAAATATAATTTACTTAAATATTTATATATCAAACTAAAACAAATATATTACAAATCACTTTGTTTTAATACCAAATTTTAAAAGGATACATGAATGAAACATGCAACCTAATCCATACAAGGGGAAGGAAAAAGGAACCATCTAAATACACTAAATATTACATACCTTAGTTTTGGCCATCATTTATTGGTAAATCAATGCTGGGCAATGGTCATGGACATATCAACATAGTAATTTATAGCCAAAATCACTTAAATCACTAGTAGTATACAAATTCATCCGTTGTATCTTGGTATTAACATTAAGCAAAGTTACTTCATCCTAGATCTCTAGCAAGTGATATCCTAGTCATGGCTTGACTTTCTTTTTTTTCATTTTCTTGAAGAAAATATTTCTATGTATGAACCACCTATAACTCCTCTTTGATCTTCCCTACTAATGTAGTTGGATTTGAGGATAAGAGTTTTCCCATCTCTAATCCTCATAGATCTAGATTAAGGATAACATGTTAACATTCTACCAATATGACCGGCCTTATTTCCTACTTCCTTCATTTTGCCATAGATGGGCATTGAAGAACATATAACACACTCGTACTATTCCCATGAATGCAAAAAGATGAATAAAATAAAATATTACGCTGGCATCAATGCATAAGAAGAGAAATGCAATTCAAATAATCGATAATAATAAGTTAGGGGGCATAACACAAACGGCAAATGCACATCATTATGTGTTTACCAATGTGACTTTATCTTCAGTCATGGTAGAGAAAATTCTCCTTCTCAAGTCATCTACGATGGAAAATGTAAAGATCTATTGAGTCAAAAATGGTCTTAGCATCAATTCATTTTCATGCCAATTAAAATAACCTAGACAAATAAATAAATAAAGATGAAGTGTATAAACTGACAGTAAGGAAGTCATTTTACACTTTAATTTCTTATAACTACTTGTAAAACAATGTCCAGTTTTTTTCCTCCTAATAGTTTCCACACCATAGTCTAACGACTTTTCTCTTCCAAAGTTATAAACTTTATAGAATCTTGAAGTATTTTGGCAATTATTTAGGATTGAGGTAGTAGCTTTCAAGATTTTTTTATTTTTGGTTGAAAAATTGGTTCAAAGCTTTGGTGTTCTTGATTTGCAAAGATTATTCAACAAATGTCAAGCAAGTTTCCAAAATTTTAATATAGAATTTTATGTTTAATGTAATGTTTGTATTGGTTTTTGGGTTGTATTATGTTTTGGAAGACATATAGGTGATAAATTGTTGAAAGTTTGGCATTTAGAGTGAAAATAGGATGTTTTGTTCTTGTAACATTGAAAAGACTTCATATAGGCAAACATAGCCTAGAACCCAATATTTGAGCCCACATTTCATCATGTTATGCTTTTGTTTCAAACATGACTTGAACATAACTAGAGTTCAAGCCCATGTTACATCATGTTATATGTTTGTTACTTAAACATAACTAGTGTTTGAACTTATGTTATGCTTCTATTTGGAACATAGCTTGTAACACGGTCTATGTTCAAACTCATTGTATGCCGTGTTATACTTCTACTTCAAACATGACCTAGAACATAACTCATGTCCCAACATTTGTTATGCTTCTGTTTCGAATACGACTTCTAGCGTGGTCATATTCCAACCATTGTTTAGCACAACTTCTCCGAACTTATATTTTTCCTTCTAAAAAGCACTTGAAATTGGTCAACCATTTCCTATAAGATTTAATATTACTCTCATACCTTGAAATCTAATATTATCAAATAATTACTAAATTCTCATTTAAATCAATATCTTACATATCTTTAAAACATCAGTATTAGTGTAAGGGTACGATTTATAGAAATGTGAATTATAGGTAAGTTCGGAAGTGTATACCATTTTAAGTACCTTAATTGTATGGTAACTTGGGTTAGAAGCTTTTAGAATTCACGAGGAGTCACATTCCAAGTACATGCATATCCTACCTGCTTCTTGTGCTTGCTTAGGATAGAGTCATAAACTGATTAATAAATTAACGATCCAGCTATAATAATTGAATTTGTTTTGTGTGTGGTTATTGTTATCGCAATAACATGATGATCCTGTGTGATGTTGTCTTGGGTAAAGTTACACTTAGAAATTATGCGAATAAATTAGACAGTTAATATGTCATGGTTATTGGGAACTACCTAATATCTAATATATATCTCTATGTATATTTATATGTGAATTAAGGTACTAAGCTATCCCTTTTATGTTTGTTAGAAAATTACGTAGGTAATTAAATGACTATTTGTTGCATGTATAACATGTAATTTCATGTGAGTTTGTTATTGTCTGCTCATGCAAATGTGAGGGTTAGTATAGCATACTAGGCTTCGCCTCATCCCTTTCTCTTTTTAGGTATAAATGATGCTCCTATGGAGATTGATTCGTCTGGATATGACATTATACTTGAGTATGGAGTTAATGCTAATGGAGAGAATTGTCCATCTAACAACTAGATTAGATTGTTGATCTTTTGAAGGCAGAGACTCATGAATTTCATATTACGGTTTAGACATTTGTATACTAGTGTGTTACGATAAGGCATAGACCCTTGAATTGCATATTGGTAGATATTATTAGTTTGATTTGATGGATTCTCTAAGCCATCTAATGTTAGTGCTAGTAAGTATGTGGTTCTTATGTTTATTTATGTAGTGGACTACTATGTATATGTTGATTTGGAGTCAATACAATATATGCATGTTTGAGCTTTTAGGAATACTAAATGTGGTTTTAGTAGGTTTGAACCTTAGCATGTCCACAATTAATTGTATATATATGGAAGTGCTAAGTGTTCCTAAGTTTAAGATGTTATTATTGATTAGATACAAATAAACCCTTTAAACATTTAAAATTTACTCTTAATTCTCCATAATTTTTTTAATAATTAACCATTGAAAAATTTCAAAATCATTTATGATCTATTAATGATGCTTTTAAAATAATAGAGTATGATCTCTCCAAAACATATCTTAACAATAGATTGAGGTTTATATTTTATTAAAATTTTATTGAGTTGAAGTCATACTTTCAAAGTTGAAAGAGTATACTCACACTTAAGCAATATTTTAAAGATTTTTCTTTCTTTTTTCTTTTGTGTGCGTGTGTGTGTCTAACTTCGAACCTTTTCGGCATGAACTGTATAACTTAGAGAGGTCTTATTTCTCTTTGGGTGGGGGGTGGGTTTGAGTTTCCTTTTCTCTTTTAAATCATCCTTCTAAGTCAATTACATTGACATTGCAACATTCTAATTATCCTTCTTTTATCCCTTCATTAAGCCTAGAAATGTTAGCTATCAAAATTTTTTAATCTTGCCATTGTTCATTACCTAAATTTACACATGGTACAAGCTAGTACTCTCTTAATTGCATCATCATCCATAATGTAAATCCCCGAAATTTTGATCCAAAGCTAAGACCTAAACCCTAATCGAAAGTCAAAAGGATTCTTAAGTCAAACAAAACCCTAGTTTACCGTAACCGTTTAACTCCGGCATTGCCGTTTTCTCAAGACCTAGAAAACGAAGTTGGAAAAATTAGTTGTAATAGTTCGTAATAGCTATAGGTTTTATAAAAATATCAGATTGAAGATTTTCGAGTGTCCTTTGAACCCGATCGGACATAATTCTTGAAAGACGTGTCCGGAAGCCCGGAATCGGAAAAATATTCCGAATATACCGTTAGACTCGTAAAAATATAAGATTTCCAAAAATATCAATTTCGTAATTTTTCGATAACTAAAAATATCAGATATCGCTTTTATACGCGTACTTTCTTACTACCGGTATTTAATTGTCATGTCTACTTTTACATTACACTATTTTCTACTATTCTACACTATTCATCTATCTCTACTTTTTCTTACAACCTATTCTTACAAACCTTACACCTACTTCTTACACATTTTCATTTCCAATACAACTTCACATCTTTCATCTCTTACTTTAATTAATCAAAAGACAAAAAATTAAATTTTTCTCTCCCCCATACCCCCAAAATAGCGCCGGCCATCTCTCCTTCATGCCCAATTTGTTTTGATTTTCAATTATTTAATTAACACAAATTATCTCCCACATTTTCCTATAAATACCCCTTCATACCTTCACTTCTTTCACACCTCTTCTCTCTAAAGTTACTCTCTCAAAATCTCTCTCAAAATTCTCTCAAGAGTTCTTGCAAGAGTCCTCTTAAGTTTAGCTTCTTTAGGTAAGAAAATTCTCAAGATTTCTTCATGTTCATTTACTTAGTATGAGCTTAGTGTGTGTTTTCTAAAACCATGAAGGTTAAGAAAGCAACATTAGGTTCATGCTTTGTTTTTGTTCATAATCAAAATTCCTCCATGATCATTTATGTTTCTATTATGTTCCTTTATACTTCTCTATAATTCCTTTATGTTATTTCTATCTAATATATCTATATAGCTATAAATATTATTTAGAGCATATAAGCTCATTGTATTACAATTTATTTAACCTTCATGCAATTTATTTACTTCATTCCAAGTTATTTAAATTCAAGTTAATTTTAAGACTAGTCATTCTAGTCTTAGACTTGTCCTCATCAAGTCAAAACAATTCCTTTTCTTTTCGGGACTAGTCTTTTCTTAGTCCCGGGGTACCTTGAAGAAGCTAAGGTCCCAATACTTGATTTATTTACTTAAGCTTTCTAATTATTATGTTCCTTTATATTTCTATAGTTTATGATTCATATTCATGCATGAACATAATGTTTTTGTCTCAACAAATAAATGAAGAAGTATTTTTTTAAAGAACTTTCCTAAATTAAAATAGAAAATGGATGAACATGCATGGAAATAATTATTCTTACATAAACAAAGGTTTTATGAAAACTCATCTTTCATCAAGAAGTAGAAATTCTTTTGGAAATCATTACAAGAAATAAAAATATCATTTTACTACTTTTGAATCCAAGTTTTGAAAAATGAAACCACACCTTAGGAATTTAAAGAAGTTAAATATTCATCTCAAAAAATCAAGAGCTTTCAAAAGTAAAATAAATATTCCATAGAATCTCAAGTTCAAAAGACTTAATTTTACAAGTTGAGACAATTTCATTTACTTCATACATATGTTATGAGTCGTTACAAAAATGTATATACCTTTCAAAAAGTTTACAAAGTAATTGAAATATTTATCTTTCAAATAAGCTTTGTTTACAAGAAGAAAAACAAGTGGTTACAAATTCGTGGCAAATCTGGTCGCTACCTTTTCGGAACCTAAACGGCTTAGTTTTGTAAAAATAAGCTTAGAAATGCGTAGATCTTTTCGAGTAGGTAGAAAACGACATATTATACGCGAAATTCCGAGTTAAAATGAGCAAGTTATGGTCATTTTAAGTTGGAATTTCCCCTTATACGATTTTTCTACGATTTTAAGTAAAGTTTAGAATTTTCAAGAAGAAGAATTTCATAAATACTCATTTTGGGTATTCTTCTTGATTAGATAATCCCGAGGAGGAGTGTTCGTACCCCGAGGATTACTACGATTAAGTGGAATTTCCGAACGACCCATCCGATTCAAGAACGGTGTCTTCATGGCCGAGTGAGTTACTTCCCGTTGATTTTTCTCATACTCTTGATTGTGCTTGTAAAATTAGTTGCACTAGAATTTAAGAAAAATAAAAAGGAAGTGTATGATAATATGTTGAAAGAATACTAAGTATATCGAAACTCGATTTGTTTGTAATTAAGTTGTATGAGAATTAGTATCTTGAAATGTTTGAAATTGATTGATCACTTGAAAGAAGTTAAATGTAACTACTAGACTTTAATTAAAGAAATTACTCATGCACTTCATATGTTGAGTCACATTGCATTCGCTACTATACAATTGGTGGGACAAGTGTATAATAGTGGTGGTAGACAGAACCGGTATATCATGTGAGTGGCTGGTAGGAGCCTGTAATAAACTACAAGTATTTGATGGCTAGTAGGAGCCTGTAATAAACTACAAGTATTTGATGGCTAGTAGGAGCCTGTAATAAACTACAAGTTTTTGATGGCTAGTAGGAGCCTGTAATAAACTACAAGTTTTTGATGGCGTATAGGAGCCGGTAAGATCTATAAAAGTGTTTTTTTTAAAAGTTGTGGCTGTAATTGGCCTGAATCCCCAACCCCGAATGAAGGGCGTAAATTCATTCAACATATGATTCCCGGAAAGTCATATGTCTTGTATGCTCACGTGATTGTTTCATTTCATATGATTGAATAATAAACTTGATTGTTAAATTTCTTCGAGTATGAATTTTTGGGATTTACTCACTAAGCCATAAGCTTATACCCCTATAGATATCTGTATCTCAGGAACACCTATTTTTGAGCTTGAGGCCATCCCGTATTCGGATACGTTTTGATGTTAAAGCTTTTGGAGGAAATCTACTCAAAGACTTAGATTAGAATTCCTTTGAAATCTTTAAATTTGAAAGTTAGGAGGTTTATCACGATCCTTGGATTCAGCGGGGAATGCCCCTAAGAAGTTATGTATCAAACCTTTGATTATTTATGATATAATTTTATTTCTGAATTCTTGTATGTTATTCTTTACCTGCTTATACTATGCTTCCCAAAAGCGTCTCCTATTACCGTGTTAGACGCCTTACATATAATACTAAGGCTTTTGCATGGCTAAGGTAGCCATTCCTAAGCCTTGATATCATATGTGGCGGACTGCCACGTTTAGGTACCCATCGGGGCGTGACAGTTTAAGTTGGTATCAGAGCAACAAGTTTATAGAAATAAAGGTAATAGGAATAAATCTAGAATAGAAAGGCCTTAGATAAGATTAGACGAGTTTAGAAATTCTCAAAAAGGAGAAGTCATGACCTCCCTTGTCCTTTAAAGTTACCTTTGGGAAAGTTAGGGTTAAGACCCAATATTTAACTCAAGAGACCTTTGTGGATTACCGATTTAAAGTAAGAAGCCTATGTAAAGAATTTTCTCCATTAGAACAGACTTAGAAGTTCCTACGATATAGAATGTCTCACGTATCATTACAACCACACCTTATGCTCCAAAAAGCTACGTTCTTCTTCCGAATTAATAAGTGTTAGTTTTCCCGATTTTCGAATTTGGAATTCCATAAGACGATTATATACCAAAGCCCACGATGAGCCAGAAGATCATGGACGAATCAAGGATACTTCCAACCAACGTAAAGCCAGTCAAGAATTCGAATGACCTAATAAGAATATCCCAAAACAAAGACGATCTCGTGTAAGAAACCTAATCAAGGAAGAAGTGACGGACATATCCAATAAGGAGCATAGAGCACAGACAAAGTTTGATCAACGGGAGCCAAGCAAGCCTAGAAATCAACCTTCCCAGGAAAAAGAATGATGGATCAAAGCAACTTGAAGCTGTTCGTAACTAAGATGGCTAAGGACGACTTGAAGAAAAGATCGAAGAAAGAAGGAAGGACTCGCATGAGCAATTCCAAGTGTCCAAAAAGAATTCAGTAACCGGATCAGCCTAGGATATAAAATCGATTAGTAGATTAATTTATGTTTTGAAAAAGTGCTTGTTGAATTTTTTAAAATTCTTTGATTTCTTTATAGGATTTATTTCCTTCTATATTGAATATTTTAGGTTTAAATATTTTGGTTTAAACAAATTTCCTTTCTTGATTTAATTGATTAAATTTCTCTTGTATGATATTTTCCTTTATATGTTTATTTCTTTGGAAATTTCCGCAATTTCCGTAACTTAATATGAAGAAGACTTAATAATCTAGTATTTACATAAACGATTAAAACAGCCGACCTAGAAGAGGACGACCGAGAATGAGGCAGGCATCAAATAACCCGCCTGAAGAAGTGAACCAACCAGAAGTACCCCCTGCGGCTCCTGCCCCAGACCAGCAAGGCAATCTCCAAGCCACTCTGGGTCAATTAACACAACTTCTTAATGTGTTGGTTCAACAACAACAGAGGAATATGCCACCTCCCGCACCAGCACAAGCACCACCCCAGCAAGCACCCCAAGCGTCTGTACATGGACCAGCAGCACCTGATGCTCAATCACATACAGCACCCCTGCCGCCTCCGCCACCACCTCGACCATACAGAACTTCACTCCCAGACTTTATCAAAAGTAACCGTTACTTTGACGGAGCTTTTGGGAAACCTGATGAGGCTGAAGATTGGCTCGCGCAGGTGGAACGATCTTTTGCTGCTTATGAAGTCCCTTATCATCTCCGGATAAGCTATGGTACTTACATGTTGAGATTCAACGCCCGCATCTGGTGGGAGTCCAAGAGTAGGGAATTGCCGCCACCCATCACTTGGGACATGTTTCGGAATGAGTTTCTGGAAAATTATTTCCCTGGAAGTTTAAGGGTAAGGTACAGTGCGGACTTCTTGCACATATCCCAGAGAGGAAAGTCCATAGAACAATATGAGACGGAATTTAGCCGACTCCTGCAGTACGCTCCAGATTCTTATAAGTACAGTGAGGAGCTGAAACGACAAGTGTTCTTGAACGGGTTAGATGAAGATTTAAGGATGCGATTAGAAGAGTTTGACATTCGCACCTTCAGGGAATTGGTTGAAAGAGCACGAATCGTTGAAGGGGCCAAGAAAAGGAAAGCCGGAACCTTTGAGAAGAAAGTACATGTGTTTGGAAGGAGATTTCAACCAGGAACGAGCTCCAATTTCCCTTCTAAGAGGTTTAAACCAATTAGCAATTTAAGGGAAATTTTAGTGGACAAGGATGATTCCAAGATAACAGCAAATTGTTGGAAATGCAAAGGAGCGCATTACCCGAAGAGATGCCCCCTTCTCCAGAACAAGTGTTATTTCTGTGGTGACCCAGCCATAAGATTCCGGATTGCCCAAAGAAAGCTACTACGACTTGTTTCGTATGCAAGCAATTGGGACATTTTGCTAACGAGTGCCCCAAAGGAATCTCCAGCAACCGACCTGTTGGATCCTCAGGAGGACTTGCCCCAACAAGAGTGGGAAATGGAAGCGGAAGTCGCTCGGCATCATCTATGCATGGGCTGAGAATTTATAACCTTGAAGGGCAATGGGTCTGCGAGGAGGATGCCGATGAAGGAGTAGAGTTGGCTGCCCTGGACCATGGAGGGAGTATGACTATAGCTTGGTTACAGGTTAGCTTCAATCCTAATATATATATATATTTTGATTTTAATCTGTGGTATAAAGTTATGATGCATGTTGGAAATAATAGATACTAGGAAACCTTTTTAAGGACAATAAGACTAGTAACACGCGCGTCTTGAACGCAGGAACCATACAAATAGGGGACCTAACCGCTTATACCCTCTTCGATACGGTGCAACACATTCCTTTATTGCCACTAGTGTAGCCTTGAAGACCGGTTTACCCATCACCACAATCACAACAAGTTTCGTATAAAAACCCCCACCGGTAGTGTGGTGACTACCAAAGAAGTAATAAGGAATTGCCCCATGAAGATACAAGGCCATGAAGCAACTACCGATCTTATAGTATAGAAATCAGCAAGTACGAAGTGATTCTTGGAATGAGTTGGTTGTCCATGGTGGAAGCAAAGGTAGATTGTAGAAATAAAAAGGTGGAATTCATGGGACAAGATGGAAAGAAAGCTACGTTTTTGGGAGAATCCGCAAAAAGTTTGGAGTTAAGTTCGTTCGAGCTAATTGAAGAAGTTGAGGAAGGAGTTGAAAGTTATGTGGGAAGTACGGAGGAGGATAAGGAAAGACCCAACATTGACGACATCCCCATCGTTAATGAATTCTCTGATGTTTTTCCAGAAGAATTGCCTGGGTTACCCCCAAAACGAGAAATCGATTTTGAGATCGATTTGATGCCAAAAACAGAACCTATATCCAAGGCACCATACCGAATGGCACCTGTTGAGCTCAAGGAACTTAAGAAGCAATTACAAGAATTGCTTGACCAAGGATTTATTAGACCAAGTGTCTCGCCTTGGGGAGCTCCGTATTATTCGTGAAAAAAAGATGGATCGATGAGGTTGTGTATTGACTATCGAGAACTCAAAAGGTCACTATCAAAATAGGTATCCATTGCCAAGGATTGACGATCTCTTTGACCAACTACAAGGAGCAAGTGTATTCTCACGCATTGATTTAATCTGGATACCACCAGCTGAGGATAAAACCAGAGGATGTGTCAAGACCGCTTTTAGAACTCGGTATGGACACTATGAGTTCATGGTCATGCCATTTGGATTAACTAATGCACCAGCTGCTTTCATGGACTTGATGAATCGGGTGTATAAGCCGCTCTTGGATAAATGCGTGATTGTCTTCATTGATGATATTTTGGTTTATTCTAAAACACGGGAACAACACAAAGAACATCTGAGAATGGCATTACAAACCTTAAGGGAGCACAAGTTATATGCCAAATTATCCAAGTGTGACTTTTGGTTGGATCAAATATCTTTTCTAGGACATGTTATCTCAGGGAAAGGAATATCAGTAGATCCCGAAAAGATTAAGGCCGTAATGGAATGGAAACAACCAAGGACGGTGACTGAGATTAGAAGTTTTCTTGGATTAGCTGGCTATTACAGGAAGTTTGTGCAAGATTTCTCAAAATAGCTAAGCCCTAACTCAGTTGACCCAGAAGAATGAAAGATTCATTTGGAATGAGAAGAGGGAACAAAGTTTCCAGAGTTAAAACAACGGTTGGTATCTGCTCCAATTTTAACCTTACCCGATCCAGAAAAGCCATATACCGTCCATAGTGATGCATCAAGAAATGGCTTAGGATGTGCTGCTGCAAGAAGGGAAAGTGATTGCTTATGCTTCACGACAGTTGAGGCCGCATGAACAAAATTACCCGACGCATGATCTTGAGTTGGCCGCAGTTGTTTTGCTCTCAAGCTTTGGAGGCACTACCTTTATGGACAGAGATGCGAGATTTATACGGACCATAAGAGCCTCAAGTATTTATTACACAAAAGGAATTGAATATGAGGCAAAGGAGATGGTTGGAGTTATCAAAGATATGATCTTGGAATAAATTATTGCCCTGGAAGAGTGAATGCGGTAGCAGACGCTTTGAGTCGGAAGAACCATGGAGAAGTTGCAGCCATGCTCACAACTCAAAAGAACTCATAAAGGAATTCGAGAATGAGCATCGAATTTGTGGGGCAAAGTGTGGAAATGGAAATTTCCCATTTGGTAATGGAGCCAACCCTGATCGATAGAATCAAAGAATCTCAACGATATGATGAAGTCATACAAAAGTTGAAAAGTGAGATACAGGGAGGAAGGTATGGATTTTGAGATAGATGAGGAAGATGTAGTAAGAATGAAGGGAAGATTATGTGTACCAAATGATGAGGAGATGAAAAAGGAAATAATGGATGAGGCGCATAACTCGGGATATACCATGCACCCCGGTGGTACCAAGATGTACCAAGACCTTAAGAGTCGCTTTTGGTGGAATGGTATGAAAAAGGATGTAGCTGAATTCGTAATGAAGTGTCCCATATGTCAACAAGTAAAGATTGAACACCAAAGGCCAGGAGGACTTTTGAAACCATTGGCCATACCAGAATGGAAATGGGACCAAATTACCATGGATTTCGTATGTGGATTGCCCCGAACATCAGCCGGATATGATGCCATATGGGTAATTGTGGATCGACTTACCAAGTCAGCACACTTCATCCCCATCAACATGACCTACTCAATGGAAAAGTTGGCCCGGCTATATGTAAGGGAGATTGTGAGACTACATGGAGTTCCAGCAGGGATTGTATCGGATCGGATCCTCGATTCGTGTCAAAATTTGGACGAGCCTTCAGAAATGTATGGGACCAAGTTACAATTCAGTACGGCTTACCATCCTCAAACCGATGGACAATCAGAGCGAACTATCCAGACTTTGGAAGACATGTTAAGAGCTTGTGTTATGGAATTCAAAGGAAGCTGGGAAGTACACCTACCTTTGGTAGAGTTTGCTTACAACAACAGCTATCATTCAACAATCAAGATGCCACCATACGAAGCTTTATATGGAAGAAGGTGTAGATCGCCTCTATTTGGGATGATGTGGAAAATTAACAATTGGACCAGATCTCATCCAAGACGCCTCAGATAAAGTCAGGATTATTCAGCAAAGGATGAAAGAGGCCCAAGATAGGCAGAAAAGTTGGGCGGATCAAAAACGACGAATCCTTGAGTTTAACGTTGGTGATCATGTGTATCTAAAGTGAATCCAATAAAGAGTATTCATCGTGTACGGGCTCAGGAAAGCTAAGCCCAAGGTATATCGGACCTTTCGAAATCCTCGAACGGGTAGGAGATTTGGCTTATCGCTTGGCATTACCACCAAACCTGTCGGAGTACATAATGTCTTCCATGTCTCAGTGCTAAGAAAGCATATCCCCGACCCTGATCGGATTGTGGAGCTTGAACCAGTCAGGCTGAAAGAGAATTGACTTATGAGGAGCACCAGTTCAATTCTGGATCAAAAGGTTCAAAAGCTGAGAAACAAGGAAATCCGATATGTCAAGGTTATGGAGGAATCATTCGCGAGAGGAGGCTACTTGGGAAGCCGAGGAGAGATCCGAAAGAAATATCCAAATCTCTTTGAAGAAACAGGTACGAATTTCAAGTTTTGAGGACAAAACTTTCTTTAAGGGGGGTAGGTTGTAAATCCCCGAAATTTTGATCCAAAAAGACCTAAACCCTAATCGAAGTCAAAAGGATTCTTAAGTCAAACAAAACCCTAGTTTACCGTAACCGTTTAACTCCGGCATTGCCGTTTTCTCAAGCCCTAGAAAACGAAGTTGGAAAAATTAGTTGTAATAGTTCGTAATAGCTATAGGTTTTATAAAAATATCAGATTGAAGATTTCGAGTGTCCTTTGAACCCGATCGGACATTTCTTGAAAACGTGTCCGGAAGCCCGGAATAGGAAAAATATTCCGAATATACCGTTAGACTCGTAAAAATATAAGATTTCCAAAAATATCAATTTCGTAATTTTTCGATAACTAAAAATATCAGATATCGCTTTTATACGCGTACTTTCTTACTACCGGTATTTAATTGTCATGTCTACTTTTACATTACACTATTTTCTACTATTCTACACTATTCATCTATCTCTACTTTTTCTTACAACCTATTCTTACAAACCTTACACCTACTTCTTACACATTTTCATTTCCAATACAACTTCACATCTTTCATTTCTTACTTTAATTAATCAAAAGACAAAAAAATTAATTTTTCTCTCCCCATACCAAAATAGCGCCGGCCATCTCTCCTCATGCCAATTTGTTTTATTTTCAATTATTTAATTAACACAAATTATCTCCCACATTTTCCTATAAATACCCCTTCATACCTTCACTTCTTTCACACCTCTTCTTCTCTAAAGTTACTCTCTCAAAATCTCTCTCAAATTCTCTCAAGAGTTCTTCAAGAAGTCCTCTTAAGTTTAGCTTCTTTAGGTAAGAAATTCTCAAGATTTCTTCATGTTCATTTACTTAGTATGAGCTTAGTGTGTGTTTTCTAAAACCATGAAGGTTAAGAAAGCAACATTAGGTTCATGCTTTGTTTTTGTTCATAATCAAAATTCCTCCATGATCATTTATGTTTCTATTATGTTCCTTTATGTCTCTATATTCCTTTATGTTATTTATCTAATATATCTATATAGCTATAAATATTATTTAGAGCATATAAGCTCATTGTTTACAATTTATTTAACCTTCATGCAATTTATTTACTTCATTCCAAGTTATTTAAATTCAAGTTATTTTAAGACTAGTCATTCTAGTCTTAGACTTGTCCTCATCAAGTCAAAACAATTCCTTTTCTTTTCGGGACTAGTCTTTTCTTAGTCCCGGGGTACCTTGAAGAAGCTAAGGTCCCAATACTTGATTTATTTACTTAAGCTTTCAATTATTATGTTCCTTTATATTTCTATAGTTTATGATTCATATTCATGCATGAACATAATGTTTTTGTCTCAACAAATAAATGAAGAAGTATTTTTTTTAAAGAACTTTCCTAAATTAAATAGAAAATGGATGAACATGCATGGAAATAATTATTCTTACATAAACAAAGGTTTTATGAAAACTCATCTTTCATCAAGAAGTAGAAATTCTTTTGGAAATCATTACAAGAAATAAAAATATCATTTTACTACTTTTGAATCCAAGTTTTGAAAAATGAAACCACACCTTAGGAATTTAAAGAAGTTAAATATTCATCTCAAAAAAAAAAAAATCAAGAGCTTTCAAAAGTAAAATAAATATTCCATAGAATCTCAAGTTCAAAAGACTTAATTTTACAAGTTGAGACAATTTCATTTACTTCATACATATGTTATGAGTCGTTACAAAAATGTATATACCTTTCAAAAAGTTTACAAAGTAATTGAAATATTTATCTTTCAAATAAGCTTTGTTTACAAGAAGAAAACAAGTGGTTACAAATTCGTGGCAAATCTGGTCGCTACCTTTTCGGAACCTAAACGGCTTAGTTTTGTAAAAATAAGCTTAGAAATGCGTAGATCTTTTCGAGTAGGTAGAAAACGACATATTATACGCGAAATTCCGAGTTAAAATGAGCAAGTTATGGTCATTTTAAGTTGGAATTTCCCCTTATACGATTTTTCTACGATTTTAAGTAAAGTTTAGAATTTTCAAGAAGAAGAATTTCATAAATACTCATTTTGGGTATTCTTCTTGATTAGATAATCCCGAGGAGGAGTGTTCGTACCCCGAGGATTACTACGATTAAGTGGAATTTCCGAACGACCCATCCGATTCAAGAACGGTGTCTTCATGGCCGAGTGAGTTATTTCCCGTTATTTTCATACTCTTGATTGTGCTTGTAAAATTAGTTGCACTAGAATTTAAGAAAAATAAAAAGGAAGTGTATGATAATATGTTGAAAGAATACTAAGTATATCGAAACTCGATTTGTTTGTAATTAAGTTGTATGAGAATTAGTATCTTGAAATGTTTGAAATTGATTGATCACTTGAAAGAAGTTAAATGTAACTACTAGACTTTAATTAAAGAAATTACTCAGGCACTTCATATGTTGAGTCACATTGCATTCGCTACTATACAATTGGTGGGACAAGTGTATAATAGTGGTGGTAGACAGAACCGGTATATCATGTGAGTGGCTGGTAGGAGCCTGAAATAAACTACAAGTATTTGATGGCTAGTAGGAGCCTGTAACAAACTACAAGTATTTGATGGCTAGTAGGAGCCTGTAATAAACTACAAGTTTTTGATGGCTAGTAGGAGCCTGTAATAAACTACAAGTTTTTGATGGCGTATAGGAGCCGGTAAGATCTATAAAAGTGTTTTTTTTAAAAGTTGTGACTGTAATTGGCCTGAATCCCCAACCCCGAATGAAGGGCGTAAATTCATTCAACATATGATTCCCGGAAAGTCATATGTCTTGTATGCTCACGTGATTGTTTCATTTCATATGATTGAATAGTAAACTTGATTGTTAAATTTCTTCGAGTATGAATTTTTGGGATTTACTCACTAAGCTCATAAGCTTATACCCCTATAGATATCTGTATTCTCAGGAACACCTATTTTTGAGCTTGAGGCCATCCCGTATTCGGATACGTTTTGATGTTAAAGCTTTTGGAGGAAATATACTCAAAGACTTAGATTAGAATTCCTTTGAAATCTTTAAATTTGAAAGTTAGGAGGTTTATCACGATCCTTGGATTCAGCGGGGGAATGCCCCTAAGAAGTTATGTATCAAACCTTTGATTATTTATGATATAATTTTATTTCTGAATTCTTGTATGTTATTCTTTACCTGCTTATACTATGCTTCCCAAAAGCGTCTCCTATTACCGTGTTAGACGCCTTACATATAATACTAAGGCTTTTGCATGGCTAAGGTAGCCATTCCTAAGCCTTGATATTATATGTGGCGGACTGCCACGTTTAGGGTACCCATCGGGGCGTGACACATAAGCCTTTTGCTATCGTATATATATATATCCTACTTTCGAGACATAATAATAACAGTGTATGCCATTCTACAATCAATATTTTGAGAACTAAGATAAATAAACCAATAAACATAGAGGGTGTAGGAAGGATAAGGAGATTAAGAATGATGTAGATAGAGACTTTTAGCATCAGAAAGACAAATCCAATTGTGTGGACATAAAGATGTCACGATGAGCTAAAGTTGGTGTTATTCTTAGGAAAGAATCAAGGGCTACTACATACATTTGTGTCAAATATGAGCTATTATGCATATATTTAAAAACCTAAGAAAAAGGATGGCACATGATAATATATCATTATCAATATTGATAAGAACTTTATTATTTTATTTGTATGCATAATATATATATGGTAAATTTTATATAGAAGTATCAACATTTAAGGATAATTCAATTTAAAGTATCAACGTTTCAAGTGGTTAAAATAAAGAATCAATGTTTCCCTAAATGAGTAAAACAAGATTAATATAATTAACTATCAAGGAAAATTAAAAAAACCTAATTGAAACTTATCTAAATGTTAATGCCTTAAATGAACTTTGCGAAACATTGATATATCATTTAACCACTCGAAATGTTTCTACCTTAAATGAACTTATCTCCAAACGTTGATACTTTAATTGGATAATCATTTAATGATTATCCAATTCCTCTATATTGTGACAATGAGTCTGCTTTGTTGATTGCTCACAATCCTTACTTGCATGGACGCACGAAGCATATTGATATTGATGCACATTTATCTGTCATCATGTCACCACTGGTTTTTGAAGCCTCTTCAAATTGTTCTATTGATCAATTGACAGACCTTCTCACTAAACTCTCTTCAACATATTAACTTTAACTTTTTAAGTCCATATATGGCAACTTTATTTATTCCACGTGTTTTTCAACGAGTGGTCGACATGTTTTCTTTTATTTGTCTAGTTTTTACTTTTAATTAGTTAGTTTTAGTCATTTTTTCCTCTTATGTATAAATACACTTCTGTTAATGAAATAATTAAATTACTCCTTTATTTCCTTTTCTTCTGAAGCTTCTTTGACTCTCCAATGGAGAAAATACAACTACTTCAGTTTCACAACACACTAATCCCATGTCAAATCAATTCTAGTTGGGGATTTTTTTATTAAGAGGATAAAAATATTCCTTGTAAGTGTCGATGACTTAAAGCGTTATAATATTATATGTAATCAGATGTCTTATTTTTAAATGCATTTCTCATTAACTTATTAACATATAAAATTTTTATAAGCTGTAAATATAAAAATATAATTATTCATAGATTACGGGTTTTTACATAAGGAATTGAGTGGATGGGTATCTATGTGCAAATTCGTGTTCCTCATATTTTAACCATGATTGCGGTACAATTATTGAAGAATGTATTTCATTTATTTATTTGGGTGAATAAAGTAAAAATGACTGGAATTGAGTAAGTTCATGAAGATGCAAAGGTTCATATTAAAAGAAAGAATCAAATTCCTCCAAAAAGAATGTCGGTTTTAAGTTTTAACTTTCATGGATAAAAGAGCTGTGCCATCATCCTCCCATTAATTGCAGATCCGATTTTTCCAAGAACCTTCCTCATTCACACATTAAAGTTAATTTCAAGCTACGAAGAGAGATAATATCTCTTTCGCTTCCACTAGGGAATAAGCTTATGGTCGACATAAAAAATCATGTTCCATATGAATAAGTTCTTGAACTCCATGATGCCCCTGTTGTGTTAAGTTTTTTCTAACTCTAGCCAGATGTTTCACGGTTCTGGTTGTTTACAAGTCGACATAAAAATCATATTCTATATGAACAAGTTCTTGAACTCATGATGCCCCTATTGTGTTTAGTTTTTTCTAACTATAGCCAGACGTTTCGTGGTTCTGGTTCAGGTCCAAAACCGTGATCCAAACTGTCAGGTTCAAATCGTGATCCAAACCGCTGAGTCCGATTCTACTTTTTATGGACTCGGAACCGTCTTGTCTACAGTACGGGATGAGTACGAACCGTGGACCTGCCGGTTCACAGGACAGGTCCTAAGGTTCCAAGCCGTTACGAATTTTTTTTAAACCACTATAAATTTTTATTTACCCAATATAAATACAATGTATGAAAAAAAAAACTTATTATATTATACTTATTTCTTAAGGAAAAATTTCTTAATTAGTCACTAATTTTTTTTCTTTTAGTCAAACGGTTCGAACCCCTGGTTTGGCGGATCCGACATAGCGAACTGGCAAGGACCTGCCACCTCAGCGAGTGTAGCTGCCAGCTCAAACCTTCTCGTTCTCCCTCCCAAACCGTCGTTGGTAGTCCAGGTCGGGTCTCGGTTCGGACTCGACCTTGGGAGAAGTCTAACTCTAGCTACTATATTTAATATTTTAGCGAAATGTTAATGGAATGGGCGGTTCTAATTTTTAATTGGATTAATTGAGGTGTCAATGTTTCAAATGGTTTAAAAGAGATGTGTTAACAGGAAAAATATTTAATTATAACTCAGAAGATCTGTTATATCATGATACGTGTCATTGGAGATCTCAATTAATCCAATTTTCCAAACATTGAGACCTTTTTTAATCATTGGAAACATTGAAACCTTAAATGAATTTACTCCCTAACATTAGCACTTTCCAGTATAATTTACACTATATAAAATCATCAAATTATATGAATCACATTTATTATATGTATATTGGAAGAATAAGTTCTTCTCTATCCACATTCATAGATTACTTACCGCTCAAGAATTACATATTTACAAAAGAGCAATTATATATTTAAAAAAGAGAGAAAGAGAGAGAGTTTCTTGATAGGAAACCAAATAGCGAGGTTTATCATATTTCTATTTTTTTTAAGAAGTGTATAATTAATATTAAAAAATATAAAAACTTTCTTTTTTTTTTGGATAATTAAAAGTTTCTTTTTGACTTTTAATAAATGATGTTTTAGATTAGTAGAATACCTGTACTTTGGATTTAAATTTTATTAATTTCCTTAATTTACAAATTAATAGTTGAAATTGTCTAAATTCTTTAAATATATCAAGGCTTTGTTTAATTCGTTGGTGTGCCACATTTTGGTTTTAACTGTTTGTCAAGAAATGAATACAAATGAAAAATAGATATTTTTAACTATAAAAAATCAAACTGATTAGATAGAAATATAGATGAAAATAAGATAATTCAAACAAACCATATTTATTAATTAATGTCAATCATTAATTATATTACAGATTTTCAAGAAATAAATTATAAAAAGAAGGTAAATAGAGAATTCCATATTCTATGCGTTTACCAAAATCGGTCTGCTTCTACTAGTGGAGGACTGGCAGATCTAATAATTTTCAAATCGTTCCTTTTCAATTTCACTTTTCATGTATCCACTTTTGCCACCTGGCACATATTCAAAATTAATGATAAATAGGGAAAAAAATCATAATACAATAGATCTTTTTCTCATGTCCAGGTGCCTCAAATCTAAGGCAATGCCATTATAGGATCTATTTGAATAGTTTATTTTTCATTTGTGTTTATATCTTTTTTTAAAATGATATGTGTAAATATATCTGATTTATATATATTTTTTATATATTTAATCTTTTGATGAGAACTGCCAATTTTTTTTATCTATATTTATTTATTGATAAATAATTTATTAAAAAAATTAAAAAAAGTATCTATATCTTAAAAAAAAAAACCAAACAAACAGACCATAATTCAACTTTTTAGTAAAGAATAAGAATAACATCAATAAAGAGATTCTTAATATTTGGAACATGTAATTTTCTCAAAACATGCTCAAAACCTTTTTTTCTAACTTCAAAAGTCAGCACTACAGTCAACAGCATAGGACCATGATTCATGAGTTTGTTGAAATTTTTGCAACTACAAAATATAAGTGTTTCAACCTATTCGTACCATGTGGACACATTTAATATACCACGTGGGGAAATAAGAGATTGCATTTTTAATTTACAATCGATTTCTTCATTGAGCCGTTGATTTTTTTTTTTTATATTTTTTTGGTTTCCAACTAGAAATCCTATCTGTGTTAGGAAATGGGTTTAATTCCAAATCGATCGGCTTGATTTACATCACTAGATTTGGTCTTTCCAAGGAGTAATTTCACCGTGAATTTCAATCAGGTATATATTGCATTTAAAAAAAAAAAAATACTATCTTCTATATGCTTTCTTTGTTCTTTACAAAATTTGAGGAAACTTTACTGTTAGCGGAATAAGAAGTCAATCATGATCACATGAAAATTTTGATTATTAAATGACAAGATTTGTTAGAAACAAAAACCTAATGGCTAATGGACGCCAATCATACATAACGAAAAGTGATCAATACCTAAAATTATTTAAAAATGTTAAAGTTAATGAACACACTAACTATAATTAATAGTTTATTTTGTAAACTATCAATAGGAAAAATATTTTTTTTTTTTTTTATTTTTTCAGTGCCTTAAAAAGTTGCAAATCAACTCACTACTATAAAAAAAAATAACACTATGGCATTTGAAGTTTAATATATATAGTTTCCATCTGATGTAGTAAACCATGTTTGAAGACTTATAAACATCTTTCATTTGCTAAGTCCAAATGTTTATATAATAAAAAGCATTAATTAAATCCTTCCATTAAGAAAAAAGATTGAATTAATTAATAATACATGCTATGGACCTTTGAAATTAAGTAGATTGGCACTTCTACTCTCTGACCATAGCAATAGCTCAATAAAATTTATAAATCCATCCTACTCTTATAGTAACTATATATACATATATATGTATGTCTCTTCCAGTAACTATACTAAGCTTTTCACATGGACTCAAATAGATGATTTCTTCTGTGATTGAAACAAGCCCGTTTAAGAATATACTAAAAGAAATTATGAAATTGAGTGTTTTTGGGCACTTACTTTCCATGAACTTTGACTTGTTTTTAGCTAATTATTGGTCAAACCCTGAGATTTGATAGAGGGGCACTACATTAGTACACTCAGGCACAGAATATAGTAACCAAATAGGATAAACATTTGGGCCTATATTCAAATAGGGGAATGGCGTTTTTGTTGATTTAAGAAAAATGATTGATAGAAAGTATAGGGTTAGGCTTGTATATTGTTTCACCTTTTAACAGCCAAAGCTATTACAATTAACCATCTCAACTTTCTTGGACTAAGTTTAGATCGTATGCGAATAAGATTTCTACTCTCTAGTATGGGGAATAAAAATTCCATGATTTGCCAGAAAATTTTGTGGATTGTTATAAAAACTATGTCAAGGATAATTGCTCTAACTTAAGAGCGCTTATCATGGAAATTTCTTTATAGCTAAAATCACAATCAAGTGGACAGCTCTACTATTTGACAGCAAAAAAGTATAGAGATTATCCAAGTTTAAAAGTATAAGTTAAGAGGATTGTTCTACTACATCTACATGTTATATATGTTTAAAATCTTTTAATTGTGAACCAAAAAGTTCAAAGTAAATTCAAATTTGTCATCATTGCTTTAGTTAATTATAAAAAAAAAATTAATGTTATATAAAGTAGTTAATTAATGTTCTAGAAACCCTTGCAAATAAGATATCAATGTTTTAAATAGTTAAGAAAAATAATTATTTTTTTTATTAGTATTACAAATGAAAGTTATTGTATCTTCAGTCAATGGTATTATGCCAATATAATTTATAATGGCATAATAATGTTTCCTTTTTTATGGTGTTAATCTTTCTTTTTAATCCCTAAAACATTAATTTCTATTTAAACTTACTCTTAAACTTTGATGTCCTTCCACATAATTTATTCTTCGACTTATTAAGGCTCACGTAATCTTAAAATGGTTTTTGTAACCTGTCACACATACATTTCCTGTCGAATGTTGGCAGCATAAAAGTTCTATGCACTTTTAGATACAAATTGATGATGCAACGAGAACACATGGGCGGTGGTTCTGAACTTACCCGAGCTGGAATCGGTAGCACCGTTTCCAGTTTTGAAAAATGGAAAACCGAAATTGGAATCGGAATCAGAGGAACTAATTTCGGGTCGGTTCCACATCCGATTCTAGAACCAAAGAATCGTTGCAGTTAGTTTATTTCTTTTTTGGAAAGAAAATTAAGAAAAATAAATACTTTTACATAGCAATAACTCTCATATACAATAATTATTAGAAATAATTTGACATTATATGAAAAAAAAGTTAAATAAATGTTTTATTAATACAAACATTTTTATTAGAGTTTGAGTCACAAATAGTTCTATTACAAATATTATACTATGAATGTTTAAGTTTAATTTGAATCCATTTTCTAGTTCTATGTGTCATGATTTCCTTTTTTTTTTCATTTTTTTTCTTTTTGGGAAGTAGGGTAGAACCACCAGTTCGACCAATTCTTGGCCATGGACTTGGCGGTTTCACCCCAGTTCCGGTATCGGATGAGCCAATTTGGTTCCATTCTAGAACCGTCAGTGGTAGTTCCAGTCTGGTTCTCAGCTTGGAACCAAACCGTACCTATGTCGGACCGCATATCATCTTATTCTACACTATTCGTCCCATAACTTTTATATATCCAAACAGATAAACTTTGGAGCTTATTTCATGCTTAATCATCTTTAAAAATAAATTACGTAAATACAATTTATACAAAAAATTCACCAATACACCATTGCTATATTACATATATAGTCTTTTTTTTTTGTGTATCGCAAGTAGTATATATCTATATTATATATATATATATATATATCACACATTGGACGTGCGATACATATACGAATTTGTATCTCATATTCATGTGCGATACAGGTCTTTTTACGACTTTTGCACAATACTACCACTGTATCTCTTTTCCAACATGCGATGTTTGTAGAAACTTTTGTATCTTTTTCTCAACATGTGATATAGATGTGATAATTTGATAATTTTTTTCCTACAATTTGTATATTAGTAATTTTCTTTTATAAAAATGATAGACATGTCTTTCATCCTAAACTGGTACTAAAAGTATTAATTTGGATTCCTTCGTCCGAAAGCATGAATAGGAATAAAGAAACGAAGAATCTCCAAAACTTACGAAGTATTTATGCTATCCTGAAACTTAATGATATAGTTATAAACAACTGGATATTATATAATTTGAAATATAATCGAACCATAAAAACATCCTGTACATCCTCATCCTCATATCAATAATGGAAGTGTAAAGAGGAATTGTAAAGTGTAATCCGTAGTTACGTATAAGACGATTAGATTTTTCAGAGACGTCATAAGAAGGGGCAAATTATTCCTTCTTTTTCTCATTCGCAAACTCAAATACAAATATATTTTATGGAAAATAAAGATTTTCATATAATAAAAGATATATTTCCTCGTCACAAACTAATCTACCAAGAATATCGAGTACATAAATGTCTATATATGTATATATGTAGAGGTATTTTGAAGAACTCACATATATAAATATATATATATATTCTTAATGGAAGTAGATATCATCAAGAAACCATTAACATATATCATATAGTACATGTATATATATTATTCACAAACAAACCCAATTCTTCCAAAGTGTTAGCATGAATTAAAAACTAATTTAACTATCATTGTGCATTTATTAGAAAAATAAAAATCATGATGAAATAAAATTTATTTTTTAAAACACGAAATAAGCGTTCATATATAATTATAATAAAAACTTTAATGTAGATTGATATCTTGTAGGATTTTCGAATCTTTTAGGGTTTATATAGATATATAAATATATCTTTTTTTTTTTGTTTCTTTAAGGGAAGAATTCAAGACTTTCTATCAATAATAGATATAAATTCTTGTAGTTCTAATTCTTTTACAATTTCTTTGCAATTTTTCAATCAGGCATGTTGCGTGAAGTGGTATTAGAGCAAAAGGGAATCTTGACTCATTATTAATGTTGCAAAATGAAAATATCATTGGCAGCATTAACTTGATTTGATCATTTATGTTGGCAGCTGTGAAATATCATCAACATAGGCATAATAAAAACTTTAAAACTTCCGGTGGAGCCACACACAAACTCTTACGCATTGGATGGATTAAAGCCGCAGAGAAGATTTAGGTGAATGAGTGATGTAAGGTACTCTTCTCTATATGTCACTATAGATATGAGACCTAATTCCGTTCCAAACTCAAGGTAGATTTTATTTTTGTGTGGGAGAGAATAATGTAGATTTAATATCTTTTTAAACAAGATTTGGCATGCATCTTGTAGAATTTTCTTTAGGATTCTTTTAGGGAAGAATTTAAGACTTTCTATTAATAAAAGACATAACATATTTGAGTTTAAATTCTTTTCTAATTTCTTTGCAATTCTTCAATTGCACACGTTGCATTAAACTTCTCAAAGTATTAACAAAATATTATGATATAGACCTGCTTGTTTTAAAGAAAATATAAAAATGTAGCTTGGCAAAATTGAATTGGATAGTAGAATCATTGCGTTCCTCAATATTGATGTTTCGCAGTGATTCCGCTATACAATTCGATGTCCCAAACTAGACTATTTAGGAATGAACACATAACTCTTCACTCTTATTTATAATCAAATGTAGAAAATAAATATATGAGAAATTCTTTTAAACATATATAGGATTGGTTAGAATATGCTCCAAATCTATCTAAATCTAGCCAACCTAAGCTAAAGTTGATTTATGTAGATCAAAATCTAGGAAATTAACGGTATTAAGATAAAGAACATAGAAAGTAAGTAGTTGGAATAAAATAGTTTTAAAACTTATAACCATCTGGCTATTTACGAAAGGAGCTTTCATGAATTCAATGATTTTTGAAATTAGAAATTCAGAATTATAATTTTTTAGGTGAGTATTATAACGCTTATTTATTATTGTGTGTGCTAAAATAGATCAAATTTGCTTAATGGATATTTGAACTAATGAATTATTCTGTTGGTTATGCTTGTCCAATGACGAGCTAAGGTTCGGGCATTATGGATTGCGGTGTCAATGGTTATTCACTAACATTTAAATATTATAATAATTAATATAGGTTGTATTACAATCTTTAATCGTTATTTTGCATTGTGGTATAATCCATACAATTGTTATTACGAGTTACGGTCTAATCGAATCTGCATAACTGTTATATCTTTGGTTGCGGTCTTATAGTGATTACCTAGATATGCGCAAGGTTCTTGAACCTAACCAAACCAAAATTAGGAACTGTCTTCCATGATTTTGGTTCGGTGTTAGTTTTGGAACCACGGAACCGCTTTTTTTTTTTCCAGATAAAAAAAATAATTTTTAAACTCAAAATAATTATTTAGTCTAAAAGGCTTAAATTATTAAACCAAATTAAAAAGAAAAATTTAGATAGCATATTTATTTATGTAAACACATCAAATATCAACTATATTTAATAATATAAGATTGCAAAATACTTTAGAGGGTAAAGAAAATTACAATATAAAAAATAGTCTAATATTATTAAGGAAATGAATTTTACTTTTATGAGAAGTTTATATAAACTAATTATATATGATTTTAAGTTATATTTATTTGTGTTGTTGATAATAACACTTAAATATTGTGATTTGATAATAAATTTTATAATTCATATGAAATAGTTTAAACACTAATAATTATATATTTGGAATTATTTTTAAAATATTTTCTCTTTTTTTTTTCTACGGAACTAGTTGGAATCATCGGTTCTAGAGGTTTTAGGCCAAATAATCACCTAAGAATCAAAGAATTGGCTAATCGGCTTGATTCTGGTCCGGTTCCTGATTCAAAACCATACTATACCCATTTCTATCATTACCAATATTATGGGTTGTAGGACAACTATTATCAATAATGTCTTACGGGGTTGCAGTTTATTATTCTTGTAATAGTTGAATCAAAGTTGTTTGAATTCTAGTTGTTAGAATTCTGTGTTGTTTGTGAAAAGATCCAAATATTAATCATAAGAAATCAAAATCAAATAAAGTCAATAAAAAGATATTGGGTTCACGTACGGATCTAAACTGCAAAATTTTCAAAATTCCTAAACTAGCCCTAAATTGAATACCTAAATTTTGGTAATTAAAAAACAATTCAAATGTCGAAGTAAATTAAATTGTAATTTAATAATAGTTCTCTAAATGGAAATTCTACAAGAAAAAAAGTAAAACAATACAAGTAGAGCCTTTCTTTTTGGAAAACTACAATTTTGTCCTTAACCGGGGTTCTAGGTTGAATTAGAACTTGAAATTTAATTAAAATAGATAAAATGAATTTATTTGAGAAAATAAATCATAATTTACACCAAAGATGTATAACAAGTCATAAACTAATTTAAAAAAAATGAATAGCATAGGTGGCACCATGAAACAAAAAGAAGAAAACTCTAGACCTTCACATCCTTAAAATTCGGGTGGCTGCCCCTACCCCCTTTTTTCTCCCTCTTATCATCTCCTTTTGATAGGATCCAAAGGGCATAAACGTAGAAGATCAAAAAGCTATCAAAGTTGGATTGCATACCTATACGCCGTATGTACGCTACTGGCCTAAAGGCCTACACTGCCGGCGTACAAACAAAAGCAATCCAGCCTTCTGCCAGCTTTCATTGAAGGTTCGTTGACCTTCATTGCAGATCTGTGCACTGCCACCAATGCTGCTAGCTTTCTCAAGTATGCTACCAGTGTAGGGTATTTAAGTCGCCAGCGGATAGCTAGCTTACAAAGCGACCAGAAGCGTACATAATAGAAAACTCTAAAGTCATTGTGTAAGCCATTGACTTTTATCATTTATGGCGTTGGCCTTCTAGCTTACACCACTGGCCTTCCCTATTACAAAAACTGATAGTTTGTAATTTTTTTTCTTGTTTAGTTTAAAGGTCGCTAGCTTATATTATTCGATGATTATGTTTCTTATTATGACCTTTAGGTTTCTTTTAAGCTTATATATATTGCTCTTTGCTTTGTTATGAACGTATGAGTTGAGCGAATACATTTTCTTGAGAGTTTCTTTCTAAGGTGAGAACTCTCTTGTGGTTCTTGTGAAAAGAACTATTCTTTGATAGTTTTGGTTCTAGTTAACAAGGATTAATTAGGGTCAAGCTTCATTGTTGATAGCTGTGGTTTCAAGCGATGAATTTGTTTAGGGTCAGGTTACGATTGAATATTGATAACTGGTTTCAATTGGGTCCAATTGCTTATTTGCTTGTTTCAAGACAATCCTAAGGTTTGTATTCCATTGTTGATTGCTTAGGTCGTAGGGTTTCTGCACCTAAGGTTTGCGGGTTCGCATTAGTTGACATTAGGGCTTTTGGATCTAGAATGGGTAATCCTATCCTTTATCTTTTAATTGTTGGTTGATTAATTCATAGAAGAAAAAAAGAGAGGAGAAAATTAGTGTAAAAAAAAGGTTTTTGATTTTTAGGGTTTTAATATGTGTTGTTTAAGTTATGAAGATTTTGATTTAAAAAAAATGAGTAGTGGAGGAGAGAATAATGAAAGTGAAATGAAATTATTCATGAAAGCTATTCAAGATCAGTTTGGGAAATTGAATAGGAGATTAGATAATCTTGAATCTCCATCCAAGCCTAAATCCTTTAGAAGGCATATGGATTAGGAGGAGGAGGATGAGGATTTTGATTTTAGCATAAGAAGTGTTAGGAGAGGTAAAAGAGCTATGCAAAAACAAGATAGCAATTTGGGAAGCATTAAAACGAAAATCCCTTCTTTCTAGGAAAAGAATGACCCAAAACCATATTTAGAATGGGAAAGGAAGGTCGAACATGTTTTTAACTGTCACAACTATTCAAAGGAGAAGAGGGTGAAGTTAGCGGCAATGGAATTAACTGACTACACCAGTATTTGGTAGGATCAATTTGTTCTGAACAGGAGAAGATATGGCGAGAGGCGAATTAGTGAAATAGCCAAGAAATTCCTAATTTTATTTTATGAATGAATTGTTGAATTATGCATGATAAATATATGTTGAGGTTAATTTAAATTTTGATGAACTACGTGATATGTGAATGTGTAGAATATTTAATATGTTAGAATTAGTTATTGTTATTTTATAAAATATCAATATGTTTTAGGGTGAAATACACATGTTAGAAATAAATGGAATGTATGCATATGAAAGCCTTAAGTAGTAGAAAATTTGAGTAAAAATAGAGCTAATAAAACCCCTTTTTTAATGCCTTAAAACAAAGCCATTTAATTAAGTAAAACAAGTTAAATTAATTAACCAAAGCTAAAGTCATTAAAGCCATTAATACTCCTTTTGCCACCTGCCCTTTTTAAAGCCAATAAGATAAACACAAAAGTCACCTAACACTTCAAATTTCGGCCAAAAATTGCCTCACCAAAAACACTGTCCATATTTGCCCTAAACTCATTCCCTCTTCATCAAAAGAGCTCCCAAGGTGACCCTAAGTTGAAGTTTGATTTTCTACAATTCTCACCATCAAAAGCTTGATCTAGAGTCCTTAAACCGAGCATCGAAGTCCAAGTGGTAAGTGTGTTCTCTATTTTTCATTTTCATGCTTGTATGTGTTTTGATGATATTTTGTTTATGAATTCGTGATCATGTTGTATGGATATCATATGAAGTGTAATAGGAATAGATTGGTTAGTTTTACTTGTTTGAAAGTGAGTTTGAAGTGTTGATGAGGGTTGAATGGTTGGATGATGGTATAGAGTGTGAATTTGGAGATTTTGGTTGTTGAATTGTTGGATGATGATTAGAATAGGGTTATAGATGTTTTGAGATGATGATTGATTGATAGAAGTGATAAATGAACATACAATAAGCTTGGAAAGATTTGGAATGAGTTGAAGAAGTGTAAAAGCATGTTTTTGTAAAAGGGAAAAACAGGGGAAAAACTTTGGAAAATTTCCGCTGCTTTCAACGCCTGCAAATTTGCCGGTGTACTTTGCCGGTGTAGGATTTACACCGCCGGCTTCGAAGTTTACGCTGCCGGTGTTGAAATGACTTTTCATGACCAGAATCGTGGTTCCTTAACGCTGGCAAATTTTGCATTCAATGCCACCGGCGTTGGAACCGGCGTAGACCCCTGCAGCTCAAACATGTTTTCGTATATCAGCCGTAAATTTTTCATCCAATCTCCGATTGAGATGATTCAAGTTGCGTTGGAAAGATAAGAAAGAGATATACAACTTTCATGTTTTAAATTTTTACAAATTCGAAACTTATCGGTGCTTAAATTTTACATCTTTCCAACTGATACATTTTCTAAATAAAGTTAAAACTTGTTTTTGATTGATTTATAGGTATTTGCTTTACCAAATGGATATATTTGATCTAAAATGAGATAGATATATGATAATTGATGTATTATGATGATTAAATGATATAATTTAACATGATTTAAATATATTATAGATTTAACAAATTAATGAATTTTCATGAGAGTTAAGCTAAAACTAGTTTAGTATATATTATTTCCTTTACTGATTTTAAAAATCTTGTGATGATTTATTTGAATTTCTTTGGATGATAATGTATGAGATTGGTTGATATTGAGCTTGAACTAAGTGTAAAATTGTAATAATTCTGTTGAACAGTATTTGATTCTCGCTCGGCCATCCCTATTAACTCCCGAGCTAAACAGGTACGCAGTAACCTGCTGTCTCTGTTAGGATAGGCATTTATAAAACTTAAATATATAATAAGAAACTTAAAATGTGATTGTTGCTTGTGTTTTATGCCGTTAAAATCCAATTCCTACGCCAGGTCATGTATGAACCTAACGGCGACCCCTCATAGTTTGATGAGTTTGGGATGGAAGTTGGTATCCGGTTCGGGAGCGGCACCTTGCTTGGTTTGAGCATGGTAGATCTAGGCGCTTAGGCCACTCCTGTCATTTGAGATGACTTTCATTAAGTGGTATGGCGGGTAGTCGACGGGGGGTATAGATCGGTTGAAAATTTATTTAAACTTGGTAGGAAGTACCATAGTTTAGTTCAAACGTTTATGAGAACGGGTGAACTATATTTGATATGGACTGAGTATAAATAGAGCTAAGTAACGGCTATTAACCCTGGAGGAAGCTACTTTTCTCTTTGACTAACGATATCTAGGACGGTATGAGTACCCGAACTACTTATATCAACCCCTTGAGCGTCCGAGTATTACTCAGGTCCCTCGCGATCCCTGTTGTCCGGAGTTTGAATACTCCGTGTTGATTGATTAATTAAAGATTAAAGAATAATTGAATGGATGTTGCATATTGCATTTAGACTAAGCTTGTGTGCTTCATCTCGCTTTTGTATTCGTTGCTGTGTACTGGGCCTCTGGCTCATTCTTTTAACAATTTCAGGTGATGACCTGGACGAGTCCTATGCGCATGGGTTATGGCTCCGATTTTGAGGACTTCTTGGAGGAATATGAGGACTAGAGTTTGACCAGGACTGGATGGAACCATTCTTTTTGTAATAGACTAGATAGTTAGTTAGAATGGATGTTTGTAAAGCTTTGTTAAGCTTATATTTTGTTATTTTGTTTAAGGCTTGTAAGAAGCCTGTGGATGTAATATATGTATGTATATATCTAGCTTGATCTGCCTTTGTTTGAAGTTGTGTATATATATGTTAATATGTTTTGAAAAGTACTAAGTAATTATTTCTCAAAATGATTTATTCCTTAAGATTAGGTGAACAATTCATCAAATAATCCTTTTAAGACAACCTTGCATATAATTCTGCAGATTATATGCGGTTACGGAACTGCTATTGCTTATTTCAACTAGGGGTAATAGCGGGTCCTTACAATTAGTTCATGGGAGGAGATGAAAGTAGTAATGAGGAAGAGATTCATTCCTAGCCATTACTATAAGGATTTGTGTAGGAAATTGCAAAATTTGACTCAAGATTCCATGAGTTTTGAAGGATACTATCAGGAGATGGAGAAAGCCATGATAAAGGCTAACATAGAAGAAGATCATGAGGCGACTATAGCCAGGTTTATTGGTGGATTGAATCTAGAGATTGCTTATATGGTGGATTTATAGCATTACGTGAAGATGGAGGAGTTGCTACACAAACCCATTAAAGTAGAGAAGCAATTGAAATCCAGGGGCAAATCAAAGTTTGGTTCATCATTTGGATCTTCATGAAGGTAGATTGGAAGGATCATAAAATAGTTGCAAAATCAAAAGAGGATGTGAAGGCCAAGGATTCTGATTCTGTTTCTAAAGGTAAGATGGAAAAATCTTCTTCTAGAGCACGTGATATCAAATGCTTTAAATGTTAAGGATATGGACACATTGCTACACAATGTCCAAATACAAGAACTATGATTGTCTTGAAGAATGGTGACATAGAAAGTGAGAGTTCCAGTGATGATGAGATGCCACCATTAGAAGATTGTAGTTATGTTGATGTCAAAGGACCCATCGAAGGAGAATTATTGGTCAATAGGTGAGCTCTAAACATGCAACCAAAGACAGATGTCAATGGGGAGCAGTGAGATAACATTTTCCATACTCATCATCTTATTAAAGATAAGGTATGTAACATTATTATTGATAGCGGTAGTTGTACTAATGTTGCTAGTACCTTATTTATTGATAAATTGAAGCTGCCTACTACTAGACACCCTAAGCCATATAAACTGTAGTGGTTGAATGAATGTGGGTGGTTAGGGTGACCAACCAAGTGTTAGTGGCTTTTTCAATAGGAAGTTATAAGAATGAAGTCTTATGTGATGTTATGCCTATGCATGCTAGTCATATTTTGTTGGGAGTCCTTGGCAATATGATAGGAAGATTACACATGATGGTGATCACAATGTTTACTCCTTTGTTATGAATGGAAGAATTGTGAAGCTTACTCCTTTAACTCCTAGTCAAGCTTATGAAGATCAAAAGCGTATTAAGGAGGCACATGAACAACAAAAAAGAGTGAGAAGTAAATGACTATGAAAGAAAATGAGGGAAGCAACAAATACGAGAGTCCGAGAGAACAAAAAGAGAGCCTACTTGCAAAAGAAAGGAATGTTAAGAGAGTTTTGTATGTAAAACAGCCAATGATTGCACCTATGTACAATGAGGCTACTTTTTATACTAATTATTTTAACCATACTCTACCTAGTGTAGAAGTTTCTTTACTGCAGAAACTTAAGGAAATTCCAGATGAACCATCCCTTCAAAGAGGATTGTACTCAAGAGATGATTCCTATCAGCTGATTACTAAGATTCGAGGATGAATCTTTTAAAGAAGGAGGAATGATAAGATCCAAAGGGCATAAGCATGGAAGATTAAAAAGTTGTCAAAGTTGGATGCAGACCTGTATGTTAGACATGTATGCCACTGGCCTAAAGGCTTACACTACCGGTGTAGGAACAAAAAACCCAGCCTTCTGCAGCTTTCATTAAAGATTCATCGGCCTTTATTGCAGACCTATGCATCTCTACCTACGCCGCCAGCTTTCCTAAGTACACCGCTGGCATATAGCCGACTTACAAAGTGACTAGAAGTGTACATAATCGAAAACTATAAAACCATTGAGTAAGCTACCGCTTTTATCACTTATGCCATCGGATTTCTAGCTTACACTGCTAGCCTTCTTGCTAGCCTTCCTTGTTACGGAACTTATAGTTCGTAATTTTTTTTTCTTGTTTCGTTTAAAGGCCGTCAACTTATATTATCCGACGATTATGTTTCTTATTATGACCTTTATGTTTCTTTTAAGCTTATATATATTGCTCTTTGATTTGTAATGAACATATGAGTTGAGTGAATACATTTTCTTGAGAGTTTCTTCCAAGGGTGAGAACTTTCTTGTGGTTCTTGTGAAAAGAACTATTCTTTGATAGTTTTAGTTCTAGTTAACAAGGATTAATTAGGGTCAAGTTTTGTTGTTGATAGCTGTGGTTCCAAGAGGAGTTTGATTGGGGTTAGGTTACGATTGAAATTGATAAATGCAGTTTCAATTGGCGGGTCCAGTTGCTTATTTGCTTTTTCAAGACGATCCTAGGGTTTGTATTCCATTGTTGATCGCTTTGGTCTTAGGGTTTCTACACCTAGGGTTCGTGGGTTCGCATCATCTTTCCTTTATTTCTTCTTCACTAAAACCTTCGTAAGACTCATATAAGGTAGAATGCCTCCAAAATCCATATTTTAAGCACCTTTAGTCTTTATTTAAGCTAGTATAATTAAAAATTAGGTTAGAACTAGTTTTCTCCTTCTTTCCTTAAGACAACAAAGATGAACATCCAAGGGGCTTAAAAGTTTCAAAATTCGTAATACCGAAACCCAAGGTAAGAAAAGTGTACTAAATTTGAGTTTTAGCTCTTTTTATAACTTAATAAGCTCTCTTAATGATTATATTATCCTTGGATAATAGTTTGAGATTAGAAAGCCGAGTAAATGAAGATGGAGAAGCCACTCAAGGTTCAACAAAATTCATGTAAAGGTAAGTATGAAAATTTAAGATGTTGTAATGTAAGTGTTTTAGCATTTTAAGCATGAAAACTACTTAGGTGAGTTAATACATATTTAGAGTATCAATAAATCAAGTTTTGGAGTAATTTTAAAGTCTTAAATCCCTTTCCAAGCTGATGCAAGTGAAAACTATTGTTGGAATGAGGTAAGACATCAAAACTAATTTATTTTCATGAGATTATGATGGTTTTGAGGTTAGGTTGCTATGGTAGCATTGAAATGGTATTTTTGGCGTGATTTGAAGGTTGGGTTTTTTTGGAATAAGTTATGTAATAGATTAGGTGCAGTTGATTTAGGGATCTAAAGTGATGAATTCATGTTTAGATTTTTCAGAAATTTATGGTTAAACATGTTTTCAAGGGATGGTGAGACATAATAAATGAAGATTAGGTTTAAATATGATCTATTAGCTCTTTAAAACCCCCAAAAGTCATCCAAAAATACTTTTCATTGAAAAACCTGAGTTTTAACTCAAAATAATGAAAACCTAAAAGAACATGGGAACACAAGGTTGTGTAACGTCCCGTGTTTCTCTAATCTCAAAAACTTGTAGAAAACGAGTTTCCCAAAAAACATGGCTGATACATGGGATAGTGTATTTACCTGTGTTCCTCTCTAACTTTAAAACTTAAAAATCAAGTTTTCCAGAAGAACATGACTAAGAAAACGGGATAATGTATCCACCCATGTTTCTCTCTGTCTCAAAACTCAATAAATCCTAAAAGAACATAAGGGAATACATGTGCCCATGTACCGATCATGTACTAGAATAGGGGAGATACATCTTCCCATGTACCACCTGTGCTCTTTGCTAGCCCCTCTTAACTTCGTCTTTTCTCGCCTAAATCACATGAAAATTGATGTGGTTCTTTCTTTAACCCTAAGTAACCTTCTAAGACCTTCAAAATACATATTAGCAAGTATTAATACCCTATTCACCGAAGGCATTATCCAACCACTTAAGTCCAAAAATGATTCTCATAAACTAAAGTAATTCAAACTTAATAGGTGGAATCAGACACCGAGAACTAATAGATTATGGACTTTGGGAATCAATTCTTCAAAGGTCCAGAATCAAGACCCACAAAAATATCGCCTACTAAGGGTCAGTTAACTTAAGCCCCTAAACCGACTATAACCTACATAAGTAACTAGATAACTTGGCTAAATGAAACAAATGACCCTTTTAAATATTATCCTTAAGTAGATATGGTCAAATTAGAGTGACCTAGATATAAAAACAACACAAATGAAATAAAGATAGTAAAACTTGAATTAATTCTTGATTTCAATTATGAATAGTTATTGGATATCGAGCTTGGAAAGGATAGCAAGCTTAAACCGATCGACAGGTATGCAGTAATTGCATGTCACTTGTTACGATGGTATTAATAACTGAACTAAGAATTTTAGCTTCGCTTAATTGATGTTGATTGCTGCTTAGTCGCTTACTCTAAGAGTGGTACCTCTGAACTAGGTTGTAAGCCTGATCACAACGATGGGATGATGCTGTATTTGTACGTGCCTGGACCCCCCACGGAGTATACAGTAAGGAGAGGTGGGTAGTCGATATGGGATATTCTGAAACCAGACGATTAGTTAGGAGCTAGTGTGAAGTTACAATGGAGTTATGCGCAGGTATGGGCTCTTACATAAAATGTTACAATGGACTGTCCTCATTTATGGCTGTTTGTGGGGAATTGATCCATAATAGACTACTCTGTTATTTTCTTTCCAATAAGTCTGAGAACTTATCGAACCCCCCTTTCGGTGCGTGATTCGATGAGGGAACTCTACCCCTTTCATTTGACGGAGTCTTGAGTGCTTTTGTGCATCTTTATATTTCTAGGACACTAGAAATACTTGTTTGCTGACTTAATTATAATCAACTTAAATTGTGTTTGTTGCATTAGCTTAGGTGTGCATGATATGCGTATATGTGTTTGGTTACTATGTACTGGCTTCGTAGTTTATTTTATTAACTTTTCAAGTCCAACTGGTGATTTGATGGGGAATGAGAGATACAAGGAATGACTCGATTAGATGGCGATGTACACGACATGGGTTTTATGAGTTTTTCGTGAAAAGTTTAGTGCAATTATATTTTATAAACTTGGATGATTATAATTAAATAACTATCAAATGCTTTTGTTTTATTTAATATGGGCCTTTAGGTCTAAAAGTTTTGTATTTGAGTTATAACTTCTTGATCCCATGGGCAATATTTATAAACGACTTTTGTGATACTTATTTTATAAACAAGTGGAAATTTTATAGGTTTGATAAACCCAAACCATGAATAAACAGATGACATTTTGTCAAAATTTTGTATAAAAAAATTTATAATGAATTCTCAAATTAAAACTTTATTAGAAACCCATTTTATAATAGAATGCCTTGCACATATCACTTAGATATGATATGTGCGGTGTAACTGTCATGCCCTATGCGCCTGGGGCAGAACCGTTACAGTTTGATAGATTGAAAATATTCAAATAGTTTTTTTTTTGTTTTTTTGTAATTGCTCACCTTTTTCTTTTTCGATGAAGCATTTTTCGTAATTGATTATACACTAGAAAGGTCTAAGAGACGAGCCTTGCATGATTCTATTCAAAAAGACATGGTGGACTTGCTTCGGGCATGGCATGCTAATATGTACATTTTTGCATATAAATAAACATATACGTACATACTTTGCACATCTTCATATACGAAATCATACATAAAATAAACTGTGAAATTGTATTAGATGTAAGTAACTTAACTATTATCATTAATTTTTGGTAACCTAGATTTTAACAACCGGGATACTTTTTTTTTAGTCGTCAACAACCGAGATACTTTAAATTAATAAAAATACAATAATAATCAACTTATTTAGAGTTAAAATGGATATATTGGTAGGATTCTTAATCACCATTTGCAATTAGATAACTAGATATGCTCCAAGTCTGATACTTTTGCTTGCTTCCTAACATAACGCTCTAATTTGCCATTATAGTGTTAAAGTCCACCCACATACTAAGGTAGCTAAAGATTAAATATTATAAGGTTCATTATAGAGCTCAAAAGGTATACGTAGCTTATACGTGGTAAGCACAATAGACAAGGTTGCTTATATATGGAGTTACTGTTACTTGGCCATGATCTGCCATTGCTATTACTCTACCTAACAGTTTTAATATCAAATGTTGTAATGATTTTCCATTTATGACCTTCTCTTTAAGGATAAGCAATTTTCAAAGGCATTTCCCTTATCAAATCTACCCATCCCCGATTAGATCCATGGTGCTTGAGGGTTGTGTTGGATTGCCTAGAGAACCCAGCATTACAATGCACTTGATAACAAAGAACCGTCTTAAGTCCATTTTAGCTAGTGTGACATTGTCGATGTGACATCCTCCATGCAGTACATAAAGTAAAATATCCATTCAAGAGTGGAATTAGATATAACATTGCATTTATCAGTAGTAGTTTATGAATGTTCCTGTCCCCTCTATCATAATATGACATCAAACTGTATGAATGTGAAAACTAAGAGTTAGTGATTATCCTATCTATATACTCAACAAACAACTTACCATTAAGCTCGGGTTTTGACTAACTATGTACTAACCTTAAGGTAAAATAAAATGGGAAAAATATCAAATTCAATTGCATTTCAAGAGTTTTTATACAAAACACTTTTGAGTCTAGTTTAAATAAAATTACATATGACAACAAAAGTCTTAAAACATAACATGAAGGCAACGATCACTTCTCTACTCTCCTTTGTAGAAATCCTGAGATCTCGAAAGCGGCTAGGCTTACCAAAGCAGTTCGTCTAGTTGGGTTATATCCCTACCTCTGTGTACCTGCAAGGTGAATTACACTATTGGAGAATGACTAAAGTCACGGCTCAGTGAGATGAGAGTGTAGGTGATACGTTCTAGCAGTCTAGAACACAAATCTCCTATCTAGTAAAAAAACACCTAAAGGAAACAAAAGAGATAGAAGTATACCGAAAAGGTAATTCACTTTAAGTTCTCTTCCAAAGTATTTCTGAAAAGTAATGTGTTTTCCTTCCTACCTCCTGTATACATCTTTTCTTCTATTTATATTGCTTTTCTTCTACTAACTAATGCCAGCTCAGCAACACACTAACAACACATCCACACTACAACACATGACAACTCAGCATCCTACTAACAACAAACACACACTTCAACAACAAAACTAACTAAAACAGCAACTAATTAGTTTTTCTCTTGTAAACATTTACAATAGGCTTTCGAACTCTTAGGGTCGTATCAGTAGTTTTAATCTTACTACTCAAAAGGTAAATATGAACAAGTTAACAAAGACAGGCAATGCTTGAATAACCATATGTAATGCAATTATCATACGTAGTCTTTTGGTAATCAACATAAAGTCTATGGTATAAATCCCGCTTACATTGAATAAAGGGATTCACATTTTCACCAGTATTCAAGTTGTCCAATATCCTTTCATTTATATCGCAAGTCCTAATGTATCTTAAATGCAGCCCTTTCCGAGATACTTTAAATGCAATCTTGTACTAAGATATCCAAATTGAAGCATATTCCTTTAAATATAATAATACCTTTTTCTATACCAATATTATTACTTGATGTTTGGGTCTTTCATTAATATTATGTTCTTTTACTTGAATTATGCATTAATGATTATATAATACTAAAATCGTTCAATTTCTTTTTATTTTATATTGAAAATTAGGATCAAGTCGATTTGGGGTAAGAACCATTTGTTGATTAGATCACAGATGCAAAGTAGGACCAGCTAGATACTGGCTGGATCATCATTGGTTGGATGGTAAATACTGGCTGGATCGTGACCAGCCAAATGGTAAGGTAAGGGCATTAGCTCGACTGTATCTTCCTTCTTTGTAAAGTTTTTCTTACTATGATTAGTTTCCAGGCCAGTTTCAACTTGTTCACTTCACAAGTTACTGATAACTCAACAACGATACAAACCATTCAATAAACACTATTTAAACAGCAACACAACACACTGTACGCACAAAATGAACAGTTTATCATTGAAATTTTCGATTGTTGTGGCTTTTTTATCGTCTCAGTCGAAGTAATTTGATGACTGGCTCAAGAAATTTAAGTTTTCATATGAAATACCTGAGAAAATATTCCTCTAATTTTAAGGAATACGACCATGTTAGTTTAAACTAAAAGTTTATGTAATAATCTTATTAACTGATTACTTTTACACACTTATGGTGTTTTGCGATGTTTATGTTTGTTTGAAACTAGAAACTATGCGACTTATGGTTTTAAAAATGGATAACCATTGTGAGAGATATGGAATTTGAAAATTTGAACGGTTTACAAAGCTTGTTGTATGCGGTGACAGTGAGTGGTGAAAGAGAGAGAGGTTTTAGCGAATTTTATGGTCAAAGTCCATCCTTATGGGTGGTGAAAATTAATGGATAGTTTCCATTTCTCATATTTATTGGTATGAAGATCTGTAACGAAGTGTAATGACACATTCTAGATATTATTGTATACTTAGAATTCCTAATTGAAATGCTTTATTTTCTAGTTCTAATATATGCTATGATTTATTATAATATTAAGGTTTAAGGTTTTTAATATATTAAGGTCTATCCATTAAGTTACCTTTTGATTACCTAACTCTGTATTTCCGTTGTTGCAAAATTACAAGATCTCACATATAATTGAATCCCGAACAAACATTGGAAAATGCTGATTTAGGGTCCGTTATGATTTGTATTTTTTTTAATTATTAACTTGGTATCTATTTGGTATTAAGAGTTATAAGGAAAAAAAAGATGAGTGACCCAATTACTCATTTACAGACCACACAAATCAAATAAAGATCATATAAATACACATATCAGATAGAAATACATATAAAAACAAACAATCTAAACAAACTTGTGAATTCCATTTTTTACTCCTAAGCATAAAGTCTAAAGACAACTACGTACTAGGGTTGTGGGACCTACTTAAAAAATAAATTTTTATCTTATGTAATTAAGATTAAAGAAGAAGAATTTTGTTGATACGATTGATATGGTGTAAATTTTTCAATAGAAAGCTCAAGAGAGTGGCTACAACATGCGTGATATTCCCTACGTTACTTCGTACTTCACAAGAATGATCCCTAGTTCCTATCCTTGTGATCATTCTTTATTGATCTACCGGCCTATAAATTATCTAGTGGGCAAGTATAAAGCATATTAAGAAGTCATGCTTGATGGAATGGTGAATGATTAATAGGCCTGGCTTTAGAATGAGTTCGGCCCAATAACTCGATACGTGGGATGAGTTTGATTGTGTCGCATAGGATTGGACCCAAGTGTTTATGGTCCATTTGTTTTGATTTTATTTTTTCATGATTTTTTTTATAGTGACATCCTTAAAAAACCTGTGTGTTTGCTAGCAATAAAATACTAATGTATATCTATATTATTAAAGCAAAAAATACTTTTGGTTTGTTTACTTTGCACATCGTCTTTTGATTTTTAAAATTACAATAAAAACCTAATGTGTATTATTTTGTTCACAATTTAAGTAACAATATTTAACTACTTTGAATAGAATCAAAACTTTCTATTGTAAATAAATAGAAAAATTCAATTTTTAAAGCACCCCTTCTCTCTCGTTTATTTTTGTATTTACTTCTTGATTTCTTTACTATTTTGACACAATATCCTATCCTTTCATTTTTTTCTCTCTTTTAGTAAATCTTAAGCTAGGATTTTCTTTGCAATAGTTATTTGTAACAAGATAAATTGTCAAATTAATTTTCCTAATGTCACTGTATGGTGAGATTCTATAGTTGGCCGATCATGTCTAGTAAGCTTGCTGGTTAACTTGAGAGGATTTTTACGATGATGGCACGTGTACAGGTGTTGTAGAGAGAGGTGTAGGAGGAGAAACAAAAAAATTTGATTTCTTAATTACACGAATATGATACAAGATCAAACCAAGTAGACTCAATCATTCTTAACTTGTTCTTTGCTGAATGTAGGCTCTGGACTTTCTTGAAGATGTTTCAGTAGAGTTTCCATGTTACATTCAATATAGGAATATGCAAAATGACCCCCACATGAGAAGAAAAGCCTTATATTTATAGATGTTAAAAGCTGATGCTAGTAGTAGGATCATTCCTAAGGATCCAACGATTAAAATTGAAGCCTTACTTCCTTTACTAATGGGCTAGGCTTATAGATAGGCAGTCTGATGGCTTTTATAATATAAAATCACATTATTCTTTTAAAATAATCTATTATTAATATAAAAGGGCTCAAGGATTATTTTATTCCATATACACCTCATTTTAGTCAAATAAAGCCTAAATTAGCTTAGAAAGATATTTTTGTAGTCTACTTTTCACATGCGAGAAAATTGAATAAGGCCGAGAGTAGAATAAACTGGTATAGTGATCTTTGTTTCGAGACTAATAAGCTAAATCTCCCTATAATATCCCTTATTGGACTCAATCTTCTAAGCTCTGCCACTAACTAAAAAGATCGGTTTGTGGCATTAAATTGGCTTGAGAGCCCAATTACAAAAATGATCCTCTACGATCTCTTATAAAGATTTCAAGAAATTGCATTTATGTCTTCCCTATTGTAATTTTTCTCCCATAGTCTCATATAATTTTTTCTATCTATAGTTTTTCCTTATTTAAATGTTAAGACGGTGTGTGATGCACAATGAGTTTCATAAGATTAATACTAGGTTATGGATAGTCATATCATTTAATTGTTACATAATCACATAGTAAATTAACTTTTTTAAGCAATAAGATCTCCCATGGAGCAAGATATTTCATATTAGCATTAATTTCTTAGAAAAATGTTAACATAGACAAATACTAATGTCATTCTATGTTATTGATGTTTTTAGATGATCTTTGTATTATTTTTTTAATATTTAACATTTTCACACTGTATAATCAACCATGTAAATGTTTTGCAATCTATAATTCATGAATTTCATATTGTTATATATGCACACACATCACGAGTGCATTGACTATTAAAATATATAAGTACAAATATACTCCGATTGCAAAATTTATCTAATAAATTCCTGTAAAGTAGTCTAACATTTACTTAGTTAAATTTCCTTTTATAATGCATAAAATATATATTTTAAACTCTTTTCTTAAATATTACATGAATTCCATCTCAATCTCACATTCAAAATACTACCTCCATCATAATTATGAACATGATAAAAATAAGATATAGATAAGGTACTTTTTTATATGCTAATGATGCAGACGACCTAGAAGACACATATGTGAATAAGAGAAGTCGTCCAAGAAGGAGAGGAAGAAATAACACTAGGCCGCCCAAACGCCGCCTTCCTTAGAAGAAATGCTGCCAGCAGTGGATGATATACCGCTAGTGTTGGAGCCGGCCTACATTGCTGACAGTTTCGTCTATTGAATTTTCAAATCGTCAGCATTAATTATAAGCCATCGGCCTTTGTTTTCAGCATTAATTGTCGGCTTATGTTACACAATTTATTTTTATTTATTATTTGTCTTTGTTGTATTTATTATTTGTCTTTTTAATGTTTTTATGTAATAGTATAAATAGGCTTTTAGAATTATTTTTGTACTTCAGAACATTTTACATACTTTTGAAACCCTAATTGAGAGAAGTTTTCTTTATAAAGTTGCAATTCTTTATAAGCTTTTTATTCTAGAAATCATCCGGTGAGTTGATTTCTATTCTTTACACTTTTGCGTTGTATTAGATTGATATCAAAGCAAGGAAACTTCCAGTGGAGATGTCAGGAGACGACAGTTTAGGAGGCAGTCACGTCCTCGATGATGTTCCGGATGTGGAAGTCTTGTAAATTGAGTCACAGGTCAGAAGGGCAGTGTTGGAAGACATGGTAAGAGATTCCGATGTATTAAACAACATTTTGATGACTTGATTGATCAATCTGATGCCAACAGGAATAGGAATGGTTATGGAAAATGACAAGGGTAGAGTATGCACGTGGCGATCCTGTTGTCAGACCTGTTTCCTGCTGTCAGACCTATTGCTGCAAATCATAGGTTACATGATTGCAAAGATGCTTTTGAAGAGGAAGATGAATTGATAGAGGAAGAGCAACCACGACGATAAGGCATTGATGGCGATTTGGAAGAGATAAGGCATATGGTAGTGTTAGATGTCAATATAAAGGTAGAGTTTATAATTATGATGAATATTATGAAGATAGGAATGAATATAGAAGGAATGATTTCAATCTAGTGGTAAATATTCCATATTTTAAAGGAGATTTAGGGGTTAAGAATTTTGTTGATTAGATTGCTAATGTTGAGTGGTTCTTTGATTATATAGAGGTACCAGAGGAGAAAAAGGTAAGATTGGTGGCTTGTAGATTGAAATAGGGCACTTCTGCTTGGTGAGAGAGTTTAAAAAAATGCTAAGTCATGAAGGAAAAATACCTATTAGAACGTAGTTTAAGATAAAAATATTATTAGAAGATGAATTTCTTCCTCTTGATTATGAAGAAATCCTATTTCAACAAGACCAAAGACATCATTAGGAAAAGAAATTGATGCATGAAGATCCTGCAGAGTTTATGACATTAGTGCAAAATAATGATTTGAAAGGTGTAGAAGAAGTTCGTACTCCAAAAGAAAACGGGAAAGAACAAATTGAAGAGACTCCTAAAGAGACCTCATCAAAATTTTTATAAACCATTCCTTTTAAAGTAAAATGAAACTTATGGATGAGAAGATTAAAGTAGTTGAAGCTAAAAAAGAAGAGAAACCAAAAGTTGAAGTGGTTGTGAAAGAATCAAAGGAGAAGCTAAAAAGCAAACCGATTGAAATTAAAAGCAAGAAGAAGATAGATGAGAAAGAGAAGGCCAATCTTTTGGTGACTTTAAATGCTGAGGTTATAGGGTTCAAGCAAATAAGAGAATTGTATGAAGCTGCTGTTGGTTTCAAATAGATTTGGGCTAATATATCCCCTTTCTACTCGAACTATATATCCCTATATCCAAAAGAGAACTCAGGGTCGAGTTCTTCTCAAGTGGGAGAGAATGAGGACGACCTAGAAGACACATATGTGAACGAGAGGATTCGTCCAAGAAGGAGTGGAAGAAGCAACACTAGGTCGCCCAAACACCGGTGCCATTGGCCTTGGAAGAAACGTCGCTGGTGTTGGAAGATACATCGTTAGCGTTGGAGCTAACCTACATTACTGATAATTATGTTTTTTGAATTTTCAAATCATCAGCATTAATTATAGGCCACTAGCCTTTATTTCTAGCATTAATTGTCTGCTAATGTTATACAATTTATTTGTATTTATTATTTGACTTTATTGTATTTATTATTTGTCTTTTTAGGTTTTTATGTAATAGTATAAATAGGACTTTAACTAATCCTTGTAATTCAGAACATTTTTCATGCTTTTGAAACCTTAATTGAGAGTAGTTTTCTCTGTAAAGTTACAATTCTTTGTGAGCTTTCTATTCTAGAAATCATTTGGTGTATTGATTTCTATCTTTGCACTTCTGCGCCGTGTTAGCTAAAAATTAAAATAAATATAAATTACATACAAGAAATATATATATATATATAAAAGAAAAGGTTTACATAGTACTTCAACAACTTATCTTAAGCAACAACTTATCATATCAAAAATTCTTTCAATCAGAATATGGTGGCGTGATTTCATGAAATGATCAACACTCTTTCTATTGGCCACACAAATCCTTTACTTAAGCTACAAGACACAAAAGAATTCTAAGGTTGGTCTGCTTATTATTCCCTGTGAGCAAATGGGCCGACTATATGCGAATCCTAAGCAACAGTACTCTCCATCAATCGCATCATAATTTCAACATCTTTAGTGAGGGATTCAAAAGTTCTTGTAGCACAAATAAAGCCAAATAAATAATGATTCCAAGGATCTTATTTGACTTGTGATAATCAATTTAATAAAATAATGTTATTAACAATATTGAAATTAGAAAAGAAAACTGTAAAACCCTTTTTAGCATATCACGGTTGGCAAAGACCATTTCCATATAATCTAACTGTGATTTACCACCATAAATAGGAGGCACTCCTGTAATGGAGGCTAGTGATACAACCCATCATTTAAAAAAAAGGCTATGACTTCAAGTCTTGTCTCCCCACCCATGTTGTGTTACACAATTCTTATTTAAATGGTCCAATCCACTACTTTTAAAACCTTACCATTTAAACGTTCACTTTTACCAACTGTACTTCTCTCTGCCTCTACTCGATACAACCAAAGCTAAATACTCCTCAAAATTGTTTGTTTTCTTTTTAAATCCTCTCTAAGTTATGCTTGGTGTAGTTCTTGACCTATGTAATGAAACTAACAAGGATGTCAAGTCTATAAGTAGTGGAAAATGTGATATCCCCAAAATATATGTGATGGAAATTTAATAATTGAATCAGTTTTTGGTGTAATGGTTAGAGTTCATTCAGACTCTAAAGTTAAGCATGCTCAATGAAGAGCACTTCTAGGATGAGTGACTTTATAAGAAGCAGGTAGTATTAAGGATAAAACTATGCAGCACTTCATCAAAGCAAACAATACCTTAATGAGGAGTTCTCGGTTGTTACAATATTAATCTTTCGAAGTATAAAATCTTGATGATAAGAATTCATAATAGCTGAGCTTAGGCTTTCATATAAAGAGTGAACTGCAATTGGATACGATATTAACAAATACCCTTAGGCTATAGCCTATACTATTGTAATGATTACAATTGAACTCGAACAACAAGTTTCTTAACTAATATAATGATTTGATCCATTCTCAAAATTTTTGTAGAAAACTTTAGTTTATACTCACATAGTTGCAATCCTTAAGTTTAAAGGAATGCTTTCGAGTGTGTTATAGGTGAAAACTTTACTTATTCATACCGGTCATTAGGTTACTTCTATTGATTCGAAATGAGGCCATGGTGAGTGGGAACTTTCAGTGATTTACTACTCTTGTTGCTTGTTATATGTGTGATATACTATCTAAGCATATTAAATGAGCCTTTGCATGATATCATGTTATGTTTGTGTATTTTGGTGATAGTGTCACTTGAAAACGAAAGAAACTAAAGCATACAAAAGGTGAAACTTTGAAAATTTTGCTAGGAAGAAGCTTACTACCAAGTTGGTCTATTTTAGATGGCCAGCCGATGCTTTCTCAATTCAAACTAGCAAGTTGGTCCAAAGATGGACTAACAAGTCAAATTGCTCCCCTGTTTGGTGCTTTGTTTTCAAGCACTGGTCTAATCCTATTTGAAAATAACTTTTGTATATAATAAAAAGGGAAAAACCCTTTTTGGTACATGAACTTTGACAAAGTGGACAATTAGATACCTAAATTTTTTAAAAGACCCATTTCACACCTAATTAAACTTTGTATCCCTTTTTACTACCTCACTCTTTTTTATTATCTCTTGAAGTAATTGACACATGTTAGGCAATGATTGGGTGGGGTAGTAAAAATGAGCACAAAAATTTTAAGAAGGAATGAAATTGTTTTTTTTTTTTAAGTTCAGATACTTAATTGTCCACTTCGGCTAAGTTTGAATACCAAAAGGGGCTTTATCCCTAATAAAAAAGAAACTCTACTAGCATAAGGCAAATTAATTGTGGGTTGCTTGATTTAATGGCTCAAAATAGGCAAAAAGCCTAAATGTTGAATGGTAATTGGAGTAACAATTTGATTCAAGATAAAAAATATATATGCATATATACCCATGTGTCTGGGAGAAGGTTTAATAACCAATAATGCATTTGATGTTTAACAATGAATTGTTTGATTATGCTTGTATAATAAGATGTGTTTTTCTTACATTATCTTGTCTGGGTTGAATGTATATTGATTGAGCACTATGAATCTATTAACAAATATCGTATTATAAGTAAAACCAAATATACTTTCACGGAATCACATTATCCATGATCATCATCATTTGACAATGGAATGATAGGGATTAGGTTTTAAGTTAAGGAATATAGATCCTCGCTATTTAAAAATTTGTTAAGGACAAATTACAGTTTTGTAGGACGAACTAAGAGATCAAGTGAAGTTGCCGACTTCAAAGCCATGTCAAAGCATCGTCTCGGTCATATCATAAGTCTTAATAGATCTTGGTCCAAGACTACATTTAAGGTACTCATAAGGAAAGAGAACTATTGGATGATCGAACTCAGGACTACATTTAAGGTATCTCAATGAAGGGCTACAATTAAGGTACCTTAGGGTTTGTGATATATGTGATGTAAGTTTGGATGACCTAGGTATGGCAAAACTAAGGGATGGTAGGGTGTTAATTCCTAACTTCACGTTGGCTACCGGATGATTTTTAAACACTATAAGTTGATTTTTTTTAATGCTTAGCGAGTGCTTACATGAATGACACAAGTGTTTGTGAGGGGTTTTCACGACTAGGAGATTTTCTAGGGTGTAAAATAGAGCGTAACGAAGAGAGCATTTTACTTGAAAGCCATAAATTTTATTAATATACATGTAAGCGAAAATAACACAAATGAAAAGGCGTAAATCACTAAATATTTTATTGAATAAATCTTCAAAATTCCAAGGACTTCATTGGCATAGATTGCTTAACATAATGTAATATATAAATCTAGATTTAACGACAATAATGCTCATTATATTCAAAGTGAATCATTTTAACATACAAGTGTGATTAATGCAAGGAACACAATTAAGAAGAGAAATTCATAGAATGATGGAAGGCACCTGTCCATAGATGCAAACGAACACGGATAAAGGTAGTTTGCTACCTGAATCAAAAGGAAAATGAAATCAAGAGAAAAAAAAAATATTACTAGATGAATAAACTGGCATAAAAAAGGGAAAAACATAAAAATAAAGGCACAAAATACATTATGTGAAATATTAAAAGAAGAAAAGTTTGTCATTCGACAACTTATCGTACTGAGCATCAGATCAAGTTGCAACTTAAAATAATTATCAAACTTATTATTCTAAATCTTCAAATAGCAATGCATAACTAATTATTATCAAACTTATTAATCTAAATCTTCATATACACCCAAAACCATGTACAACTTTCAATCTTGGATTTTTTTTTTTTTTTGCAAGAATAATTATCTAAGTACCTATAAAAGTCCAATGCTTCAATTTCTTCCAATGAATTTTTAGATGATGCAGCTACTAATTTTCATTAATCTTGACTTCTTGAGTCTTCAATAGAAGAAGATGGCTACAGACACAACATTGAAACTGCTAATATTGACTATTTTAGGAAGCTCCATATTTATTTTTATTATTCCTGAACTCACAATAACAACATATATATATATATATATATATTAGTTTTCAAGTGGCATTCAATTAGTAGATATTTATGGGCTCCAAATAACTTTTGGATGCATTTTCCTGTAAATTGCTCGAATTTTTCATTCATTTCAACTTTATTAAACTTCCATAAATATATTGCAACAATGGTCTTGTGAGTCCAATTTTTTTGTTCTACAATTATTTGTAGAGTAAAACAAATATTCTTTAAGTGTTGGCATGCATTGAGGTCTTCTAAATAGAAACTTCATTGTAGTGGATGGTTGCTGATGAGTTTCCTTAAAAACCAATATTTTATTTTATTTGGACATAGACCTTTAAATAATAAATTTGCCACAATATCAATCTCATAGAATTGATATACTAAATTTCAAAATATTTTCACGAGTTTGTCATTACACAAAATCATTACATCTAAAATATCCTAGAACTCTTTAATCCATAGCCATTATAAAATATTTAATCATATATGTCTAAATCAACTATTGTGAACCGTTGGATAGTTGGTCTGTGTGGAGAGAGAATAAAAAGGCATAGATTGCTAAATATATTATTGAATAAATCTTCAAATTTTCAACAACTTCAATGACTTAGACTATTTAACAGAATGTAATTACTGATATGTATGTCTAGACCTAACAACAATAAGTTTTATTTTGTTGAAAGTGAAAAATTCCAACATACAAATGATTAATGGAAGAAAAGAAATTAAGGAGAGAAATTTATTAAATGGCTAGAGGCACACTCTTCCATGATGCAGAGCAACGGGAACAAAAGTAGTTTGCTACCTGTATTAAAAGGAAGATGAAATCAAGAGGCAAAACTTGATATATCAATGGAATGGGAAAAAAAATGAAAAAGAAAAGAAAAGTACTAACTTACAAATAAAGCTATGAATATTTTGAGCATTATGTCATATACCAAAAGAAGAAAAGTTACTTATTTGACAAATTATTATACAAAATAAGGCATAAATTATGTGTGTAAAAATAATGATTGAAATTATCATTCTAAACTATAGCATCTAAAACCATATACAACTTTCAATTTTAGATATATTGCTTCTTCATCTACTACTTGGTAACTTAGCATGTTAATATTTGTAACATATATAGATAATTTGTAAGGGCCATCATCATCGGGAAAAAAAATTTGTATGCATAAAAGGTGTATTTCGAATAAAAAGAATGCTAAAACTATAAGAATAATATCTATCTACTTTAGTATTATATGTTACACATTACATTGTACGTGTGTTTTATGTTATATAAACTTTTTTCCATATTTAATTAAATATACTGCCACTTTATGTTGGAAAAAGGTATTTTTATTTAACGAAACAAAATATTTATATATTTTCTAAATCAACTAAAGCCCTAGAGGCATGTCTCAGTAAGTAAGGAGAGGTGGATGAGATTATTACCACGAATTATTAAGGCATATTAGAATATTATTCACTTCCTTAGAATTTTGGCGATGATCAATGAAACTCTCACGCATACCCAATTGGATACCCTATTCAGAAAATGGAAGTATGCATAGCGCCATGGTTTGTGAAAAAGCAGAGATCCGAACACTCCCCAGAATCCAATAAAAAAACCAATACCCATACTCATGTAGAATCCATCTCTATCCTCATCTTTATGACCACCCATGCTGATTGGAGGTTGCTTTGCTTCTACATCTACTTCTTGTCGATGACACTTCTTAGAAAGAGGCTCACCGCATAATCCAGGATTGGCCATAAATGAAGCATTACTTTAGGTTTGGATTTGAGTGCCCGTTGGGATTTGCCCTGTCAAGTTATTGTATGAAATGTTCAATTTGGTAAGGAAGTTTAAGTTGGAAATGCTTTGGGGAATTCCTCCCGATAGGTGGTTCGAGGACAAATCAAGTACTTCAAGCTTCCCCATTTCACCAATTCTTTTAGGTATGCGTCCAGTTAAGTTGTTGTTAGAGAGATTTAGTTGTAACAATGCTATAAGGCTTCCATACACTTCGGGTATCTCTCCTTGCAACTTGTTGTTGGATAAGTCCACCATCATCACGTCCTCCAAGTCGGGTTAGACCTACAATGCTTCTTTCTCTCCAACATTGAGGAAGCTCTCCTGATAAAAGATTGTTTGAGAGATCCAACATAGGCTTTTTACTCTTAATCGGTAATCCACCAGGGTTTCATCATTTCTTAAATTCAAACATTAGGCCTTAACTCTAACTTCTCCAAGAGTAACTATAAAGGATAAGGGAGGTCATTAATTCTCCTTTTTGAGAATTTCTAAGCTTGTCTAATCTTATCTAAGTCCTTTTGTAAACATATCTATCTTTTTCTATTCTAGATTTATTCCTATTACCTTTATTTCTATAAACTTGTTGCTCTGATACCAACTTAAACTGTTACGCCCCAAAGGGTACCCTAGACGTGGCAGTCCACCACATATAATATCAAGGCTTAAGAATGGCTACCTTAGTCATGCGAAAGCCTTAGTATTATATGTAAGGCGTCTCACACGGTAATAGGAGACGCTTTTGAGAAGCATGGTTTAAGCAAGTAAAGTTAAACATACAAGAATTCAGAAATAAAGTATATCATATCATAAATAACCAAAGGTCTGTTACATAATCTCTTAAGGGCATACCCCCGATAAATCCAAGGATCGAGATAAACTTCATATCATCCAAAATTAAAGATTTCAAAGGAATTCTAATCTAAGTCTTCGAGTAGATTTCCTCCAAAAGCTTCAATCATATAACGTATACAGATACTGGAAGACCCCGGGCACAAAATTAGGTGTTCCTGAGAATACAAATATCTATAGGGGTGTAAGCTTATAGGCTTAGTGAGTAGATCCCAAAATTCATACTCAAATAAAATTTATCAATCATGTTTATTATTCAAACATATGAAATGCGACAATCACGTGAGCATACAAGACATATGACTTTTTGGGAATCATATGTTGAATGAATTTACGTCCTTCATTCGGGGTTGGGGGTTCAGGCCAATTACAGCCACAACTTTTAAAAACACTTTTATAGATCTTACCGGCTCCTATATGCCATCAAAATTTTGTAGTTTATTACAGGCTCCTACTAGCCACAAAAAACTTGTAGTTATTACAGGCTCCTACTAGCCACTTACATGATATACCAGTTATGTCTACCATCACTATTATACACTTGTCCCACCAATTGTATAGTAGCGAATGCAATGTGACTCACCATATGAAGTGTATGAGTAATTTCTTTAATTAAAGTCTAGTAATTTCATTTAGCTTCTTTCAAGTGATCAACCAATTTCAAACACTTCAAGATATTAATGCACATACAATCTTTATTACAAACAATTCGAGTTTCGATATACTTAGTATTCTTTCAACATATTATCATACACTTTCGTTTTATTTTTCTTAAGTTCTAGTGCAACTAACTTTACAAGCACAATCAAGAGTATGAGAAAATTAACGGGAAGTAACTCACTCCGCCATGATGACACCGTTCTTGAATTGGATGGGTCGTTCGGAAATTCCACTTAATCGTAGTAATCCTCGAGATACGAACAATCCTCCTCGTGATTATCTAATCAAGAAGAATACCCAAAATGAGTATTTCACAAAGATTCTATCCTTGAAGATTCTAATCTTTTCTTAAAAATCGTAGAAAAATCGTATAAGGGGAAATTCCAACTTAAAATGGCCATATTTTGCTCATTTTAGCTCGGAATTTCGCGTATAATATACCGTTTTCTACCTACTCGAAACGATCTACGCATTTCTAAGCTTATTTCCATAAAACTGAGTCGTTTGGGTTCCGAAAAGGTAGCGATCAGATTTGTCACGAATTTGTAAACACTTGTTTTCCTTCTTGTAAACAAAGCTCATTTTGAAAAGATAACATTTCAATTATTTTGTAAAATTTTTAAGAGGTATATATATATTTGTAATGACTCATCACAAATGTATGAAGAAAATGAAGTTGTCTCAACTTAAAAAGGTAAGGTTTTAAAAGTCTTTGATTTTGAGATTCTATTTTACTTTTGAAAGATCTTTTAGTTATTAAGATAAAGATTTTATTTCTAAATGAAATCTCTTGTAATTTCTTTGATTTCCTAAAGTGTGGTTTTATTTTCTAAACTTGGATTTCAAAAGTAGCAAAATGACATTTTTAGTGTTTCCAAAAGAATTTCTACTTCTTAATAAAAGATGAATTTTCATAAAACCTTTTGTAAGAAAAATCATTCCCATATATGCTCATGGGTCTTTAAGAAATCCATTTTTTCCATATTTATTTCTTTTAGAAAGAATCTTTAATTTCAAGAAAACACTTTCTGATTGATTTTTGTTGAGACAAAAACATTATGTTCATGCATGAATATGAATCATAAGCTGTGGAAAATAATAACTTGAAAGCTTTAAGTAATTAATCAAGTATTGGAACCTTAGCTTCATCAAGATACCTCGGGACTAAGAAAAGACTAGTCCCGAAAAGAAAAGAAATTGTTTTGACTTGATGAGGACAAGTCTAAGACTAGAATGACTAGTCTTAAAATCAACTTGAAACTAAATAACTTGAAATGAAGTAAATAAATTGCATGAAGGATAAATAAATTGTAAGACAATGAGCTTATATGCTCTAAATATATATATAGTTATATAGATATATTAGATAGTAGTAACATAAAGGAAATATAAGAACATAAAGGAAATATAAGGATCATAAAGGAACATAAAGAGATTGATATTATGAACAAAAACAAAGTATGAATCTAATGTTGCTTTCTTAACCTTCATGGTTTTAGAAAACATACACTAAGCTCATACTAAGTAGATGAACATGAAGAATTCTTGAGAATTTCTTACCTAAAGGAAACTAAACTTAAGAAGACTTCTTGAGAGAACTCTTGAAAGAATTTGAAAGAGATTTTGAGAGAGTAACTTTAGTATAGAAGTGGTGTGAAAGAAGTGAAGGTATGAGGGGGTATTTATAGGGAAATGTGGGAGATAATTTGTGTTAATTAAATAATTGAAAATAAAACAATTGAGCATAAAGAGAGAGGGAGGCCGGCGCTATTTTGAGGGCATGGGGAAGAGAAAAATTTATTTTTTTTGTCTTTTGATTAATTAAAGTAAGAAATGAAAGATGTGAAGTTGTATTGGAAATGAAGAATGTAAGAAATAGGTGTATGGTTTGTAAGAATAGGTTGTAAGAAAAAGTAGAGATAGATGAATAGTGTAGAATAGTAGAAAATAGTGTAATGTAAAAGTAGACATGACAATTTAATACCGGTAGTAAGAAAATACGAGTATAAAAGCGATATCCGATATTTTTAGTTACCGAAAAATTACGAAATTGATATTTTTGGAAATCTTATATTTTTACGAGTCTAACGGTATATTCGGAATATTTTTCCTATTCCGGGCTTCCGGACTCTTTTTCAAGAACTGTGTCCGTTCGGGTTCAAGGACATCCGAATTTCGCAAACTGAAACTTTTTAAAACCTATGGTTATTACGAACTATTCAGAAAATTTTTCCAACTTCGTTTTCTAGACTTGAGAAAACGGCAATGCCGGAGTTAAACGGTTACGGTAAACTAGGGTTTTGTTTGACTAAGAATCCGTTTGACTTCCGTTTAGGGTTTAGGTTTAATTTGGATCGAAAATTTCGGGGATTTACAACCTACCCCCCTTAAAGAAAGTTTTGTCCTCAAAACTTGAAATTTGTAACTTGAAATTCGTACCTGATTCTTCAAAGAGATTTGGATATTTCTTTCGGATCTCATCTTCGGCTTCCCAAGTAGCCTCTTCTCGTGAATGATTCCTCCATAACACCTTGACATATCGGATTTCCTTGTTTCTCAGCTTTTGAACCTTTTGATCCAAAATTTGAACTGGGTGCTCTTCATAAGTCAAGTTTTCTTTCAGCCTGACTGGTTCAAGCTCCAGAATCCGATCAGGGTCGGGGATATGCTTTCTTAGCACTGAAACATAGAAGACATTATGTACTCCCGACAGGTTTGGTGGTAATGCTAAGCAATAAGCCAAATCTCCTACCCATTCGAGGATTTCAAAGGGTCCGATATACCTTGGGCTTGGCTTCCCTCGAGCTCGTACACGATGGATACTCTTTATCGGATTCACCTTCATATACACATGATCTCCAACGTTAAACTCAAGGATCCTTCGTTTTTGATCCGCCCAACTTTTTTGTCTATCTTGGGCCTCTTTCATCCTTTTTTGAATGATCCTTACTTTATCTAAGGCATCTTGGATGAGATCTGGTCCAATTGTTAACTTTTCCACATCATCCCAAAATAAAGGCGATCTACACCTTCTTCCATATAAAGCTTCATATGGTGGCATCTTGATTGTTGAATGATAGCTGTTGTTGTCAGCAAACTCTACCAAAGGTAGGTGTACTTCCCAGCTTCCTTTGAATTCCATAACACAAGCTCTTAACATGTCTTCCAAAGTCTGGATAGTTCGCTCCGATTGTCCATCGGTTTGTGGATGATAAGCTGTACTGAACTGTAACTTGGTTCCCATACACTTCTGAAGGCTCGTCCAAAATTTTGACACGAATCGAGGATCTCGATCCGATATAATCCCTGTTGGAACTCCATGCAGTCTCACAATCTCCCTGACATATAGTCGGGCTAACCTTTCCATTGAGTAGGTCATGTTGATGGGGATGAAGTGTGCTGACTTGGTAAGTCAATCCACAATTACCCATATGGCATCGTATCCGGCTGATGTTCGAGGCAATCCACATACAAAATCCATGGTAATTTGGTCCCATTTCCATTCTGGTATGGCCAATGGTTTCAAAAGTCCTCCTGGCCTTTGGTGTTCAATCTTTACTTGTTGACATATGGGACACTTCATCACGAATTCAGCTACATCCTTCTTCATTCCATTCCACAAAAGCGACTTTTAAGGTCTTGGTACATCTTGGTACCACCGGGGTACATGGTATATCCCGAGTTATGCGCCTCATCCATTATTTCCTTTTTCATCTCCTCATCATTTGGTACACATAATCTTCCCTTCATTCTTACTACATCTTCCTCATCTATCCCAAAATCGTCATACCTTCCTCCTTGTATCTCACTTTTCAACTTTTGTATGACTTCATCATATCGTTGAGATTCTTTGATTCTATCGATCAGGGTTGGCTCCATTACCAAATGGGAAATTTCCATTTCCGCACTTTGCCCCACAAATTCGATGCTCAACTCTCGAATTCTTTTATGTTCTTTTTGAGTTGTAGCATGGCTGCAACCCTCCATGGTTCTTCGACTCAAAGCGTCTGCTACCGCATTCACTCTTCCAGGGCAATAATTTATTCCAAGATCATAGTCTTTGATCAACTCCAACCATCTCCTTTGCCTCATATTCAATTCCTTTTGGTGAATAAATACTTGAGGCTCTTATGGTCCGTATAAATCTCGCATCTCTGTCCATATAGATAGTGCCTCCAAAGCTTGAGAGCGAAGACAACTGCGGCCAACTCCAGATCATGCGTCGGTAATTTTGTTCATGCGGTCTCAACTGCCGTGAAGCATAAGCAATCACCTTCCCTTCTTGCATGAGCACACATCCTAAGCCATTTCTTGACGCATCACTATGGACGGTATATGGCTTTTCTGGATCGGGTAAGGTTAAAATTGGAGCAGATACCAATCGTTGCTTTAATTCTGGAAACTTTGTTCCTTTCTCATTCCAAATGAATCTTTCATTCTTCTGGGTCAACTGAGTTAGCGGCTTAGCTATTTTTGAGAAATCTTGCACAAACTTCCTGTAATAGCCAGCTAATCCAAGAAAACTTCTAATCTCAGTCACCGTCCTTGGTTGTTTCCATTCCATTACGGCCTTAATCTTTTCAGGATCTACGGATATTCCTTTCCCTGAGATAACATGTCCTAGAAAAGATATTTGATCCAACCAAAAGTCACACTTGGATAATTTGGCATATAACTTGTGCTCCCTTAAGGTTTGTAATGCCATTCTCAGATGTTCTTTGTGTTGCTCCCGAGTTTTAGAATAAACCAAAATATCATCAATGAAGACAATCACGCATTTATCCAAGAGCGGTTTATACACCCGATTCATCAAGTCCATGAAAGCAGCTGGTGCATTTGTCAATCCAAATGGCATGACCATGAACTCATAGTGTCCATACCGAGTTCTAAAAGCGGTCTTTGACACATCTCTGGTTTTATCCTCAGCTGGTGGTATCCAGATCTCAAATCAATGCGTGAGAATACACTTGCTCCTTGTAGTTGGTCAAAGAGATCGTCAATCCTTGGCAATGGATACCTATTCTTGATAGTGACCTTATTGAGTTCTCGATAGTCAATACACAACCTCATCGATCCATCTTTCTTCTTACGAATAATACCGGAGCTCCCCAAGGCGAGACACTTGGTCTAATAAATCCTTGGTCAAGCAATTCTTGTAATTGCTTCTTAAGTTCCTTGAGCTCAACAGGTGCCATTCGGTATGGTGCCTTGGATATAGGTTCTGTCTTTGGCATCAAATCGATCTCAAAATCGATTTCTCGTTTTGGGGGTAACCCAGGCAATTCTTCTGGAAAAACATCAGAGAATTCATTAACGATGGGGATGTCGTCAATGTTGGGTCTTTCCTTATCCTCCTCCGTACTTCCCACATAACTTTCCACTCCTTCTTCAACTTCTTCAATTAGCTCAAACGAACTTAACTCCAAACTTTTTGCGGATTCTCCCAAAAACGTAGCTTTCTTTCCATCTTGTCCATGAATTCCACCCTTTTATTTCTACAATCTACCTTTGCTTCCACCATGGACAACCAACTCATTCCGAGAATCACTTCGTACTTGCTAATTTCTATTACTATAAGATCGGTAGTTGCTTCATGGCCTTGTATCTTCATGGGGCAATTCCTTATTACTTCTTTGGTAGTCACCACACTACCGGTGGGGGTTTTTATACGAAAACTTGTTGTGATTGTGGTGATGGGTAAACCGGTCTTCAAGGCTACACTAGTGGCAATAAAGGAATGTGTTGCCGGTATCGAAGAGGGTATAAGCGGTTAGGTCCCCTATTTGTATGGTTCCTGCGTTCAAGACGCGCGTGTTACTAGTCTTATTGTCTTTAAAAAGGTTTCCTAAACATCTATTAGCTCCAACATCATAACTTTATACTCAACAGATATTAAAACAGACATATATTTTTAAAGGTTGAGGCTAACCTGTAACCAAGCTATAGTCGTACTCCTCTCCATGGTCCAGGGCAGCCAACTCTAATCCTTCTTCGGCATCCTCCTCGCAGACCCATTGCCCTTCAAGGTTATAAATTCTCAGGCCATGCATAGATGATGCCGAGCGACTTCCGCTTCCATTCCCACTCCTTGTCGGGGCAAGTCCTCCTGAGGATCCAACATCGGTTTGCTGAGATTCCTTTGGGGACACTCGTTAGCAAAATGTCCCAATTGCTTACATACGAAACAAGTCGTAGAAGCTTTCTTTGGGCAGTCCGGAATCTTATGGCTCGGGTCACCACAGAAATAGCACTTGTTCTGGAGAAGGGGGCATCTCTTCGGGTAATGCGCTCCTTTGCATTTCCAACAATTTGCTGTTATCTTGGAATTATCCTTTCTGTCCACTAAAATTTCCCTTAAAGTTGCTAATTGGTTTAAACCTCTTAGAAGGGAAATTGGAGCGTTTGGTTGAAATTTCCTTCCAAAACCTGCACTTTCTTCTCAAAGTCCCAGCTTTCCTTTTCTTGGCCCCTTCACAATTCTGGCTCTTTCAACCAATTCTCTGAAGGTGCGAATGTCAAACTCTTCTAATCGCATCCTTAAGTCCTCGTCTAACCCATTCAGGAACACTTGTCGTTTCAGCTCCTCACTATACTTATAAGAATCCGGAGCATACTGCAGGAGTCGGCTAAATTCCGTCTCATATTGTTCTATGGTCTTTCCTCTCTGGGATATGTGCAAGAAATCCGCACTATACCTTACTCTTAAACTTCCAGGGAAATAATTTTCCAGAAACTCATTCCGAAACATATCCCAGGTGATAGGCGGCAATTCCCTACTCTTGGACTCCCACCAGATGCGGGCGTTGAACCTCAACATATACGTACCATAGCTTATTCGAAGATGATAAGGAACTTCATAAGCGGCAAAAGATCGTTCTATCTGTGCGAGCCAATCTTCTGCTTCATCTGGTTTCCCAAAAGCTCCGTCAAAGTAACGGTTACTTTTGATAAAATCTGGGAGTGAAGTTCTGTATGGTCGAGGTGGTGGCGGAGGCGGCAGAGGTGCTGTATGTGATTGAGCATCAGGTGCTGCTGGTCCATGCACAGATGCTTGGGGTGCTTGCTGGGGTGGCGCTTGTGCTGGTGCCGGAGGTGGCACATTCCTTTGTTGTTGCTGAACTAACACATTAAGAAGTTGTGTTAATTGACCCAGAGTGGCTTGGAGATTGCCTTGCTGGTCTGGGGCAGGAGCCACAGGGGGTACTTCTGGTTGTTAACTTCTTCAGGCGGGTTATTTGATGCCTGCCTCATCCTTGGTCGTCCTCTTCTAGGTCGGCTGTTTTAATTGTTTACGTAATACTAGATTATTAAGTTTTACATACTAAGTTACGGAAATTGCGGAACTTTTAAGAAATAAACATATGAAGAGAAATATCACATAAGAGAAATTTAATCAACTAAAAAGAGGAAATTTGTTTAAACCAAAATATTTAATTTAAAAAGCATAGAAGGGAATAAAATCTTATAAAGAAATCAAGGTAAAAGAAATTCAAAATACAACAAATATTAAACACTTTTCGAAAACATAATTTTAAACTACCAATCGATCCTATATCCTAAGTCGTTCTGGTTACAACAATTTTGTTGGACACATGGGATTGCTCATACGGATCCTTCTTCTTTCTTTGATCTTTTCTTCTGGTGAGGGAGTTGCATTACGGTGGTTCGGTCCATCATTCTTTTTCCTTTGCGGGAGGGTTGATTTCTAGACGTGCTTGGCTCCCATTGATCAAACTTTGCCTGCGCTGCATGTTCCTTGTCGGAAACTTTCCTTACTTCTTTCTCGTCAAGCTTCTACGCGAGATCGTCTTCGATTCGGGGTATACTCCTCAGGCCATTCGAAATCTTGACTGGCTTTATGATAGTGGAAACATCCTTATCTCGTCCATGATCTGCTGGCTCACCGAGGGCATAGCTATATAATCGTCCTATGGAATTCCAAGCTCGAAAATCGGAAAAAAAACTAATCGTCTATTATTTCGGAAAAAGAACGTAGCTTTTTGGAGCATAGGGTGTGGTTGTAATGGTACGTAAAACATTCTATTCGTAAGAACTTCTAAGTTAGTTAATAGGGAAAACTCCTTACATAGGCTTTTTACTCTTAATCGGTAATCCACCAGGGTTTCATCATTTCTTAAATTCAAACATTAGGCCTTAACTCTAACTTCTCCAAGAGTAACTAAAGGATAAGGGAGGTCATTAATTCTCCTTTTTGAGAATTTCTAAACTTGTCTAATCTTATCTAAGTCCTTTTGTAAACATATCTATCTTTTTCTATTCTAGATTTATTCCTATTACCTTTATTTCTATAAACTTGTTGCTCTGATACCAACTTAAACTGTCACGCCCCGAAGGGTACCCTAAACGTGGCAGTCCGCCACATATAATATCAAGGCTTAAGAATGGCTACCTTAGTCATGCGAAAGCCTTAGTATTATATGTAAGGGTCTAACACGGTAATAGGAGACGCTTTTGGGAAGCATAGTTTAAGCAAGTAAAGTTAAACATACAAGAATTCAGAAATAAATATATCATATCATAAATAACCAAAGGTCTGTTACATAATTCTTAGGGGCATACCCCGAAATTCCAAGGATCGAGATAACTTCATCATCCAAAATTAAAGATTTCAAAGGAATTCTAATCTAAGTCTTCGAGTAGATTTCCTCCAAAAGCTTCAATAAACGTATACGATACTGGAAGACCCGGGCACAAAATTAGGTGTTCCTGAGAATACAAATATCTATAGGGGTGTAAGCTTATAGGCTTAGTGAGTAGATCCCAAAATTCATACTCGAATAAAATTTATCAATCAGTTTATTATTCAAACATATGAAATGCAACAACACGTGAGCATACAAGACATATGACTTTGGGAATCATATGTTGAATGAATTTACGCCCTTCATTCGGGGTTGGGGGGTTCAGGCCAATTACAGCCACAACTTTTAAAACACTTTTATAGATCTTACCGGCTCCTATACGCCATCAAAATTTTGTAGTTTATTACAGGCTCCTACTAGCCACTTACATGATATACCGGTTATGTCTACCACCACTATTATACACTTGTCCCACCAATTGTATAGTAGCGAATGCAATGTGACTCACCATATGAAGTGTATGAGTAATTTCTTTAATTAAAGTCTAGTAATTTCATTTAGCTTCTTTCAAGTGATCAATCAATTTCAAACACTTCAAGATATTAATGCACATACAATCTTTATTACAAACAATTCGAGTTTCGATATACTTAGTATTCTTTCAACATATTATCATACACTTTCGTTTTATTTTTCTTAAGTTCTAGTGCAACTAACTTTACAAGCACAATCAAGAGTATGAGAAAATTAACGGGAAGTAACTCACTCGGTCATGATGACACCGTTCTTGAATTGGATGGGTCGTTCGGAAATTCCACTTAATTGTAGTAATCCTGGGATACGAACAATCCTCCTCGTGATTATCTAATCAAGAAGAATACCAAAATGAGTATTTCACAAAGATTTATCCTTGAAGATTCTAATCTTTTCTTAAAAATCGTAGAAAAATCGTATAAGGAGAAATTCCAACTTAAAATGGCCATTTTGCTCATTTTAGCTCGGAATTTTGCGTATAATATACCGTTTTCTACCTACTCGAAACGATCTACGCATTTCTAAGCTTATTTCCATAAAACTGAGTTGTTTGGGTTCCGAAAAGGTAGCGATCAGATTTGTCACGAATTTGTAAACACTTGTTTTCCTTCTTGTAAACAAAGCTCATTTTGAAAAGATAACATTTCAATTATTTGTAAAATTTTTAAGAGGTATATATATATTTGTAATGACTCATCACAAATGTATGAAGTAAATGAAGTTGTCTCAACTTAAAAAAGGTAAGGTTTTAAAAGTCTTTGATTTTGAGATTCTATTTTACTTTTGAAAGATCTTTTAGTTATTAAGATAAAGATTTTATTTCTAAATGAAATCTCTTGTAATTTCTTTGATTTCTTAAAGTGTGGTTTTATTTTCTAAACTTGGATTTCAAAAGTAGCAAAATGGCATTTTTAGTGTTTCCAAAAGAATTTCTACTTCTTGATAAAAGATGTGTCACGCCCCGTAGGATATCCCAAACGTAACAGCCCGCCACATGCTAAGTAAGACTCTCGAGTTCCCTACCCGGGGCTTTCGGAAGTCTTAAGTAGATGTAAAGCGTTCCTTTACGATAATAGAATACTTCAACAAATGGAGTTCAACAGTTTAACAAGGCATTCATTAGCCATAGATAATAAATCAAAACGCATAATGTTAAAGTTTACAAAATCTAAGGGGCATTCCCCCGCAAAAGAATAACAGTCTATTACAGTCATCCAGAGTCCTTAGTTTCCAATGGAAGTCTACACAAAAAGGAATGAATTAAACTTCTACGGGAAACTCCTATCTCCGGTACCTGCGCTGTGGCCTGTCTTGGCCTAAGCCATATAAAGTCGTGCTGCAAAAGATAGAAACTATAGGGGCGTAAGCTAACTAGCTTAGTGAGCAATACTTCCATAACGCAATTTAACATAATCCAGTCAAACAAGTAATTATTCAGGCAAGTGTATGCATCAAACAAATGTGATCATCAAACATATGACCATCCGGAAATCATATGTGGATGGACTTGCGCCCTCCATCCCGGGTTAGCAGCTTAACGAATCCTGCGGTACGACGCTGTTTAAGCTCACAGTCAACTAATAATAACTCGTTTTATGGATCACGATTAACCAACAAGTCGTTTTATGGATCACGATTATCCAACAAGTCGTTTTATGGATCACGATTAACCAACAATGCAATGCTCCAACCCCTTCGTGGTATGAATGAATTCAATTTATAGTCGGAGTCGAATAGTCATTAATTCAATTCTTTTAAGTGACCAACAAGTATTCGCAGACATTCATCATAAGATTCTAGTAAAGCAGTCAATATCTTAACACCCGGTTCCGATATACCTTAAGCTCCATTTCACATATCAACAATCCATAACGTAAATAATTCCCATGTACCCCAGCATGCTTATACAACTTCTTTTATCTTTGCCTATAACACTAATGCCACTACATTACAATCACTTGCATTAATTGAGAATGGAAGTAAACTCACTCGGCCATTGGACGCCAACTTCTTAATAATAGTAGTCGGAAGGTAGAGTGTCGTCCTGCTCAGGATCACCTACCAATCAAGAATAATCCTAATGAGATTCTCATCATGTAACTAAATCAAACTATACATCTAGGCTAGTTGAATTCGGATTTCTCGCTATTATCGGAAGTTCCGACTTAAAACGGCCATAACTTGGTCATTTTAACTCGGAATTTCGCAAATTTTATATCGATCTCTATCTACTTCGAAAGATCTATCTATTTCAAGTATTATTTTCAAGTTTTGAAAATAGTAAGGCCACGGAACAGTGAGATCAGTTCTGTTCCGCAATTGATCCAATCTCGAAAATTTGCTTTGCTTTTGATAAAAAGTATTCTTAGATGATGATTCATGTATGAATGATATGGGAATGAATTTCTAACATAAATTCCATGTGATAGACCTAATATATACATGGTCATAAAACTTTTGTGGTGATAACTCACATGACTTTTAAGTATTGAGGAAATTCTCATAAAGACTAATTCTAGGAAGCTATCCTTCCATATTATACTCCTTAGGGTTTCTTTGGTTTTTAATCTTGTAATCTACCTATTATTCAACTAAAAATAGGTTCCCAAAGTTATATTAACCATGGCCTCCATTCATGCATAAAAATTCCCATTTTTCATTTGGTAAACATGTCTTTGAATTAGCTTTTTGTAAAAATCCGAATTTTCTAAATTTCCTTTTCTTACATTTTTTAAGGGAAATCTTGTCTAATGCATTAAAAATTGGAGCTTCAATGTATACATTATCTAAGGACTTCATTTAGCTTATAAAACATCCATTTTAGACTTAAATACTAAGTTTTATTAGGCATTACCCAAAATTACGAATTTGACTACACATCTAAAGTCAACATTTTTCCTTCTAACTTCACCTCTTGTTTCCTTATTTTTATTATGTCTAAACTCATCTAAACTCATGAAAATAATTTCTTTAACATGTCTATTACACATACCCTCCATTTTTCTTATGAAATATGAGTTTAAAGTTGATTTTGGGAGTCTTAAGGTAGGGTTTCCATTTCATCCGAATTTTCAACTTTTATCTAACAAAGCCCTTCCTTTTTCATGGTCTTCTTCTACATGATAAGATATACTATCTATCATCTTATATATGAACAAGACTTCATCTTATGGCCATCAAGCATATAAAACAAAATGAACCTATGATCATGCATGTACATGAAGTTATGAAGTCTAAACCTTAGATCTACAACATATGACATAAAAAGCATGGATCTCATGGCATGAACAACAATATATGTGCAAGATCACTACTTTACATGCATGAACAAGATGAGATCTTAACAAAAACACATCTAAACATTAGATCCATGTCTTGTGATGGCTTGACATTCTTGTTCATGTGTTTCCATGCCCCTAGCATTAGCTCATTGGGATTTAGTGAGGAAATACACAAGATATGGTCTTGCCATTACAAGAACTAGGAAGAACAAGGCTTGAATCAACATACCAAAGGAGGATCTAAGGTAGAAATGGAGGAGTTTTGAGTTGAAAGTGCAAGAGGGAGAGGGAGGGGGTGCTCGGCACTAAGGAAAGGAAAAGAAGAGAGGTTTTCTCTTTTTCAATTTTGAAATGAGAAGAAATGAAGAGAGAGAGAGAAAATTTAGTATATATATCAAGTGTTTAGGGTTTAGTTATACAAAAGAGTAAAATAATTAAAAGAGGGGAAAATAGAGGGAGGGGCGCCGGCCATCATGCATGTGTGTGTGTGTGTGTTTAAAAATTTGATTTTTTGTAATTTAGTAAATGAAATTGTAATAAATGTAATAATTATTTAAAAGACAAATTTTCTTGGAAAAGAAAATTGAAATGAGTAGTTGTAAGGATGTAAGAATAGGGTATGGGTAGTGTGTAGTGTAGGTTGTACTTGTGAATAGTAGACAAGACATCTACTTTACCGGTTGTTCCGAAAACACGGGAAAAGCTATAACTGTAATTTTTATAGCTCGAAAATTATGAAATTGATATTTTTGGAATCCTTATAAAATTACGGTTCTAATGAATATTCCGGAACATTTTTCTGAATCCGTGGCCCGGGGCACGCTTTTCCGTAATTGGGCTCGGGAAGGCCCGGAATTGAAAAATTCCCGAATTTAAAACTTTCAAAGGTTTGAAATGTACTTTGGAACAACAATTCAAATTCATTTACCCCATAATATTTATTTTACTATGAAACCGAAGGAAAGCCGGATTTAGGGTTCCTAGGCTTCATTCACTAAACTCAATCTGATCGGATTAGGGTTTCGCTTCCAACTCCCGGGGTTTTCTAGCTACTGAGAATTACCGGGGTTTACAACCTCCCCACCTTAAATAAAGTTTTGTCCTCAAAACGGAACTGACGTACCTTGTCCTTCAAATATTCGGGGTACTTTCTCCGGATTTCATCTTCCGCTTCCCAGGTTGCTTCTTCAAAGGCATGATTTCTCCATAACACTTTCACGTAGTGAATGTCTTTGTTTCGTAGCCTTTGAGTTTTCTTATCCAATATCTTTACTGGGTGTTCTTCATATGTCAGGTTTTCCTTCAACTGGATTGGTTCCAATTCCAGAATCCTCTGGGTCGGCAACATATCTCCTCAAAACTGACACATGGAACACATTGTGAATCCCGGACAAATTAGGTGGTAGGGCTAGCCGATACGCCAGGTCTCCTCTTTCCAAGATCTCAAAAGGTCCAATGTATCTCGGGCTTAATTTCCCTTGGTACGCATCCTCTTGATACTTTTAATCGGGTTTATCTTCAGGTACACATGATCACCCACTTTAAATTCAAGCTCTCGTCTTTTCAAGTCTGCCCAGCTCTTTTGTCGATCCTGGGCTTCCTTCATTTTCCGCTGAATCAACCTTACTTTATCCGCGGCTTCCTGTACCAATTCCGGCCCAATTGCTACCTTTTCCACTTCATCCCAAAACAAAGGGGACCTACAACGCCGTCCATACAAAGCTTCATACGGAGGCATCTGGATGGTGGAGTGATAGCTGTTATTGTAGGCAAACTCGATTAGGTGTACATGACTATCCCAATTCCCTTTAAATTCCAGGGCACACGCCCTTAACATGTCTTCTAGGGTTTGGATCGTCCGCTCAGACTGTCCGTCGGTCTGAGGATGGTAAGCCGTACTGAAATGCAATTTAGTACCCAAGCTCTTCTGCAAGCTCGTCCAAAACTTGGACACAAATCTCGGGTCTCTATCGGAGATGATCCCTGCAGGTATGCCATGTAATCTTACGATCTCTCTGATATAAATCTTGGCTAACCTTTCCATTGAATAGGTCATATTTATGGGTAGGAAATGCGCCGACTTAGTTAACCGATCCACTATTACCCATATTGCATCACAACCCGATGGAGTCTTGGGAAAGCCACAAACAAAATCCATGGATATTTGATCCCACTTCCATTCAGGAATGGGTAAGGGCTTTAGCAATCCGCCCGGTCTCTGGTGCTCTACCTTCACCTGTTGGCATACTGCGCACTTCATTACATACTCTGCCACATCTCGCTTCATTCCATTCCACCAATAGCAACTCTTCAAATCTTGGTACATTTTGGTGCCTCCCGGATGCATGGTATACCCGGAGTTATGTGCTTCACTCATTATTTCCTTCTTCAACTCCTCATCCTCTGGTACGGCACATCCGTTCATTCGGATCACGTCTTCCTCATCCACGGCAAAGTCAAGGTACTTTCCCGCTTGGGTTTCCCTTTTTATCTTTTGTATCACTTCGTCATACCTCTGTGCTTCTTTGATTCTTTCTACGAGGGTTGGTTCCAGCACCAAGTTAGATATCTCAAGCTCAGCACTTCGATCTATGAACTCGATCCTTAATTTCTCAAATTCCTTAATCAACTCCTTCTGACTTGTAATCAAAGCGGCTACCTCCCCGTGATTCTTCCGACTTAGGGCATCCGCGACCGCATTTACTCTCCCTGGACAGTAATTTATCCCCAGGTCATAATCTTTTATTAATTCCAGCCACCTCCTTTGCCTCATGTTCAACTCCTTCTGTGTGAACAGGTATTTAAGGCTTTTATGATCTGTGTATATCTCACACCGTTGTCCATACAGATAATGTCGCCATAACTTCAAGGCAAAGACAACTGCAGCTAGTTCCAAATCATGCGTAGGGTAATTCTGCTCATGCGGTCTCAATTGCCGAGAAGCATACGCAATGACCTTCCGTTCTTGCATCAAGACGCATCCAAGACCATTTCTGAAGCATCACTATGTACCGTGTAAGACTTTTCCGGATCTGGTAAAACCAAAATCGGTGCCGAGACCAGTCGTCGCTTTAGTTCCTGAAAACTTTGTTCTCTCTTGTCTGTCCAAATGAATTTTTCATTCTTTTGAGTCAATTGAGTCAGCGGCTTAGCTATCTTGAAAATCCTTCACTTTGCGATAGTAGCCAGCCAATCCCAAGAAACTCCTTACTTCAGTAACTGTTTGTGGTGGCTTCCAATCCACTATCGCCTTGATCTTTTCGGGATCAACTGATATCCCATCACCCGTTACCACATGTCCGAAAGGATATCCTGTCTAACCAAAAGTCACACTTGGACAGCTTGGCGTACAGCTTGTTATCTCGTAAGGTTTGCAATGCCAAACGGAGATGCTCCTCATGTTGCTCTTTGGTCTTTGAATATATGAGGATGTCGTCTATAAAGACTATCACACACTTATCCAAAAGCGGCTTATAGACTCTATTCATTAAGTCCATAAATGCAGCCGGTGCATTAGTCAGTCCAAATGACATTACCAGAAACTCGTAGTGCCCATAACGAGTACGAAAAGCTGTCTTAGGCACATCCTCAGGCTTAATCCTTAGCTGATGATACCCCGAACGTAAGTCAATACGTGAGAACACACAAGCTCCTTGCAGCTGGTCAAACAAATCATCGATTCTTGGCAAGGGATATCGATTTTTGACAGTCACCTTATTCAATTCCCGGTAGTCGATACACAACCTCATCGATCCGTCCTTCTTCTTCACAAACAAGACGGGTGCGCCCCATGGCGATACACTTGGTCTTATAAATTTCTGGTCCAGAAGTTCTTGTAACTGCGTCTTTAGCTCCTTCAACTCAGCCGGTGCCATCCGGTATGGCGCTTTAGATATCGGTTCGGTATTTGGAGCCAACACAATCTCAAAGTCAATTTCTCTTCTTGGCGGTAATCCCGGCAAAATTTCTGGGAACACATCCAAGTATTCATTCACCACTGGAATATTCTTTTCCTCACGGTTTCCCCTTCATCCAAGACACTCAATCGGTATCATCTCCTCATCCTCCATCATCAACTCGAACGAGCTTAGATCAACCTTCTTGGGACTAAGGCATCTCCCATAAATTCTACTTTTTCTCCCGATTGATCATAAAAACATACAGTCCTCTTTGGCAATCCACTATTGCCTTTACTCTACTTAGCCAATTCATCGAGGATAACTTCGTATTTATTCATTTCCAATACAATTAAATCACTTTTGGAGTGGCGACCAAGGATTCCCAATGGACAGTCTTTTATCAGATCTCGGGTCGACACAACACTCCCAGTGGGGGTCTTAATCCTCAAGCTAACCGTGGTTGTGGCTATGGGCAATCCGAGTCGGTTGGCCAAACTATAGGTGATGAACGAGTGGGTCGCTCCCGTGTCAAACAAAGCATAGGCTTCCACGCTATTTACTTGTATGTGTCCTGAGGTCAACAAACACCCATCACATATGAACCTTAAAATATTCTTAAGGCTATCCACATAGGGTCTCTACTTCCAGCTTTCCATAATATATACAATTTCATTTAAACAAAATTCAAATTAAACAACTTAATTTCAATTAGGAGGGGTTTCCGTTACTAACTGTTGTCACGCCCCGAAGGGTACCCTAAACGTGGCAGTCCGCCGTACACAATATTAAAGCCTAAGAATGACCACCTCAGTCACGCGAAGGCTTCCATACTATGTACAAGGCGTCTAACACATGGAGGAGACTCATCGGAGTAATACATTTTACGTTGATATAGCTTGAGTAACAATGTAAAGGAAATACAAATTTACTATACTTCAGATACAATTCACTACACTTCAAAATACAAATCATTCAACTCCAATTACATTCATCCACAGACTTCCCTACACAAACTATTACAAGACAAATCATAACACTAGCAGATAACTTCAACCATTCGTATTCCTTGCCGAAATCCCAAAGTCATTCCCGACTTCAGCCAATTCGGTTCCCACCTTGCATTCTTGAGATAACCTGTTCATTTAAACAACTATTGGGGTATAAGCTACACTAGCTTAGTGAGAATTCCCTTAATTCCGTACCATAACAAACAAGTATTAGTCAATCATATGCTATGCATGAACAAACACGTGAGCAAGCAATTATGCGTGGGTATCCGGAACCCACACACCGAACGGATTTACGCCCTCCGTATCTGGGGTTAGGAATGGTATTGGGTCTACACGACCGCATCTAGTCCCCAAGCCCTCGGCTCTTAGCACTCGACTCGGCTAGGCTCATCCAAGAATGCATCCACATGCGCCTTAGTACCCCTGAATGAGCTCTGGCACCGGGTTCGTTATCCAAACGAGTCATCCACGGACCATACCGATCGACCTGCGTAGGAGTAGCATGCTACCAAATGCAATATGTCCAATGATGCATGACCAATTTAATTTTTGCTTGGGTCACAAATATTTATACATTCCTTAGAGTGACCAACCAATATCACACATATAACAAAAATAATATGAACGGTGCAACTATTCAATCAAATCGTGGTTTCGATATGCTTTAGTATTCTTTGGCATACATTCATCACAGTCTCATCATATCTCCCATCCCCATTCATATCAATTTTTATCTTATTCCTATAATTCTAATGCAACTAACTACAAGCACAATCAAGGTAACAAAACAAGGAGAAAACTCACTCGGCCATTGGATCACCGGTCTTCTAGTAATAATAATTCGGTAGCAGGGAATCGTCGATCTCGGGATCTCCTAAAAAGGAAGAAATACTCTAATAAGTATTTCAACTCAAACTAATCTAAACGATCTTATACAAACTATCAAATTCGTAATTCTCGTCCTAAGCGGGAATTCCAACTTAAAACGGCCATAACTTGGTCATTTTAACTCGGAATCTCGCAAATTATATATCGATTCCTATCTACTTCGAAAGATCTATCTAATTCTAATATTATTTTCAAGTTTTGAAAACTTTGAAGCTTCGAAAAGTTCGGATCAGATTAGGGCAGCAACAATTTCAATTTTCGAAAAATAGTTTTGTGAGAGTTTGAAATGTTCCTACTATAGAAATTGGCTATACATGCAATATGAATGATTTCCTAACATGAATGACATGAGATGAGCTTAATGTATGCATGATCTTGATGATTTTTGCTAAAAGGAAATTTTATAACTTTTATTTTGCAAGACCATAACAACAATTACTTATGAAAAATCTAGTTTCCTAACTTTGATTATTTCCATTTGTTTTGGTTTTGTTACTTAAGAAAATATAATTATTTTTTTGTCAAAATTGAGTGTTCATTATATATATTACTTATGATCTTCATTTCTACATAAAATTTCCATTTTACACTTTGTAAACATGTTTTCAAGTGGGGTTGATTCCAAAATCCGAATTTGGTAAAAATTGTTTTTTTTTTTTGAGTGATTCCTTTAGGAAAAACTTGTTTAAAGCATTAAAATTTAAGGCTTTACTATATCAATGGTCTAAGGACTTCATTTAACACATAAAACTTGCAATTTGAGCTCAAATACTAAGTGATTACTTATGCATCATCTCAAATTACGAATTTTGACAATTGATCACTAACCAATAATTTTTCATTTTAATTCCATTACTTGTTTAACTCCTTACTCATGCCTAAACTCATTTTAACTTGTAAAAATCATTGCTTAATGATATCTATTACCTATATACTTCATTTTTCACATAAAACATGAGTTTTGGAATTGATACATGGGTTCTAAAAATTGGTCTTGGTTGGAATCCGAATTTACAAAATTCATTTTTGGTTATATCTTTTGATAAAATCTATCTAAGCTCATGAAAATCCATTCCTTACATATCCTATCCTAAGAGCCTTTCATTTCTTAAATAAAAACTTCATTTTTGAGTTGGTAAACATGTTTTTAAAATAGGCCTTGGCCAAAATCCGAAAATAGGATTTTTGTTTTGAAAATAACTTTTGAAAATCACATTAGATTCTTGTAAAAAGAAGTCTTGATGATATACATATATTAAGCCTTCATTTTCTTAAGTAAAAATTACATTTTGACACTTGGAAAGTGGTTTTTAAATATTGGTCTTGCCAAAATACGAATTTCATAATTTTGTTTGAGTTCATAACTAAGATCTATACTTAATATGAACATAAACATAAACAAATGCATGGTAATAAGCTATAAACATCATGGATCTAAACTTTACTTATCAAAATCTTTCATTTATGGTATCTATACCCTAAGCCCTTCATTTTAAATGAAAAATACACATTTTGAAGTTGAAAAACCACTTTTCTAAATATGGTTCCATTTTCATCCGAATTTCCAAAAATGGTTTTTGTTGAAAATAAAATAGATCTTGAGTTTCTTAACACATTCCTACTATCCTCATGCTATTACAAGTTGCTTATGAACATAAAACAAAAGTCTAATGCATTCATGAACTCCAAAACTCTAGATCTAGTTTTCTAAACTAGTTTCAAATGCATGAATCACTATGTGGATGATAGATCTATGCATGAATCATAAGAAATAACAAAAATAACAACTTAAATGACAAGATCTATGGCATAAACAAAAATCAAAGCTACAACAATTTAGATCTACAAAATATATCAACTTTAAACAAGAAAATAATTGCAATACAAGATAATAAAAGTGGAGAAGAGAAAGATTTCATTTTTGGCATCATCATCCTAAGCTTTTAAGCTTATGGAAGGTCATTTGATGCATGAAACCTTCATTACACTTTACCTATATCACCTATGGAGCTTTAGGAAGAAGATTGGCTTAGAAATCTTTAAAAATGAAGTGTGGAAGCCATGAAAGAAGAAGGGGGCAGCTTGTTTTCCATGGAGGAACAAGAGGAAATGAAGAAGAAAGAGAGGAAAAAAGAGAGAGAAAGACTAAAGAATGAAAAAGGAAGGAATGAGTAAATGAAAGGGAGAGAGAAATGAGTGTATTAAATGAATGAAAGAGAGAAAAAAAATAAAACAAGGGCAGATTTTGGGGAGGGGATTCACGTGAATTGGGAGAGAGAGAGAGTGTGTGTTTTGTTGAATTTTGACTTGAATTTAATTTGTGTAATAAATGTGTATGTGTAGCTTCTTAAAGAAGGAGTAGAATTTATTTAATTTAGTCAAAATAGGAATAAATGAAGGACAATGGCAGCCATAAAGAAGGAAAAATCTGCCATGAAGTGTGGGATTATGTGTAGAAAGATTGAAGTGAAAAGGAAGTGATATGTGTAAGGTGTACTTGAAAAGATGGGTTGTAAGAGTACTTTCTTAATAAAATAAAACAAAAAAAATAAAATTAGAAAATAATTCCAAATAATTGTAGCAGATTTTTCATAATTAAAATTAAATAATTATTTGAATTATTTTAGTATTTTAACAAATATGTTACCGGTATGATCAAAATACGCGAATATGGGCTATAAATGATATTTTTATAACCCGAAAAATTATATAACTGATATATTTAGAAATCTTATGAAATTACGAGTCTAACGGTACTATTGGTATATTTTTGATATCTCGAGCCCCGGGACACGCTTTTCGAAGTCTGTATCCGAACGGGTTCGAAATAGGTCAAAAATTTACCAATTTGATATTTTTAAACAAACTCATATTACTATGAGCTATTCTACATATCTAAACTACATCTCGGCCTCTAGGGTTAGGGGCGCTAGATTGCCGGACTTACACTATTGTATTCTAGTTAGGGTTTCCGGGTGATTTTCCGGTTTAGACCTTTACCAATTTGGAAACTGATTTTTGTTTATACAATATATTTAATTTGAGAAATTTATTTTAAATTTTATTTTTGTAAGTATTTAATATCTTTTAATGTTTTCGGAATTCTTGAATTGAGTTATATTTTCGAAAGTCAATCGTTATTTGCTTTTTAATAATTTGTTTTTGAGCTTTCTATTACCTGTTTGTATAAATCGGAGTTAAATATGGAATTTTTCGTACGTCGGGGTTTTGAATTTGAAGACCACTGAGTTCTTATTTTATTGTTTAAGATTTTCATTTTCTCAAGATTAAGAAGTTTCTGAATTCGTTTGTGAATTAGGACTTATCGAAATTCGGTTTTAATTTGGAGTGATTTTTAGGGTTTATTTTCGAAGTTCATCTAAAAATTATTTATTGAAATTTTCCGGGGCTTACACCTGTCACCAGGCCGCCATCAATATTCTCACCTTGATCCAAAGCTGCCAACTCCACTTCCTCATCTTCATCTTCTTCACCATCCATTGTCCCTCTAGATTGTACAGCCTCATCCCATGCATCGCGGAAGCTGCTCGACTCCCGCTCTTGTTACCAGACCTCAAGGGGTTGGTATTACTCGAGGCTCCGAAGGGTGGGTGGCCACACTCTTTCGTTGTGAACATTCGGAAGCTAAGTGCCCTTTCTCTTTGCAAATGAAGCAAGTTATGCCAGCTTCTTTGGGCATGTAAAAACCATGTGGCCAGCATCGCACAAAAGTAGCATTGTTTCTCAATGTGGGGGCATTGCTAGGTGCATGTGTCCCTTACATTTCCAACATGTGACATTGGTCTTGAACTGGGTCGGCTTGCTGCTAGACTCCTCTGTAAACCCTTGGTACGGCCTGTACCGTTTACCCTTGAACCCTGAGCTCGAGGCATCAAACGGTCTCTTTTCGAATATTCTCTTTTCGGGCTCCTGATACTTTTTCCTAGCCCCTTCAATGACCCGAGCCTTTTCTACCATCTCAGGATAGGTTCTTACTCCGAACTCTTCCAGCTTGATTCGCAGTTCCTCGTCCAAGCCTCCCAGAAATACCTGCTTCTTTAATTCCTCACTATCCCTGAAAGATTCAGGGGCATACTGCAGCAAGTGAGCAAACTCAGTTTCATATTGCTCGACTGTTCTCCCCTTCTGCTTTACATGAAGGAAATCCGCACTATACTTCACCCTCAAGCTAGAGGGAAAATAATTATTCAAGAATTCCCGGCGAAAAGTTTCCTAAGTAGCCGGGGAAGTCAAATTCCTTCTCTTGGAGTCCCACCAGACTCGCGCATTGTATCTTAACATATACGTCCCATATTCCAGCTGCAAATAAGGTAGGATCTCGTATGCAGCAAAAGAACGTTCCACTTGAGCCAACCAATCCTCAGCTTCATCCGGCTTACCGAATGCCCCATCAAAATACCGGTTGCTTTTAATGAAGTCCGGTAAAGAGCTTCGGTGGGGTCTCCTGTATAGCGGGGGTGGCGGCAGCTGCACATTATAGGAATGCTCCTCTTGTGGAGCAGGTGCCTCTGCAGTCATTTCCCGATGATCTGCGGGTGGTGGGTGTGGGGCCGAATCCTGGGCACTCTGACCTGGGTGTGGGTTCTGTACTGGATTTTGATTCTGGATGAAAGTGTTCAGGAGATTGGCCAATTGCCCAATCGCATTCAGTACATCACCCTGTTGGTTTTGGGGTGCAGCTCCTTGGGGGTTAGGTTGTTGTATAGCCGGTTGATCGACTTCATTAGGATTAGACCCTTGTCCTTGGTTCCGAGTTCGTCGGTTTCGTCTGCTTACACAATGTTTAATGGATTTTTAGTATCTTTAGGGGTTTTAGGTTTCAAGGGAATAAGATCAATAACAAGTTCAGAAGTCGCGAAAATCTGGAATTCAAACTTAGAAGGAAAAAGGAATGCATAATTCCATAAAGCCATAAGATGAGTCATAATATCAATCCATAAAAGAAAAATAAAGAAAAATTAAAAGAATCACAAGGGAAATAGAAGAATCCACACATAGAGTAGCCAATTGGTATTTCACAACCATAATGCGAACGAGTGAATGCTTATGCCATCTATGTGCAGTTAATGTTCTTTTATGTATCATGACTAGAATGCGTACTTTTCACAACTCCATTTCTTTAAAACAAAAGTGATCCTTTTCATTTTTTTAGCGAGCCATACAAATATTACATAAACTTTTAGTTCCCAAAATTTGGCTAGCTAAGCTCCCTTCCTATTCTAATCAATTTCCCTATTCCCGAAAACATGGCAAAATACAGGGAAAAAGAACAAATAAAATACTAACTATCCTGAAATCCTAAGGCAAATTGGCATCTCGCATTGCCTACTACAAAAATAAGAATGTCAGGACTCCGCTTGGACTTTATGGGTTAGCTAACATCCCAATCTCTACTCATCACTAGAGTCGTCGGGGGTCGGGCTAGGAGGTCGTCTCCTGCTGGTAGAACCACCATCGTCCTGTCGGACGAACAAGCTAAGATACTCCCTGGTGGTCATCCTCCGCTTCCTAGCGGGTCGGACTAGAGGCTCCGGATCCTTTGTCACGCCCCGCCCCCGCAGGTGGCGGCAACGTGATGCCAGGGCAGGCAAACCCACCTCTGGCCCCTAGTGGTAATGGCCGACACCACCATTGCATCATGGTGGCCCCAACCAACGCATGCCCAAAGGGTACCACGGGCACTATAGGTATTGTTACCCTTAGGCAGAGTTGAATCCAGTCTGCAGACTCTAGGATTCGAACCCCAGACCTAAGGCTTTTGCCTGCCCCAAAGGCAGCACCTTTCACCAGTTGATATCAACTGGTGAAAGGTGCTGCCTTTGGGGCAGGCAAAAGCCTTAGGTCTGGGGTTCGAATCCTAGAGTCTGCAGACTGGATTCAACTCTGCCTAAGGGTAACAATACCTATAGTGCCCGTGGTACCCTTTGGGCATGCGTTGGTTGGGGCCACCATGATGCAATGGTGGTGTCGGCCATTACCACTAGGGGGCCAGAGGTGGGTTTGCCTGCCCTGGCATCACGTTGCCGCCACCTGCGGGGGCGGGGCGTGACATAAAAAGGCGCCTTTTTTATGTCACGCCCCGCCCCCGCAGGTGGCGGCAACGTGATGCCAGGGCAGGCAAACCCACCTCTGGCCCCCTAGTGGTAATGGCCAACACCACCATTGCATCATGGTGGCCCCAACCAACGCATGCCCAAAGGGTACCACGGGCACTATAGGTATTGTTACCTTTAGCAGAGTTGAATCCAGTCTGCAGACTCTAGGATTCGAACCCCAGACCTAAGGCTTTTGCCTGCCCCAAAGGCAGCACCTTTCACCAGTTGAGCTGCAGATCAACTGGTGAAAGGTGCTGCCTTTGGGGCAGGCAAAAGCCTTAGGTCTGGGGTTCGAATCCTAGAGTCTGCAGACTGGATTCAACTCTGCCTAAAGGTAACAATACCTATAGTGCCGTGGTACCCTTTGGGCATGCGTTGGTTGGGGCCACCATGATGCAATGGTGGTGTTGGCCATTACCACTAGGGGGCCAGAGGTGGGTTTGCCTGCCCTGGCATCACGTTGCCGCCACCTGCGGGGGCGGGGCGTGACATCCTTACTTTCTTCTTCTTCTTCTTCTTCTTCTTCAGTCCCTTGCCCCTCTTGCGGGCTTACTTCTCCTCCTCACCTCCTATCTCGGGCTCACCTAGGCGGTTGCCTCTACTTCAGGCTCTCTCACAGGCTCATCTGCCACATTTTCAGTCTCCATAGGCACTGGGGCCTCCGGTTCAACTACTGCTAGGTCAAGCACAGGTGGGTTCTCACCCTCCACATACACATCTCTCCATAGCCTGGAATCTACCTCGGGTTCTACCCTCCCACTCTCGGGTATCTCCAACATCCAGTTAAAATCCCATATAATTTGATCGGGTTCTGGGTTTACCTGCATTCTGGTTCAACAGGTGGGGTAGGGGTCCTAGGTACTCATTTTGTTCCCAGTTCGGATCCTCCTCGGGATCCTCCTCCTCTTCTTCCTCTTCATCCTCTCCAATCACAGGTGCTCCATTCAGCTGCATACCTATATCAATAGCTGGGGGTGGTGCTATTACTCGGGGGGGGGGGGGGGGGGGGGGGGGGGGGGGGGGGGGAGGATGTCCAAATAGATTGCATGCCAGGTGATGTGATTCCATGCATCAGCTATATTCCAGTCAGGTGATCATATAAGTTATCATGAGCATAAACATATAAGGGTCCTATGGGGATCCATACCCTAAAATCTGGAGGGGTTCGGGTTCCTCCACCTTTCAAATAAATGTGGCTTCTCTCGTCATGGGCTCACGCCCGTAATCAACCATGATCCTCTCTAGAGTATAGATTGTCTCTAACTTTGTCCAGCTCCTTCTTCCCATAGGATCATAACTCAATTGATCCACTACTGAAGCCCATCTGGTATATCTCAGCCCATCCTTCCATAACCTGTACATTTCCCCTAGGGTCCGGGGATGTCGGGCTAGGGCAAATCCTCACACAATTCTCTTAGCCTCAGTCTATATTCTACCATCGTTTCATCGTTTCTCTTTGTAAAATTCCTTGCCCTTTCCCTAGTCTCACCCAGAGAGACCTACATCAAACAATACTACTAATTAGACTTAGCAAGAAAACGTTTTTAACTCCATTTAACCTAGTAGTTAGATTTCTAGGTCCGGTTTCTTTTAATTCTATTGTCTTGTTTTATAACCTAGTGCTCTGATACCAACTTAAACTGTCACGCCCCGTAGGGTATCCTAAACGTAACAGCCCGCCACATACTAAGTAAGACTCTCGAGTTCCCTACCCGGGGCCTTCGGAAGTCTTAAGTAGATGTAAAGCGTTCCTTTACGACAATAGAATACTTCAACAAATGGAGTTAAACAGTTTAACGAGGCATTCATTAGCCATAGATAATAAATCAAAACGCATAATGTTAAAGTTTACAAATCTAAGGGGCATTCCCCCGCAAAAGAATAACAGTCTATTACAGTCATCCAGAGTCCTTAGTTTCCAATGGAAGTCTATACAAAAAGGAATGAATTAAACTTCTAGGAAACTCCTATCTCCGGTACCTGCGCTGTAGCCTGTCTTGGCCTAAGCCATATAAAGTCGTGCTGCAAAAGATAGAAACTATGGGGCGTAAGCTAACTAGCTTAGTGAGCAATACTTCCATAACGCAATTAAACATACTTCAGTCAAACAAGTAATTATTCAGGCAAGTGTATGCATCAAACAAATGAATTCAGCAAACATATGACCAACCGGAAATCATATGTGGATGGACTTGCGCCCTCCATCCCGGGTTAGCAGATTAACGAATCCTGCGGTACGACGCCGTTTAAGCTCACGGTCAACTAATAATAATTCGTTTTATGGATCACGATTAACCAACAAGTCGTTTTATGGATCACGATTAACCAACAATGCGAATGCTCCAACCCCATCGTGACATGAATGAATTCAATTTATAGTCGGAGTCGAATAGTCATTAATTCAATTCTTTTAAGTGACCAACAAGTATTCGCAGACATTCATCATAAGATTCTAGTAAAGCAGTCAATATCTTAACACCCGGTTCGATATACCTTAAGCTCCATTTCACATATCAACAATCAACAACATAAATAATTCCCATACCCCATGCTTATACAATTTCTTTTATCTTTGCCTACATCACTAGTGCCACTACATTACAATCAAGCATTAATTGAGATGGAAGTAAACTCACTCGGCCATTGGACGCCAACTTTAATAATAATAATCGGGAGGTAGAGTGTCGTCCTGCTCGGAATCACCTACCAATCAAGAATAATCCTAATGAGATTCTCACCATGTAATTAAATCAAACTATATATCTAGACTAGTTGAATTCGGATTTCTCGCTATTTTCGGAAGTCCCGACTTAAAACGGCCATAACTTGGTCATTTTAACTGGAATTTCGCAAATTTTATATCGATCTTCATCTACTTCGAAAGATCTATCTATTTCAAGTATTAAATCCAAGTTTTGAAAATAATAGGGTCACGGAACAGTGGGATCAGTTCTGTTCCGCAATTGATCCAATTTGAAAATGTGCTTTGCTTTTGATAAGAAATGTTCCTAGTTGGTGATTCATGCATGAATGATTTAGGAATGAACTACTAATGTGTATGCCATGTAATGAACTCAATATGTGCATGGTCATGATTTTTGTAGTAATAAACTCTTAGGAACTCCTAAGTGTTGGGGAAAGTCTCATAAAGACTAATTCTAAGAAGCTTTTTCCCACATTATACTCCTTAGGGTTTCTTTGGTTTTTAATCTTGTAATCTACTTATTATTTAACTAAAAATAGGTTCTCAAAGTCTATAATAGTCATGGCCTCCATTCATGCATAAAAATTCACATTTTTCATTTGGTAAACATGTTTTTAAATAAGCTATTTGTGAAAATCCGAATTTTCCAAATTTCCTTTTCTTACATTTTTCTTAAGGGAAATCTTGTCTAATGCATTAAAAATTGGAGCTTCAATGTATACATTATCTAAGGACTTCATTTAGCTTATAAAACATCCATTTTAGACTTAAATACTAAGTGTTTATTTAGGCATTACACAAAGTTACGAATTTGACTACACATTTAAAGTCAACATTTTTCATTCTAACTTCACCTCTTGTTTTCCTTATTTTTATTATGCCTAAACTCATCTAAACTCATGAAAATAATTCCTTTAACATGTCTATTACACATACCCTCATTTTTCTTATGAAATATGAGTTTAAAGTTGATTTTGGGGGTCTTTAAGGTAGGGTTTCCATTTCATCCGAATTTTCAACTTTTCATATCTAACAAAGCCCTTCCTTTTTCAATGTTCTTGCCTTCTACATGTGAAGATACTATACTAACATCTCTATACATGAACAAGACTTCATTCTTATGATCATCAAAGCATATAAACAAAATGAACCTATGATCATGCATGTACATGAAGTTATGAATGTCTAAACCTTAGATCTACAACATATGACATATAAAGCATGGATCTCATGGCATGAACAACAATATATGTGCAAGATCACTACTTTACATGCATGAACAAGATGAGATCTTAACAAAAACACATCTAAACATTAGATCCATGTCTTGTGATGGCTTGACATTCTTGTTCATGTGTTTCCATTCCCTAGCATGAGCATCATGGGGATTTAATGAGGAAATACACAAGATATGGTCTTGCCATTACAAGAACTAGGAAGAACAAGGCTTGAATCAACATACCAAAGGAGGATCTAAGGTAGAAATGGAGGAGTTTTGAGTTGAAAGTGCAAGAGGGAGAGGGAGGGGGGTGCTCGGCACTAAGGGAAGGAAAAGAAGAGAGGTTTTCTCTTTTTCAATTTTGAAATGAGAAGAAATGAGAGAGAGAGAGAGAAAATTTAGTATATATATCAAGTGTATTAGGGTTTAGTTATACAAAATGAAGTAAAATAATTAAATGAGAGGGAAAATAGAGGGAGGGGCGCCGGCCATCATGCATGTGTGTGTGTGTGTGTTTAAAAATTTGATTTTTTGTAATTTAGTAAATGAAATTGTAATAAATGTAATAATTATTTAAGAGACAAATTTTCTTGGAAAAGAAAATTGAAATGAGTAGTTGTAAGGATGTAAGAATAGGGTATGGGTAGTGTGTAGTGTAGGTTGTACTTGTGAATAGTAGACAAGACATCTACTTTACCGGTTGTTCCGAAAACACGGGAAAAGCTATAACTGTAATTTTTATAGCTCGGAAAATTATGAAATTGATTTTTGGAATCCTTATAAAATTACGGTTCTAATGAATATTCCGGAACATTTTTCTGAATCCGTGGCCCGGGGCACGCTTTTCCGTAATTGGGCTCGGGAAGGCCGGAATTGAAAAATTCCCGAATTTAAAACTTTCAAAGGTTTGAAATGTACTTTGGAACAACAATTCAAATTCATTTCCATAATATTTATTTTACTATGAAACCGAAGGAAAGCCGGATTTAGGGTTCCTAGGCTTCATTACTAAACTCAATCAGATCGGATTAGGGTTTCGCTTCCAACTCCGGGGTTTTCTAGCTACTGAGAATTACCGGGGTTTACATCCTTATTTCTTAGCTTTTGAACCTTCTAATCTAGAATTTGAACTGGGTGTTCTTGATAAGTCAAGTTCTCCTTTAGTCTTACCGGTTCAAGCTCTACAATTCGATCGGGGTCGAGTACATGCTTTCTTAAGACCGAAACATGAAAGACATTATGTACTCCCGATAGGTTTGGTGGTGGTGCCAAGCGATAAGCCAGATCTCCCACTCGTTCAAGAATCTCAAACAATCTAATATATCTTAGGCTTAGCTTTCCTTGAGCCCGTACACAATGAATACTCTTTATCGGATTTATCTTTTGATATACATGATTGCTGACGTTAAACTCAAGGATTCAGCATTTTTTATCTACCCAACTTTTCTGCCTATCTTGGGCCTCTTTCATCTTTTGTTGGATAATCTTGGCTTTGTTTGATACATCTTGGATAAGATTGGTCCAATTGTCAACTTCTCCACATCATCCCAAAATAGAGGTGATCTGCACTTCTTCCATACAAAGCTTCATCGGTGGCATCTTAATTGTTGAATGATAGCTTTGTTGTAAGCAAATTCTACCAAAGGTAAGCAAATTCTACCAAAGGTAAATGTTCTTCCCAGCTTCCCTTGAATTCCATAACACATGCTCTCAAATATCTTCCAAGGTTTGAATAATTCATTCCGACTGTCCGTCGGTTTGTAGATGATAAGCTGTACTGAAATGTAATTAGTTTCTATACACTTCTGAAGACTTATCTAGAATTTTGACACAAATCGGGGATCTCGATCAGACACAATTCCTGCTGGAACTCTATGTAGTCTTACCTCCTTTACATATAGTGGGCTAACTTCTCCATCGAGTAGATCATGTTGATGGGAAAGAAGTGTGCTGACTTAGTAAGTCGATCCATTATTACCCATACGGCATCATATCCAGCTGATGTTCGGGGTATACCACATATGAAATCCATTGTAATTTGATCCCATTTCCATTCTGGTGTGGTCAATGGTTTCAAAAGTTGCACGCCCCAATGGGTACCCTAAACGTGACAGTCCGCCACACTCAATATTAAAGCTTAAGTATGACAACCTTAGTCATTCCCAAAAGCTTTTATACTAAGTGTAAGGCGTACTTTCACAACTTTAGAGGACCGTATATGGAATTATGAAGTTAAGAAGATATGAATAACACATTTAAGAAAAGAGGATTCATAATAATCATTCATTCATATTAATGGCTTTACAAACTTAGGGACATATCCCTTTGATCACTAATCTATTACATGAGTAATTATACATCATTACTAATAGTACACTTTATCTAAATTTCTATTATCCAAAAAAAAATTACCTGCCCGCAGGGTCCTCGCGACCTTAACCATAAGTAAGAGAACTGCAAAAGATATCTATCGGGGTATAAGCTAATAGGCTTAGTGAGAACTATTTCCATAAATAACTTCTTGTAACAAGATTTCAAACAAGTTGATTAATCAAATAAATGTAATGCAACAAACATGTGGGCAAACAAGCATATAGTTTTCCAGGAACTATATGTTGAATGGATTTGCGCCCTCCATTCGGGGTTTGGTGATACATAACCTCAATTCAAGTAGTTTTAATTAAAAAGTTTTCATGCTCGCGAGCACTCATCGCTAAGCATTCCGAATTTACTTGATTGACCTTGCTTTCGGATCTTCCACAAGCATTTTCCATTAAGCCGCCAAGCAATATCTTTCGGATCTCCCGCCAAGTGTTGCTTTCGACATGAGCTTACTATCCTTCTCCCAAGGATAATAACCCAAAATGCAATGTGACTCACTTCATGGTATGGATGAATTCATTTATTTACAAAGTCATAGCATGATTATTTTTAAATTTAAGGCGATCAAGGAATTTCACACAATTCAATATTATACTAAAATACTCATTTAAAACAATTCCGACTTCGATTCTCTTAAAAATTCTTTCAAAGAATATTTTACATACATATCGGTTTGTCTTTTCCTAACTCTAATGCAACAAATTTACAAGCACAACAAGTATAACATTTAATGGAAATAAACTCATAATGCCATGTCGACTATTCCTCTAAGCGGATGAGTCGTTCACACACTCCACTTAATCGTAATAATTCTCGGGTAAAGGAATCCTTCCTCGGGTCACTTAGCCAAAGAAAATACCCATAATAAGTATTTCTTGATGATTTCTTTGAAATTTGAAAAAACAATGTCAAAGAACGTCAAAGTTCGTAAAGGAATGTTCCAACTTAAAATGGCCATAACTTGGTCATTTTAACTCGGAATCGCATATAATATACGATTTCTACCTACTCGAAAAGATATACCCATTTCCAAAATTAATTTTAACAAAAAAGGTCATATAAGCCTCAAAACGGTGGCGACAAAGTTCACCACGAGTTTTCCACACAAAATAACTTTGGTTTAAGAAATCAAATTTGCTTGAAATACTTAGTTATCTATATAGTTGAAAAATTCTTTTTTTATAACTATATAACTCATATTTAAGCATGCTCAAGTGTTTTGTTGTCCAATTATTTTTCTTGGG